>JADWQK010001506.1:0-461918 GCA_017933935.1 Sesamia nonagrioides
TGTGCCAGGTACGATGCGCCAAATGTTGTTGTGTCGGGAGTTTGGTCGTGGAGGGTCTCCAGATCAATCTCCCTCTGGCGCAGCATCGTTGATCGTCTTGTTGGGTTTAACATTGCATCACCTCGCTCACCGCCGTCTTTCTTTCTATTCACTCAGTTTTTTTTTTTGAGGCTCCTAATAAATTAGCGCGCTTTACCATCACCGATTGCATTACCGCTTACCATCAGGTGGGAGTCAAGCACTAGTTTATAAATATTGAAAAAGGCCCCTATGATCATCGAAGATATTTTAGAAATTATCAATTTATACCTTATCTCACAGAGGGCTGAGTCACAGCAGTGTAGTCATATGGCTTATAATGCGTACGCTACATCCTTTCAGTCAGCTGTACCGCTGATGAGTTGGTTTCGAAACTTCTAAAACATTAGGAAGTGGCCATAGGTGACCATTTTGGGCGACTGTCTTTTGTAATTTTTGACGTTTGAAAAGTGCTGATTCTCAGCCTAATTTCAGTAAATGAGACTTTTGATTTTATCTCATCAAGGTAAATGATTAATAAATGATTCTAGATTAATGTTATTGACCTTTGAGTGTGTTTCGGACTTTCTTCTCAGAAAGTCAGATTGGAAACGCCGAACTCGTCGAGATAAAAAAAGACATTTTCAAAAATGATATTTACAGAAAATAAATCATTTATCATTGTATTCGTCTAATAATTTGTTGTACTCAGTTACATTTACCTTTTAATATATCGGTTGGAAAACATTACCAGGTTCACAGAAAACAATGCGAGTATCCCGTATTGGTTATTCTTTAGCCCCAGAATCATCTCTTCAAGACATGACATTAGCCCCAACTTGAGACAATCACACATTTGTTCAAATTTCAAAAGCTAATTACACCCACAAACCCACACCACATTGGATTATACGAATGGCCAACGAGATAAACCCTCGTAAGCATATTGAAATATTGTGTCGTAAACGTCGCATCCCCAACGGCTTGTTCGGGTTAACCGACCGACGCGAGATTGACGCTTTTGACGAATGACTTCATTTGTCTGACTTCGATAAAATTGTGCCAACTGAATTTTGCAGCATAACCTTTGCTGTAACTCCTTAAGATCTAGACAGTAAGATTGATTGTTGTATGGAATTTTGTTTCCTGGTTTCGAAGGTTTTGCCGAAGGATGTTTTCAAGAGCATCTTTTTCGACCGCAACGTTATGAGATCTCCCTTAGAGTTCGAAAACAAAGATGCTTTCTGATGGGTGCCAGTGATTTAGTGATTTGCGCTTCGCTGTATATTTTCTGGTGGATTGCAAAACAAAGGTTTAAGGTGTAATAATAAATGTGTAAAAGCTCTGTTGTGTTTTGGGTTTTTATTGATATTGGTATTTTTTTTTTTGAGGAGAATTTTTTGCTGCGGTTATTGAATGTTTTAAAGACTGAAACAAAACTCTGGTATAGTCTCTAATACAAATTTGCGTATATCCAAAATCACTATGATTCTTACGTAAGTTGTCTAGAAATGAAATAAATATAAATAAATAAATATATACGGACAAATCACACAGATCCGGGGCTAGCTCAAGCCCCAAAGTAAGCTGGAGACCGAGGGCCGACGGGTTCTCGAGTGGCGACCACGCACCGGAAGACGTAGCGTGGGTAGGCCCCCGACAAGGTGGACCGACGACCTGGTGAAGGTCGCAGGAAACCGCTGGATGCTGGAGGCGCAGTACCGGTCGTCGTGGAGAACCTTGGGGGAGGCTTATGTCCAGCAGTGGACGTCTTTCGGCTGAAATGATGATGATGAGATAAATATATAGATAAACATCTAAGACCCAGGCCAATCAGGAAAAGATCGTTTTCCATCATGACCTGGCTGGGGATCGAACCCGGGGCCTCCACGTCGCAGGCAGGCGTGTTGACCGCTGCGCCACGGAGGACGACAAATGTGACAATTTTATCTTAGCCAATGATCAAGTGCTCATGCACTGGTATCTTTATCTCCTTTGCTTAACAGCACAGCACAATTTGCGGACAACTTACTAAATAAGATAATATTACCGTTACCAAATGTTACAAGTACTTACTCCGATATAGTATTGAACAAGGAGAAACTCGAATTCGTCGAGAACACGGTTTTCCTGGGGATCACGCTTGACTCGAGGCTACAATGGGGTCCTTATTTAACATCTCTGGCAGGACGTCTTAGTTCAGCAGCATATGCTGTCAGAAAAATTCGTCAATTTACTGATGTAGATACTGCGAGACTAGTCTATTTTAGCTACTTTCATAGTACCATGTCATACGGTATTTTGCTTTGGGGACGGGCTGCAGACATAGAGTCTATTTTTATTCTGCAGAAAAGAGCTATAAGGGCCATATATAATGTCCGCAGACGCAATCCTCTTAGGGAACTATTTAAAGAAATAAACATCCTTACGGTCCCTTTACGAAAACATTATGTATGTTCGAAAAAATATTGATCTTTTCAATAAGATAAGTGACAGGCACAATTTTAATACTAGAAATAGAGACAACTTAGAGCAACCTCGGTTCAGATAGAAAAGTATATAGTTCTTTTATGGGGTACTGTGTAAAATTTTATAATAAAATACCGCTAGCGATTCAACAACTCAATGAGTCTAAATTTAAAACATGCATTAAACGCACGCTGTGTAAACAAGCATATTATAAACTGGAAGATTATATTCTTGATAAAAATGCTTGGCTAAATGCCACTCCTGCTCCACAGCCACAGACAATTTTGTAGGTTTGGAAGAGATACCATTCCCCCTTTTTGTTGTTTTCCAAATATTCCTTTTTTATTTTTATTTGTTTATTTCAATTGTGCACGGGATTTTGCTACCATGATTTTGCAAGTAATATAGTATTGTATAATGTAAAAGCACTTTTCAAGTTTGTTAATGTGAGGCACCATGGACTATGGTTTGTTTTTTTATATATATATAACTTGTTTGACATTACGAGCATGGCAGTTGAGAGTTTGTCATGCTCACTCACATGTCTTGCTGATGGTGGCGCGTGTTGTTGGGTCATTTGGTTCCCTTCAAAATGGTTGAGCTAAGTGGGGCTGATGCGCGCGTCATGCTCGTGAACGGGGGCCGTCAGTGGAGACTGGTCATCTCTTAGCTGCCAGTGGGCTTGAATTAATTTTCTATCTTTTCGTTATTTTTTATAATTATACTTTGTGCTCACATGATAGAAGCAACAGAAATATGTAACGAAGACATGTAATCCATATTATGATTTTAAAAGAGTGTCCATGGAGTTTCTTGCACGTTCTTCTCCATAGAGATCTACGCTTTGGAACGTGCAATTTAGCTTCACTTTTCTTGGACTGACCGACATTGACTATTCAAAAGCACCGACTGTTGGTTAATTTGAAATAAACAATTTTGATTTTGAATAAACTGTAGTTTTGCGTAATCGTCAATTTCAATAAGGTAACTATAAATGTCGGCTAAATTCGATAGAGAATACAGGTAAACAAACCGTTGCTAGGCAACTAGTAGTTTTTTTTTATATGCACCCGCCATCACAGGGCATTATGAGCTATCCTACAAGATGTGCCCAGATATATTATTTTCTAGGATTTTAGTGCAGGAGGGGTGTGGGTTTTCTAACCTTATTTATTTTGTTTACAGTTGCGGCTAGCCCATCTTATTACACACATCAAAAGTGTCTAGGGATCAACATATATTTTTGCAATAACTTTTCTCCTGATTGATATTAATTAAAATTTTCTTTAAGGATTCATCAAATAAAGTGTTTTCGTTTGTCACAGTAACGATAAACCAAGTCACCTTTGCATTAATAAAGAAATTTGCCATTTTCCTAATAAAGGGATATTTGACATTTGAACCACTAACACAAAAGTTCGAAAAAAAGACTGAAATAACAGTTTTCTCTTAAATTTTATTGGGTAACTTGAACAATTAATAATCCGTGTTTCTACCGCGAACACTAACAACACAAGAACATCGGTTTGGCATACTCAAAATGAGTTCATCCAAATCACGCTGTGGAATGGCCGCCCATGTTCGTTGCAACAACAAAAAAAGGTCTTCTTGCGACTGGATACCCTCCATATTCGGCAGAGCTCTTCTCTGTAGCATATCCCATGCATGCTCAATCGGGTTCAAGTCTGGCGACTGAGCAGGCCAGGGCAGGACATTGATGTTAGCTGCGGCGAGAGTCTGTCTTACAACTCTTGCGGTGTGCGGTCGTGCATTATCATGCATTAACTGAAATAAGGGACCGATTTGCACTTGTAGAGGAACGATGACGTCTGATACAATCGTTTCAGCATAAATTTGAGCGTTGAGGTTGCCTCTGATCCAAATCAACTCAGTTCTTCCGCCGATCCAAATACCCGCCCATACCATGATGGTTCCACCACTATAAGGATGGACTTCCTGGCAGGATTTTAATCGCTGTTGGCGTCCAGGGGTTCTCCAGTGTCGTATACGTCTTGTATCCGGTCTCATACCAAAACGAGACTCATCAGAAAAGCACACGAAACGCCATTGTTCTTCTGCCCAATTTCTGTGTTCAAGAGCCCATTGATATCGAATCCTACGATTGTGCATTGCTATAGGTGGTACCCGTAGCGGTCTTCGGGAATGAAGGTTCACTTCATGCAAGCGGTTTCTGACTGTTTGGTCGCTAATTAAGTTCCCTGAAGAGTGATGAAGCCTCACGGCTAACATCATGGCGGTTATTGTTGGAGCTCTTCGAGTTAAGATTTGAATGTATCGGTCTTGTCTCCGTGTGGTGCAGCGATACCGTCCTCCATGGCGCTCAGCCACGGTACCAGTGCTTCGGTAACGTGTCCAAAGTCGACTGATAACACTGACTTGTATTCAGAGCTAAAGCCACAGTACGTTGCCGGGAACCAGCTTCTATCATTCCCACGGCTCTGAGCATTTCTTCCCTGCTTAAATGACGTCGCCGCTCCATAATAACGTTGGTTTTAATCAGTAGTAGGGAAACAGTAGCACTAATAATGTCTTCAATGCGTTGTATGTTTTTATAGGGAAAATATTGACAGCTGATTTTCATCTTTTACTCGAATTTGATTCACAGTTCCTGATTCAAATTATGAAATGCACCAAAAAGGATCCATATAAATTTATAAAATCATAAATTTATTACAAAGCCACATCTCAATCTCAAGAAATCCGCATAAAAATGCTTGAAATCCGCATAAAAATGCTTGATCCCTAGACAGTTTTGATGTGTGTATTTATCTTTAATTAATATCTTATAATTTATATTCTATTATCTTATAATCTATTACATCTTTCCTTACTGATATCTATACGTATTTATGGTTTATGGTCTTACATCTATATGCATACATTTATTTTTTTGTCAACTTTAATGACTATATAAGTACTTACTGCTATTTACTTTTCATAATCCATTTATATCTTTTACTAGTTACATTATACATTTATTTCTAATATACCTACTATTTCTTACACTTTAACCTTAACTAGTAGTTTACGCCTAAAAGGCAGATGTTAACAACATTTTCTAGATAGACGATTTTCATAAAAGTAATCATTCTACTTCCTACTAAAGAAAACAGTTTATTTGTTTAGATATTTATAATTTGGATAGAACGCTTAACCGATTTGAATGAAATATGACACACATTTAAGCTGTAATTTCCTAATAGGTTAAATTTTTGGATACATACATACTTATTGTATTTAGTCCATACTTGAAAGCATTACAATGCATGTTGTATGCAGTTGATTTAAAAGTAATTAAAATACGTAAAATTGTATTGTCAAATGCTTCAACTTTATTCATTGGTTGAATTCCACAAAATGTGTTTAATACCTGGATATCATCCATCTTTCTTTTTTTGTAGGGCTATTACATAAAATTAATGTCGAGTTTTTAATAGTTTTTTCGAAATATCAAGTTATTATACATGTGATTTTAGTAATTCTATTGAAATATGCTGCAATAGGAATTGCTAATAAATATAATGTATAATAACGATCATCATGTAAATAACAGGAGATTTGTAAAACATGAGTTCTGATAACCCTACATCGGTTTGTTTATCTCTATTCTTTAAGGAGCTTGGCGAGAATATAGGTATGCTTCTGATTCTTGGCATGTCAGTATCTGTTGAAGTATAAATTCTGTACATTGAAAATATCAAAAAAGTAAATGACAGTGGGTGTATTAGACCGACACAGAACCCAGATATGAATTTAAAAAAAAAATTGTCTATCTGTTTGTTCGGGCATTACGCAAAAACTACCCATTCGATTACGATGAAACTGCAATGCTTAGTTAACACCTTCGGGTTGTGGAGGTCAGACGGCAGTCGCTTCACGGAAAATATCGAAGTTTAGCCAAAATCAGTTCTACTGGTAAAGCGGACCCCAGACTCCAAAGCTGAAAAGCTACGGATGCGACTAAGATTAACGCTGAGATGATGATGATGCTGATTATTCTGGGAACCATACTGGATACTGTATATCCCAGAATCTTTTCCGGCATATAAAGTACTCAGTATAAAACAAACAAACTTAATTTTGCGGTTCGATCCCTAGACCCGATTACTATACTAACCGCAAATATAGATTACGTCACCCGTGGTGGAGTCGTTATTAGTAATGTAGGTTATTTTTAGTACTCTTATGTAGAATTAGTTGTTCCTATAGTTATTAGTTTTTAGGGATGTTGCTTATTTATTAGTATATGTATACACATTATAAGTGTTGGTAGGCGCTAGGTGTTACGCTAGTTTAGGCTCTTTTATAAAGATAGTCTTAAAGATTTTGTAATTAGGCACAAAGGGTCCGCGCCGAGACAGAAGCATCAATACCGGTATGCTCGATACAAAAAACTCATTGATAAGTTTTGTCGTACACGAGAACGAAGTCGCGGGCACAGCTAGTCAATAATAAAAAAAAGGTTTATTTCTCTAATTTTCGGAAATCAGAATGTGTGAGACCTACATGTCGTCGATTCGTGCGCAAACAGAGACACTGTAGTGCGACACTGCCTACCGCGTACGCAAAAGAGCGTTTTGTTTATTATAAGCTAGTGCTTGACTGCAATCCCTCTTGATGGTAAGCTGTGATGCAATCGTTGATGGCAAAGGGCGCTAGTTTATCAAGAGCCTGTTGACTAAAAAAAAAAAAAAAAAAACTAAGTGAATAGGAAGAAAGACGGCAGCTGAGCGAAGTGATTCAATGTTATAATGTGCTGGAAATTAAATTTCAGGAGGCTAAATGCCTTCTGAAATTTAATTTGTACCTATGCAAAACTCCACCTTGTATAGACTACATAAGAGAACATTTCAATTAACATAATTGAACCATGCGGAGTGATGCTAAAAGACGTTTAAACAGCATTTCGTTTATTGCCTTTTAGGGACAAACCCATTTTGGGGTTGTTACCACATTTAAATGATTAATTATGCATTTATTAAAAGTTTTCTCGTAAAATCGACAACAGTCACAGCCCAAACCATTCTCAACCTTATCTTTATTGAAAATAAAGATGCTATTCCTCGATGTAGTTAAGTGAATGTTAGGACGTTTCAAAATCGAGTTGTTGAGGTAATAAAGAGCAAAGTTAGTATTTTTCCCTTAGATTTATTCTGACATGGCACGGGATTGCATTTTTGCTCGTCCATTGTTATTGAACAAGTGTACTTTAGGTGTTCAATTAGGTAACTTATTGTTTTACATGAAGTATTAAGACATTATTTGGTTGATAAATTGGTCATATATTTTATCTTATTTGTTGAGGAGATTAATGGTGTCTTCTTGTAAAATATCTATATTTTCCAAGAATTAAGAAGCCCTTATAATAATACAAGACCCACGACATTGTAATTGGTTTTCAAGCCTCTAAGACTATTATACTTCAAGAGAGTCTAAATCCTCTTAAAGTATATTATTCTTAGAGACTTGACTTCGATCTTGTTTTTCAGGATTCCCATCTAACTCCGTCTTCACATCTGTTGGTTTGGTGTGAAATTTCGCTTTGATATAACTTTTTTTTTTATTATTATTAGTTATAAACTAGTGCTTGACTGCAATCCCGCCTGATGGTAAGCAGTGATGCAATCGTTGATGGTAAAACGCACTAGCTTATTAAGCCTATTCACTCAAAAAAACTGATATTATTGTTAGATTCGTGGAACATGTGCTTTCATTTTTGGCATAATCATTCAATAAATAATTAAACGAGTGTTGGGACTCACTCCTCTTAGTGAGAGGGAGTGGGCCGTAGCTACAGTTGATTAACAACGATTAAACTGAGCACGTACTGTAGAGGTTGCCCGGTGAAGGCAATCTTATGTAGTGCAGGCTGGCTATTAGGTAGCGCGTGATGTATTCAAACATCATTTAGAATACGGTGGCAAATAGTTTGTTTTAGGATTCTTCTTCTTCTTCAGCCTATAGAGGTCCACTGCTGGACAAACGCCTCCCCCAAGATTTTCCATTACAATCGGGGAGCTTACCAAAATCCCCACGCTTGGCAGACGGGTTGGGGATCGCAGTAATTTGATATTCCATAGGATAAGCGCTGCTGTCCGCTTCTCTGGTGAGAGTTCCCTTAGTCACCTATAACGACACCCGCGGGAGGTTGGTACTATTCTAAGCCCGGTACCATACGGTTTTAGAATTATCCATACTTATCTAATATTATAAATGTTAAAGTGTGTCTATCCGTTTGTTTGTTTGTCTTTCACGGTAAAACGTAGCGACCAATAGGCGTGATTTTAAGTGGCGATAATGAAACGGATGGAGAGTGACATAGGCTACTTTTTGTATCTTTCTAACCCCCCACAAATGGGGAGGAGGTGGGTGGGCGTTTTGTATTTACCATTACGCTATTTAATTTTCAAGGTAGAAAGCAGGTTTTGCTGTTTGTGACTTACAAAAATATCGTGCCGCATTGTTTTTTAGAATTTTCCCTCCAACTCCTTAAAAGAGGAGGTGAAGTTTTATATATGGGAATTTTCGCGTTTTAAAGGTAGGTAGCTAAAAATAGCCACAGTCTCTTTGTTGCCAAAGAAAAATACTTGTTTTATTTTTTTGGAAATCTTCCCCAGCTCCTAAAACAGGTGAGAGAAATTTGAGAAAGAGAAACCGTGTAACCCCAAATTTAACTCAAGCAAATATTCCGCGTTGTTCATAACTGTTAGTGCTACTTTAGTCACGAATACATGAGGAGGTTCTAACAATAGAAATCCAATAGTTCTTCTCCTGGTGAGCTAAAAGGCCTTCAAATGTTGTCCCATTACCAACAGATTCCTTCCCATCAAGATCACAAACACACAACAAAATCTACAAATATATATTACTAGCGGCCACCAGCGACTTCGTTCGCGTGGTTTAGTTATGCTCCGCTCCTATTGGTCGCAGCAAGATGTTATATAGCCTAAAGCGTTCCTGGATTAATGGGCTATCCAACGCAAAATGACTTTTTCAAATCGGACCAGTAGTTCCTGAGATTAGCGCGTTCAAACAAACAAACTCTTCACCTTTATATATTAGTATAGATTCATCTATCACTGAAATTCTCCATCTAAATCATTATTATAAATCTATTTAGCTACAATAATTTCTTTAGCAGCCATCTCTTCGGACGTCTGCGTGCCTGGTATCACTATTGCATGCTAATGCCTGCCGGGGGCCATCACGGGAAGTTCTCGTAAATTCTCGCAGTTCCTTATCGAAGACGGTACCCCGCTGGGAGCTTCGGGTCAGGCAGAAATGTTGTAGAAAATTAGCAAAAATTGTTGTTTTTGGATGAGGTGTTAGGTTTGTGAGGTTCAGAGGGTTATTGACTGTGAACGGTTCCCGTTGTAAATGCTGTCTATACTTCAAGAATAAATTTGCTTTCACTTCTAGCTTTATTTCAGTGTTGGATTGTATTGTTGTATTTTCAAACTGGTCCAAGTTTAAGACCCAAAATACCTACTTCGTTTCTTACTTCCGTTTGCTCTCTGGCAAACTTTTTTTTTTTAATTTAGATGGGAAATCATCAAATGACCTCCCGCTCTGCGTGGAGCGGAAGGACGTGTCAGACTTTTACTTACTAAAACCTACCCGTGTTTCTTCACTTGCCTGTGTGCCAGGGCCACGGTTTCTTTTTTAACCAATCCGCAACCCTGGCCCAGGAAGCATCGGTCCTCGTGGACCCCGTCACAATGTGCTGACATCTCTTTGAGGCGACCTACCTACCTCTCTGGCAAACCTTCAGTGTGGATCTTTCTTGAACTGCCAAACACCATGTTTGAGAACTATACCTACGTGCCCATACATAATCTTTTTAGCAATATCCTTCAAAATTACTTAGATTGTGATCTGCGGTGGCCTAGTTGTATCGGCCAGGACTTATAAGTTGTAGGTCGTAGGTTGGAACCCCGTCAGGCGCTACTTTGTGTAAATTATTTCATCACCACTACTCTCAAAATGGTGAAGGAAAACATTGTGAGGAAACTGGCATGTCATAGAGGCAAAAACATCTACCAACCCGTGGTAGATTACGGCCCACTCCACAGGCCTCATCTCGGTGAGAGCACCGAGATGAGGCCTGTGTCCCATGTGTGGAAAGGGAACTACTATTATAGGGTAGTTATGTTATGATTGAAACTGAAATGTATCCAAAGGTAAGTTGGCTCAGTTAATTGATCATTTCATGTTATTGCTATTAATTAAGCTTTATAAGTTATTCAAAGCTTTATAAGTTTCCGTAGCTTTGATTTTACAATGTTGTGTAAGTTTTTTGAATAAAAATTAAGTATTATTATTATTATAAACCCACGTGTTGAGACCAAACTAAACTGTTGAGAGGTACCTTTTAGTAATCTTAGATGTTTCTTGATGTACTATTTCTATTTATGCTAAACCTGAATATAGTTTGTTTTTTAATCATTTTTACACCATGTTATATTTTTGCCCAAATACATTTAGAAATTATTGCAGTGTGGTTACTGAGCGCGCGACGCAGCTTACGATAGATGAGCGCCCACGCAACAGTTGACGCCAGAGGTCAACGCCCCGTTCGCCCACTCGAGCGAATCGTAGACCATATTTTTGTTGGGACAGACAAGTAGGATAACTATCATAACTTTGTGGTTTATCATGATATCTTTTTGAAATTTTGTACATAGATTCTGTACCTACTTAAAAATTCTGGACACGTGTTATTATACAAAAATTAATGTTTTATATTTGTGGTTTTGGCTTATCTTATGAAAACACCTGAAACCACCTTTTATATTTATAAACAAGATATTGCACTATTTATTTTTTTCGTAAGCCCCTTTTCATTTAAAAATCACCATAAAATTCATTAACAAACGAAACCAGTTTGATTTACATTAAAAACGATTTGATGAGACGATAAAGAATGAATTCATACATCTCATTCACCCTAAAACACTGGCTAACAAAGAAAATAAACAGATATTTTGCCAAAGTGCGGCTTATTTGAACTCTCACATTGGGGCAATCGTCCAACATAACTTGCACTACATTGACCCTTTATGTGTTAGACATCAACGATCAGGTTACATTGGACGATTCAGTATAAGTTGACCTGCCCTGCCCCACAATTTGCTCTGTAACTATGGACTAAAAAGGAATGTTGGTTATGGTAAAAGGTCTTGATATATTGGCCATGTTGTACCCCAAATTTATGATTGCTAACTAATAATATTCTATACAAACACAATCGTTTTGTAGGCGCCAGCGCATCTATTGCTTTATTTGGATTATACAAAAATATATTTAACAGAAATACAAAGCATTTTCCATTAGAAACTAAGCAATAATTTCTAGTCTTTTGCCAGCACATGCACTATGTACTTAGTTTCTGTTTTAGATTTTAATTATTTTAAGATACAATTTAGTCCACTACAATCCTTCTCTACAATCTTCTGCAATCCTCCAGTCCGAATTCTTCTTCGTTTATTCTGAATCCTTACGTCTTTTCTTTTCTCATATTTCTCTATTAAATGTGATCCCGGATCGATGGGATTCAGTGATATTGCGAAGGTGGATGCAGCTCCACGCAAAGTATTAATTTTATGTCAGTATGTATTATTTGTGTTTAATATTTGTGTCTGCAACTTACAAAACTACTGGCCATATTGCCAGAAAAGATGGAGACAACCTCGAATATCTGATGGTTACTGAGAATGTTAATGGACGACGTTCCAGAGGTCGTAGTCCAATAAGGTGGACTGACCAAATCCGTTCATCTCTGGACACCGGCCTGCATGATGCTATACTCGCGGCCGGGGGTCGTAGCAGATGGCGAACTATCGTAAAGGAGAAGATAATTCCACAGGGACATCCGAGACGACTACGAAGAAGGACTTGAGGAGGAAGATTAGGTAACCTACTAACACTAGAAGTTAAGTAAAATTGTTACTAACCTTTTGGAGTCCTATCTGAAATAAAAGCTTTTCTATTCTATTAGTCGTCATGTTGGTACATCTTAGTATTTGGAATTTAACTGAACTAAGCCACAATGACAACAGAGTCAGTTTCCTAACAACTCTTTAGAGGCTATAAACTCTTTAGGGTATCGGAGAGAATTAAGTTTTTAGTGCTGAAGCGCTGTCTGAATTTAAGCGCTTTTTAGCTGGAGGTTACTTTGGACTGCTTGGCTTCAGGGACCCATCCGGAATTCGGGATACATTCAACTTTTGTCTACACTCAGCGATAGTTTTCACTTTTGCGTAGCGGAAGACGTAGCGTAGAGCGGCCCTCAACAAGGTTTACTGATGACCTGGTGAAGACCGCGGGAAACCGATGGATTCGGGCAGCACAAGACCGCGGTCATTGTAGAAAGCCTTGGGGAGGTCTTTGTCCAGCAGTGGACCTCTTTAGGCTGAGAATAGAAGAAGCCACAAATATATCTAAAATATTATTTCGTGTGAGGTTTATTTTCCTTTCTTCTTTCTTTATCCACTTCAATGTTCTCATTCTCTTCACATTTGATCTCTTTTCTCTTCACACACATGTACTAATACCTTCCCAACGATTGCGTCTGTCGGCTCGCGTCATGTCTCGCGGTATTAATTTTACATTCATGACGTCACCGACACGAGATACTCTAATCCTCTTCCCATGGCCGGTATGTTGGTACAGACAGCAGAACAATCTGATGTAAAATATTAGCAATTTTTTTTTTCTTATCTTTCCAAATTGGCAATTTAAAGTGGCGTGAGAGTTTATTTTGCCTTTTTGTATTAATGTGTTTTTCTATTTATACTGGTGGTTGATCGCGCTCCCGTCTAAATGTAAACAGTGATGCAATCGTTGGTGGTAAAGCACGCTAGTTTACCAAGAGCCTATTCACCCTAGCCTTGAAGATACTTAAATTGTAGTCAGACAGAAAGACCGCCGCCGGCAAATTGTTGCAGCCCTTCGATGAACGCAGTATAAAGGACGAGTCGAAATGCTTCTTCCGGTATAAAAAATATTTACAAAGTACATAGAAGATATAAGAGAAAACAGAAAAATGAGACAGGAAGAGATGTACAAACAAGAAGTCTTGTCTTATTTACGACAAACATGCAATACTACATAAATACAAGAATCTATTTTGTAGGGTAAAACTAATGATGCTAATCACAAGAAGTTAAGAAAAGTTCTGACCCTCGTTTATCTCTATTTCAACGCACCACAGCTTCCTCATTCAACATAATTAATATTCTGCTAACGCTCCAGCCAGTTGCAATCGCCCCTTATCTGTGGACCTTTACATAAACAACACTATCGTTCATTGTTGCAAAATGGATACCTTAAGCGCATCCCTATTGTGTGCTGCGTGAGTGACAGCTAAACACAGCGCTTTTGTGCGCTTGATCCAGCGATCACATTTGCACACAAATTAAACGGTGAATTATTGAAGAAATGTAGAATTCGTGAACACCTTGCTCTGAAGAAGGAAAAAGATGTTGCATGCCAGCTGCTTGTAGGAAATGATGAATGTACTAGCTGTGCTCCGTGGTTTCACTCGTGTAAATTTCGATCCCGCAAGAATATCTGGATAATAACTATCCTAGAAATGTGTAGATATATATATACCCAACACACTAATTGCGTAACATAGTATTACTATTCATACATTACCAATATGCTTCAAATGTTCGAAAACGTGTCTGCTCAACAACATAATTATAGCAATGAACTTTATTGACCTGTCAAAACGAAAACCATTGCTACTGAGAGTCTGTGTATTATTTAATTTGTGTGTAATTAGTATGTTATTAATTACCCTGGATATAAATCGTTAGTGTGCCAAATTTCTTTCAAATCTGTTTAGTAGTTTTCGCGTGATAGAGTAACAAACACATACTTATCCTAATAAGCCTATAATGTTCCCACTACTGGGACACAGGATTCTTCTTGGTGAGAGGGAGTGGGCCGTAATCTACCACGCGGGCCTAGTGCGGGTTGGTACATGTCACATATTGTCTTCGAAGTTTTGCTTCTAGGGCATGCCGGTTTCTTCTGGATGATTTCCTTCACCGTTTTGAGTTCAGTGGTGATGAAATAATTTACACAAAGTAAAGCGTCTGGCGGGGTTCGAACCTACGACCTACATCTTGTCAGTCGCGCCCGATACCTACCATTAGGCGACCACTGCTCTCCATACCAATACGACCATATCGCATTGGCTACTAAACTTCTTTGTGTAGAAAAGTTTACTTAGTAACATGCAATCCATAAAAGCAGCTACGTAAAGTTTACCAGTATCTTACTGGAAGACATCAGTAATAGCAATAGCAATTTTGACAGTTCAACAACATTCATTGCGGCACCTCTATTGATGAGCAGACAAATTTTCCCAACATGTAAAGCAACGGATCAAAAATATCCATCAAAATGGTCTTGATTGTGGTTGATACGAAAATTAGTATATAGTATAGTGTGTTACGAAATTTGGGAGCATTGGTGACGGCATTAGGTCAAGCTACCCGAAAATGTCAAGTATTCCCAATCAACCTTGAGCCTTAATGCTTTAGAGATAAAGTTGAAATTCTAATAAAGAAATCTGTCAGATAGTAGTAGCTTGATGTCTTGTCATCTGTACTAACTTAGACAAATGCTTCACTTTTTGTAAATTATTTTAACATCATTGCTCTCCAAACGGTGAAGGAAAAATCATTAGGAAACCGAACCTAGAACCAAAACATTCGAAGACATGTGATATATACCAACACGCACTGAGCCCGCGTGGTAGATTAAACCCCAGGCAGAGAATAGAAATAGAGGGGAGGCAGAAGAATGTCCCAGCAGTGAAAATATCATTGGTCAATTATGATTATGTCCAGAAATTTCGTTTTTTTTTTGTTATTATTATAAACTAGTGCTTATGCACAAACCCGATTGATGGTAGTAAGCAGTGATGCAATTGTTGATATTAAAGCGCGCCAGTTTATTAAGAGTCTATTCACTCTGACTTCTAGGACACTTAAATTGTACTGCTGATAAATTGCTTCAGTGCCTCGATGTACGCGGTATAAAGCAGGAGGCGAAACGCTTCGTCTGGATCGTAGTGGTGTCAACAACATAAGGGTAGATACTAGACGTAGGTACGACGGGTCGTCCGATATTTTTGATTTCGTCAAAATTTTATAGTTTAATATAAAAGAAGAAGAAGAATAAATAAAGAAGACTGTAAGAAAAGGAAGAATACAACATCCTGCAAGCATCAGAACAATATCAAGCAACAATTAGCCTTAACAAAATCAAAATCAATAACACAAACAAGACAACACACAAGCAGACTTGAATACCAAACGCAGAACACTTCATAGAAGAACAAGCTGGCACATGTAGTTGTACTGACAAAGCCACTTACATTCATAACAAACAATGAGATGAAGATTGAGACGTCCACGGACAAAGTCACTCATTAATTTTCAAAGTCTGTAACGAGGATGGCGACGCTAACTCGGGTAGCTGGTCGAACAAAGACGAAAGATTCCGGAGGATACAGTGAAGGAAATGCAGTAGATCAAGTTGAACGGCTGTGGTCAAGACTGGTTATTTTTCTCTGTTATATCTTTTTTGGAAGATCTGTATTGAATTTTGTAATGAACCTTTTTATCTACTTCCATCTGATATAAAAAAGTAAGTTCCAGAAATCTAAGGAACAGGGAGTAAAGTTTAAAGCCAAGTTCAATAATCCTCCATAGAACAAGCAATCTAAAAAGTGCGATATAACCGAATTCCACGCGAGCGAAGCTGCGGGCGCTAGCTAGTTCATAATAAGTATCATCATCATCATCATAGGTAGGAATCTCCCCCAAGGATCTCCACGACGACCGGTCCAGCACCTCCCGCATCCAGAGGTTTCCCGCAACCTTCGCCAGGTCGTCGGTCCACCTTGTCGGGGGTTACCCATGCTGCGTCTTCCTGTGCATAATCGCCACTCGAGAACCCGTCGGCCCCATCCGGCATCGGTCCTACGTCCTACGCTATAATCTATATTAATATATAAAGCTGAAGAGTTTGTTTGTTTGAACGCGCTAATCTCAGGATGGATTTGAAAAATTCTTTTTGTATTGGGATAGTCTATTAATCCATGAAGGCTATAGGCTATAATTATAACATCACACTGCAACTAATAAGAGTGGAGCATATAAAAATAAAATATATCGAAACCCACGCTGGTGAAAACGCACGGCACAGCTAGTAAAATATATATGTAGCTTAAAAATAATTACCCTTTCATTCTAAAGTCAAATTCAATTACTGTAACCGTTTCAGATACTTTGTATATAATCTGTGATTTATATCATTTTATTAATGTAATTGTACTCCAATTGGAAGTACCAAACAGATGTCTGTATCAATATCAGATAAACCTATAATTATGTCTGCCTGGAAGTCAATTCTCCTATTGCAGATAACAACAGTAGCAATGTATGTAGTTATGTTCAAATGTTTTGATACCATTGTTATTGGATTCATTTTCATAAAATTAATTTGACTAGACTGAATTTGAGCGAAAGGAAGGAGGACAAATCTATTGCTTTCTCTAATTCTTGGTAATGACAGAGTTTCCATTTTACGTTATCAGTTCTGTAATAAAGAGAACAAACAGTCAAAGAAAGTATGTCAGTCTCTTGTTATCATCTGGAATATTTTAATTGCTGTAGGGGTACTACTAGGGGGCTACTATACAATATGTTAAGAAAATCCCGTCCAACCCATAACGATAATAAAGGTTAGGTAAACAAATGACCAAATAAAATATTAAATTTTACATAATCATCATAGTAACAATATTAATGGATTTTGAAATAATTTTCTTTTTCGCCCATTAATTCCAACTTCCCCAAAATTTTGTATTTTTTTAAAAAGTGTCAACACTATTTTTAACGGTATTATTATGAGCGAATAGCGATGCGATCGCGTGCCATGTGCCCTGCCCCCCTTCGCCCATGTATTAATTTACCTCCTTTTGCGAAATAATATTTATTTTTATAGGGGGATGTTTTTAAGTTTAGCCCGGCTTTGTAGGCATTAGTAGAATCAGTTATCGATACCTAACAGTACCTTCACGGATCGGACAGGGTTTTCTTTACATATTGTATGTAATGTTGGTTATAGCACAATAGAAAAACGGTTTGCAGTTTAAATCAGATTATAATTTACGAACAAATCAGTAGCGTGTATTGAACTCGCGCCTCTTGGCTTACCTGGAAGGTAACGATCTCCTCAGTGACCGACAGTACGGGTTTCGACGCAATCGGTCAACTGGAGACCTACTAGTATATGCCACTCACCTATGGAGCGAGGCCCTCGAGAAAAATGGGGAAGCGATTGCCGTCTCCCTTGATGTCTTGAAGGCCTTCGACCGGGTATGGCACGCTGGCCTTTTGAGTAAGCTTCCAGCGTACGGCATTTCCGCTGGCCTGACTGGCTGGGTAAAAGACTTCCTGACTGAACGGTCCCTCCGAGTTGTTGTCGACGGATGCTCATCGGAGCCCATGTCGACCAATGCCGGTGTTCCTCAGGGGTCTGTTCTCTCTGCATCTCTGTTCCTGCTGCATATTAACGATCTGCTGATGCCCGGCATCTATAGATATGCAGATGACAGCACAGTTGTGGAGAGATACCTGCCGGAAGCTCTGGCAAGTAAGGAATCAATCCGGTCCGAAAGAGAGGCTATGGTAGAGCGTACGAGTGCTACACTACAGGCAGTCTCCGAATGGGGCAAAGCCAATCTTGTAGCATTCAATGCCGGCAAAACACAGGCGTGTCTTTTCACCGCCAAAAGGAGCCCGTTCACCTTGGCTCATACTTTTCAGAATGTATCCTTGGAGTGCACCGATCGCCTTCAGCTTTTAGCCTTAAACTTTGGGCGGTTCATTGAGTCCAAGGCCAAGGTGGCTGCCAGAAAACTTGGCGTCATCGCGAAGGTCCGGCGGTATTTCACACCGGGGCAGCTTCTAATGTTGTACAAAGCACAGGTCCGTTCGTGTGTGGAGTACTGCAGCCACATTTGGGCTGGTGCTGCGAAATGTCACCTGGCTACTTTGGATTCAGTGGAGAGGCGTGCGAAGAGGCTAATTGGTGACCCTGATTTAACTCGAGACGGTCTCCAAAACCTAGAGCACAGGCGTAGAGTAGCCAGCCTTTCGGTGTTCTATAGGATGCATTTTGGGGAGTGTGCGAGGGAATTGCATGAATTAATTCCCCCATCTCCGTCCCACCATCGGACGACCCGTCGTACGGCAAGTTTCCACCCTTACGTTGTTAACACTACTACGATTCGGAAGAAGCGTTTCGCCTCCTCCTTTATACCGCGTACATCAAGTGACTGGAACAACTTGCCGGCGGCGGTGTTTCCGTCGGACTACAATTTGAGTGTCTTCAAGGCTAGAGTGAATAGGCTCTTAATAAACTAGCGCGCTTTACCATCAACGATCGCATCGCTGTTTACATCAGGCGGGATTGCGGTCAAGCGCTGGTTTATAAATTATAAAAAAAAAAAGTAACACTAGCGAATCACTTACTGTAGGTAAGCAACTCTACTTTACATTATTTATACAGGACGTGAAATAGTTTTAGGATCATATACGTTCGATGCCCGATGTTTCGGTGAAGTTTGCTCACACAGCTCTTGTAGCTGTATTTCTCCTGGACTACCACAAACCCAAGTTTGTTCTTACTCCTTCGAGCTGGCATTACGAATAATCAAACGAATGCCTCTGACATTATATGCAAGCTGTTTGACATCAATTGATATTATATCTTCAATGCAATGGAGATCAGTGGTGACCCAGTGGTAACTTACAAGTTGTAGGTCGTGTGTTCGAACCTGAGTTCCAAAAAGCGCCTGTCTGAACAGGCGCTTTCTTCTTCTTCATCTTCTTCAGCCTATAGAGTTCAACTGCAACAAAGGCCTTCCTCAATTTAGGGGGTATTGCCATAATCCCCACGCTTGACTGGCGGTACGCAGTAATTTGATATTCCACAGGAGAAGCGCTGCTGCCCGCTTCCCTCATGAGAATTACCTTGGTGCTGCTGGTGCTTTACTTAGTGTAATTTAATTCATCGCCACTGCTCTCGAACCAGTCATGAAGGAAAACATGGCAAGGAAACAGGCATGTCCTCTGAAACCAAAAATTCAAAGATATGTGACATGTAGCAGTTGGGTTGTACTGGGCTCCGTGACGCTGACCCGTTTTCTTCATAATTTGATTCTCTGTTTCTATATCTGTTCTTAGTAAAGTTTTGGTTAAAACACCAGCTTCTCAAGTATGAGTGTGCGGATCTGATTCCAGGTCAGGCAAGTACCAATGTAACTTTTCTAAGTTATATGTACTTCCTATCTGGTTATTGGTCTATATCTTGAACACCAATGACTGTTTACAAGGTGAAGAAAAACATCGTGAGGAAACCTGGACTTTAAATCTGAAATCGCCAACCCGCATTGAGCAAGCGTGGTGATTACGCTCAATCCTTCTCTGTATGAGAGGAGGCCTGTGCGCAGCAGTGGGACGACAAAAAGGTTGTTGATGATGATGATATCTGTTCTGAAACAAATGAAAATAAATTACAAAAATAAATATCTCTTTCCCACTGGTTCTTCTCTACAGTGGCAAGTGATTGTAATGACAAAAGATAGTCGAGCTGAGCCGCGTTATACGCTCGCATAGCCTTTGTCATTCAGATGTTATCTCCACAGACCACAGATGCTAATGCCGCACGTACAACGCCGTGAAAGGCTTTTCTTGGTTCAATCAACCACTGTTGACCACTATTGTTGCTTGAGGGCCGATGAAAATGAATTTAGTGAGTCATATGGAGAGGACACGAGTTTGCTCTCTTGAGAATTGCTTATGTAGTGTGCCATTTGGTAGTTGTTAAGTAAATTTTAGGGAAAATTTCATCGACGGGAGGATTGACTTCGGGTAGACGTCTATAATACTTCCCTTCTTATATTTTTTACAAATATGCATTCTTCAATAAGGTTTGCCATACCTATTATTGGAATCAATTGTAACAGCACATACCTACTTAGGACCCATTAACTTAATCAAATTTTATTCCGTGGTGCTTGGCAATCTGGGCTTCTCCCAGTTGCAATAATATCCCTTTGTGCCGATTGGCCTAGTTCTGTTCTGTCTCCTGCTTGTTATGGAGGGAAGTGGAAAAATATATTTTTTCTTACTCCTCCGCTATTCTTTTCTGATTAATTTCGTTGCGGGACCCAAGACAGTTGAATCGTTTCTCCGGGACTCGTCGAGCTTCATTGCTCGGCGTTTTTCTGGCGGTCTCCACTGCTGATTCTGGCTTTCAGGAGTTGCAGTGGGTTGGGAACAGTGTGGGTTTTGTCCCAAAAAAAAAAGGTTAATGCGCAGTTGTAAGTAGTTAACAAAAAACAAATTTTTAGTATGATTTTTGTAATTTTCTGGTCAGTGTCAGAATGTATCTTGATCCAAATTTTGATTCGTACCTATAACAGCCCTATTTCTCTAGTTTCTTCTTCATAAACTATAATAATCATCAGTCCTGTTAAATGCTCTTTACGTTAGCCTTTGCTTCCAAGGTCTACAGAAATTATGCAATCCTTGCTCGTAACATCCCTTTTGCCTACTTAAGTAAGCAGTACTATAATTCGAACTACTAGCTCACCATTACAATTTCCCAAAAGAACAAATCTTCGACAACATTATCTCCTAATACATTCCCATTATTTTTCTAAAGTTACTTCAAATTCTGACCAAAGTGGAACGTAGGGACTTAAAGAAGTCGTTTAAACACAAAAGACATTACACAATAAGTGTCAAACTTCTGTTTCAGTAGTAACTATTCATAGAGAGAGGTACTTACTTGGTATGTGAGTGAGGTACTTTTTTATTGTCTTTGTTTTTAGAGGTGCCTTCATGACAGGTGCGTGTCACGTTTTTAAGCAAACAATTTGTTGAAGCATTTGGATAGTAGTTTGCTCCGTGCTAGGCCATAACGTCAGCTGCCGGCAGAAGTTATCACTCACCAGACAGTCTTGCCGCCAAGCGATTCGTCGTGTTCCGGCATAAAGTCTGATGAAGTCGTACGGGGGGCGGGTCTGAGCAGTTGTGTTACAATGTGTGCCGGGTAAAATAAGCCAAATGTTGTAGTGTTGGGAGTTGGGTCGTTGAGGGTCTTCAAATCAAGCTCCCACTGGCGCAGCATCGTTGGTTGTTTGGGTTTAACATTGCATTACCTCGTTCAACTGCCGTCGTTCTTCCTATTCACTCAGTTTTTTTGAGTAAACTAGCGCGCTTTGCCATCTAAGTGCCACCACTGCTTACCATCAGGCGGAACTGCGGTCGAGCACTTGTCCACAAAAAATAAAAATGTGTTAGAAATCTGTGAAGAAGATCTAGCTACAATCGATTTTTATTTATTAGTGTAGCGGTATCTACAAATGCCACTTGGAACAACGCGTCAAACTGACATCACACCAATTCTACATCTCGCAAGCAGAGTTTACCGTGCAACTAGCATTCCTACTTACGACTTCCCAACGGGTGTGTTATGTCTGGTCGGAGGATCCTCCATTTCTATGGAGGTTGAATGAACTTTAAACCCTGTTCCTCATGCCTCTAAAATTAGTTAAAAAGAAAGCTCAAGGTCACTCAAACGGCAATGAGGAGGGCTGTGCTTGGGGTTTCACTGGGTGATCAAATCAGAAATGAGGAGATCCGCAGAAAAACAAGAGTAACCGACATAGCTCGATGAATTGCAACACTTAAGTTGCAGTGGGTCGAGCACATTGCCCGTAGGACCGATGCCCGATGGGGCGGACGGGTTCTCGAGTGACGACCACGTACCGGAAAACGCAACGTGGGTAAGCCCCCGAAAAGTTGGATCGACGACTTGGTGATGGTCGCGCGAAACCGCTGGATGCGGGAGGCGCAGGACCGGTCGTCGTGGAGATGTTTGGAAGAGGCCTATGTCCAGCAGTGGACGTCTTTCGGCTGGAATGATTATGATGATGATGAAAGGTAACCAGCTAAACGTACTATCAGTTAGTTCAGTGGTCATGCTACGTCACAAATGTACTCTTCAATTTAGCCATAGTAGGTATATGAGTAGTATAAGGAGTCATCATCATCATCACAGCGTTAATCCCAGTCGCATCCGAAGCCTTTTTCAGCTTTGGAGTCTGGGGTCCGCTTTTACCAGGCCAACTGCTGATATGGCTAAACTTCGACATTTTCCGTGAAGCGACTGCCGTCTGACCTCCACAACCCGAAGGCGACATCGAAACATTGCAGTTAGACCAATTGTTGGACTTTTGAGGGCTCCAACAACCCGTAACGACTGCCACTAGATGTTCGTATGGCAACCGGGACCAACGGCTTAACGTGCTTTCCGAGGCTCGACCAGACCAGTGCAAATATTCATATTCATGCATACAAATACTTGCACTGTGCGGGGATCGAACCCGCGCCACCTTGCGCAGCGGCCGCGTCCGCTACCGCTACGCCACGGAGGCTGTCGATGAGTAGTATAAGAAGTACAGTGCAGTAAGCAACCTTGACCCTCAAAACTCCCTCTGCTCACTAAACCTCAAAATCGATATCTTCCTCTCAATACGATAATCGATTGCCAACAAACATAAGGGGCGTATCACACAAAAATCGCTAGAGGACCATCGAAATCAGTTCCAAGTGAATCTTCACCCCTTAAAACGGATTAATGCAACCCCCTCATGGAACTTATTGTGTGTTCGACTCATCGTTCGACTCGTCAATGGAAATGTTTCGTTGGAAGAGTTACATTGCCGGTTTTATTCGCGCATAAAATTGTTACAATGAAGTTGCACTTCTTCGCTAAGAGCAATTTCTGTGTTTGCAATATATTTGCCAAAATTGTAAACAAATATCAGTTAATGGAAAAATAACTTTAATTCAAACATTATACTGAAATCTGCTTAATATTCATTGAAATAAAGTTGATATATCTTCAACCTGAAATATGGTGGGGGTATGCAGCACTGCGCACCTTTACTACATACAGCCTACAGGCGAGTTGTTTACAGAAGATTCGAGCCTTTTAGCTTTTGCAGTGGATTTACAAAGGCATGTTGATTTTTTTTCCTTATGACAACGAAAACATTACCCTCTTTTCTTCGGACGGTCGGGTAAAAACTAGACTGATATTAGTGCATGCATGAGTTTGTGTATTTTCCAACATACACAAACTCAGTATATTAAGAATGTGTCTTCTCTATTACTACATTATTTTGAAGTCGATACTTTAGTCACATAGACAGCAACCAATGTACTCAAAACTGCTGAAATCGTCGCAATATATTTAAAAATCACCCTCAACAAAGGAGGTCTATTATTAATGGTAACTTAAACTATGGACCAAACAATATGCTTCTAACTTCGTTTAGCCTACAAGTGGGATCAGTGAGGGGTAAGCAGAGAGCGTGGTGTTAACTGGTTTGTAAACGATTTGTATGAAGCTTTTTAATTGATTGGTGGAATCTGTTTTGAGTACTCAGAGGATTATTTTAATGTTCTATTGAAATATTGGCGCCGATTCTTTTCTTCACAAAATTAATTTTAAATTAAGTGCATCTTTTCCTTTATATTTCATTAAGAAAAGGATAGAAGATAAGATTTTAAATTAATCCTGTCAAATTAAGATACTCCATAGACAGTTTAGACGAGGTAATAAACATGGCGACTGAAAATACGCCAATTTACGTCAGGAGCGGGAAAATTTGACAGGTATAAAGTGATATTTTCGCCGGAACACTACAAATCGCTTGGTGACAAGATTTTGTCTGGTGGGTGGTAACTTCTGCCGGCAGCCCATATTACGGCAATAGTGTCATCCCCCATTATAAGGGACGCAACAAAACTGACAAAATGTAGTTATCTACACAGCAGGCACACCTCTATCTATCAATTCCACGTAAGGGCGTGATGGGGTGCTTGGACAGGAAACCTCCTCTTGTGCCCGTGGGCTGGAATTTCCTTATGGACAAGTCCGGGGGGAAGGCCAGTCTTCGGGACCGTGCACCCTAAAGGTACTACTCCCTTGGGCGCTGCCAAAGCTGCGAGTTGGTTGAAAGTGAAACCGTGGCCATGGCGCACAGGCAAATTAATTTACCATCAACGATGGCGTCACTGCTTACCATCAGGCGAGATTGCGGTCAAGCGCTAGTTTATAATTTATAAAAAAAACCCGGGTGGGTTTTAGTTACGAAAAGTCTGACACTCCCTTCCTCTCCGCCCAGAGCGGGAGAGGTGATTTGATGATTTCCCATCCGAAAAAAAGGAAAGGGCGCGATGTTAGGTATGTATGGCAATTGTATGAATATGAAAGAAACAATGTTTAATACTATTTTCCATGCCATAAAGTAAAAAAAGACACGAACTTAAAACTTCCAAAAATCATTTAAAAAGTTACGTTATAATGAGATGCTGACCCAACGGACTATCCTGGGAATAGTACACTTGGAGCCATAAATATTATCCGTTATCATACAGTTATTAAATCAGTACGGCCCATAAATCTAGGACAACGGGAGTGACCACGTCGTCCCACAATATGGCGTACTCAAAATTACATTAAGCTGTGTTACCATAGCCCTTTATGAACTAATAATGTGCACCACAAAAAAGACTTTGCATATAAATCTCCTAATTACTCGATTCATAGTGAACTAATCTCGACTAGGCCTCTGTGGCATTTGCATGGAGTTTTTTTGGGGACAATTGAAAGTGATTTAGGGTGACCGGAATTCTGTGCGTGGACCGTGGATAGGAAGAGCTGTCTAGTTTGGACAGACGTGAACGAAAGTGTTATGGGAAAATCTTAATTGTAATATTAAAAAAAAATACACTCTACAATAACTATAAAGTGAATGTTCAAAAAAAAAAACACGGAAACTGTAGTACCTATAGTTTCTGCTTATAAAAGAAGGCGTGGGTTTATTTAGGTTAGGTGTACGCGAACCTTTTTTTAAAAGTGAAGAGTTTGTTTTTTAATTGCCGGCCCTAGGGCTTTTCTAGCTACATTATTATCCTAGAGCGCCAATTGGTCACCTACGAGCCCCATTTGGGTGTAATAAGGACTTACTTACCGAATATGAGAGATGGAAAGTAATTAATATCTTTGTGGTTTTTTACAGTTAAGGTTGTAATTTATTGTCAAAATTAATTGAATTAAAGAATTAAGTGTTTATTTATTACATTTTATCTTCCAAGGTATGTAAAAGCAACTGTCATTTCACATTCATTGAAAAGAAAATACCTACTGGCGTTCTAAAACCTATAGATAAGTAGGTAATTAAATAAATAAATATATACGGACAAATCACACAGATTGAGGTAGCCCCAAAAGTAAGTTCGAGACATGTGTTATGGGATACTAACTCAACGATACTATATTTATTATAGATACATATATAGATAAACATCCAAGACCTAGGCCAATCAGGAAAAGATCGTTTTCCATCATGACCTGGCCGGGGATCGAACCCGGGGCCTCCACGTCGCAGGCAGGCGTGTTGACCGCTGCGCCACGGAGGACGACAAATAATCATATATATTATTTAAGTTAATTTACAGAAAAATAAAAAGGTTCTAGAAGACTATCCAAGTGACTCATGAATGAAATAATTTAGTTTCACATTCTATTTTGACGGCGCAAATAATAACAGCACTATCTAACCCTTTCACCGCTGTGTCCGATTTTATGTACCTTTCCAACCACACCAAACTTTACGACTGTACATATAACTTAAAAACCAACTGCTCGTGACACGCAATAAAATGGATTAAAGCAATTGAATTGCCCTTACTTTCCTTCTAAGCCCTTAGTGTACGAAGCCCTTACTGTACGCCGTCCTTACGCTCGCCCGGGCCCATTCACACAAGAACTTATTGCATTACATATAAATTAACATATTATTACGAAGGTGACACATGCATTTTGTTACAATTGTACTTTTCTAAGATTTATATATGTAAACACGAACGTGAGACACTAAGTGGACGGATGCGTTCTATCTCATTGTGTTCAACTATTCATTTGCTTATAAAGGGTAATCTAACGAAGCATTGTTGTCATGAGTTATTTTTTGGTGTTTTTTTTTTCTATTTTTTTTTTGTTGGCCGTTGAAGTTGCGCTATTTGCACGTAATCTAGGCTGAATGATGACGCGTATTTTTTTCACTTTTGTTCGCGATTGTAAGGTGAGTTAAAATAGATTGTTGGCTATTTAATATTTTTAATTAGGTGCTCTTCTTTGGTGGTCGGTGAATTATTCTTAGATTCTTGTCCTAGATAATAGAATGGTTGATTTTGTTGTTTATTGTTAAAAAATAACGGTCTTAGTGACATGTTGGAACATGCTGACGTAATCAGTCTTATGTTCCCACTGTTAGGTTCTGCCCTTGGTGAAAGTGAACCGTAATTCACCACGTAGAGTGTCTCATGTCTTGGAATTTTTCGATTTTGGGGTATGCTGTTTTCCTTCAGAGTTTTGAGAGGACTGCACAAAGTAAAGATCTTCGGTTTCAAACCTATGACCTGCAATTCGACACTTGCGGTCCTACCCGTCGGCCACCACCGCTTTCGGTTAACTTAAAATAACATAATTGATTTCTTAAATGTTATTCGAGAGAATAATTTCGTCACCCACTCAGCTGCTATCTAGAATTCAAAAGATACAGTGGTACTCCACGTATCATTGACCAACACTTCACCGAAACGTAATAGCCAGAAAAATAAACAAACTTTCTTATTCACCGATTTATAACAATACCTACTTATTTTCATTTACACATACTCAAAAATTCACCATTTTATTTGCACTACACTACACCAAATTACACATAGTTGCAGGAAAAAATACCTAAAATCTAATCTCATTAGGAACAACAAACACTTGAACATTCACCACCCGCTATCGACTCAACGAGCCAGTTTATTTGGCACGCACTGTAGTACACTGGCGGACAATTAAATCGCAAATAAAATTAAACACAGTGCGATGGATTATCGCGTATTATTGGGGGTGGGTTTCCGTTGCAGTTTAACAAATAGGAGTGTGAAGTACTTTGCTGGTATTATTATTCAGTTGATGATTTTGTTTGGGGGATACTAATCGCTGTATTATTTATTTTCTCACATAATTTACTGTCAATAGTTCTCAGGGAAATTAAGTTTCGCAAGTAGAACATTTAAAATACCTATCTAAAATAAATGACAATTAACTTTAATCATTAAAAATACTGGCTAGCCACAGTTTAGCTTATCATTTTGTTAGGTCTTAATGAATGCTTAACTTTTCTTCGTCTTTAGTTAGGTACCTAGTGGGTGGTAAGTAGAAGAAACGAAAAAGAGATGGACTTTATGTACAGACGACAGCACATTAAGCTACGACAATTTTATTTCAGATTTCTTTATTAGATTGTCAACTTTATCTCTAAAACATTTAGGTTCAAGGTTGATAGGGGAATACCTGCTGTCGTCCGTATGTTCGGCACAGATTTTTACACCAAAATTCAAGTAAACGAAATTGCGTAGTTTGTTTTTCACTACTCATATTTGCCTAGCGTTTTCCCAACTATGTTGAGGTCAGCATCCAGTCTTACCGAATGCAGCGGGATAAAAGTATTTTAAATGGACTAATTACTTTTCGCAACTGAAGAGTGTATCTCTAAAACTTTTTAAAAACACTACAAAATGAAAAATAATAAATCGGTACCAAAAAACGAAAATATGAACAAAAACCAAAGACACCGACTTCCGCCACTAACTTTAACAGGTTGGACTCATATCTTCCCACATTACAATTATAATTTCCTTAGGCATACAAACCACTAACATATCCAACCGCCATTCACACCATGGCAGTTTGATTGTTTTCTTCAAAGTATGAAAGTGAATATAATTTTTGACCAGTTTTTTTTTTTTTCTAAACAAACCCCGAAGAATCGCACTTTAAACATTTGAACACTTTTGACCTCATTTAAACAATGATTCTATTCCACCACTAAACAAACGATTCGATTAAAATTAGCCACATTCATAATTTTAAAATCCCATTCATATCAATGTATTGTTCTCAGATTAAGACAGTTCAAGTAATGCTTCATAATCGTCACTTTCATGTGTCCTACATTATTAAACATTGTCCTTGTCAATTTTTTTCTATCTCCTTTAACAGAATGCCTTCACTTTTATTTCACTATCTTTGTTCCAAAGCGCGACACTGTCTTCCTGGACAAAAGAAGGTCGGTTCCCTATAGTCAACAAAACGACCTATGAACTCGCCTATTGTCTGGTCTACAAACATTTCATTTCATTTCTATACACACGTCCACGTCAATCAAAAGTTCCCGTGTCAATTTTTTTGCTAACGCGACTTTGATATGAGATGCAAACTCCTGGGGGCTGTGAGAAGTTCGCGAAGATTGGGGGAAGAATTAAGGAGTATTCATGAATGTGGGGTAGACAGACAATGTGAATTGTTTGTTAGTTTTGTTAAATCAAATACACAGAGCTTCCTCAATGATAAAACCTTGTGTAGCTCGCCAGAGATAAAAAAAATACGCCGCGCAAAATTTGGTCTGAGTTTACGGTAGCAGAAAAAACATGGCTTAAAACAAGAGAACTTCGAAGTAAAGAAAATCAAAACGCAAACTCTTTTGTACAAAGTTCACACAAGTACGTTTTAAGGATTCCTATATGAGAGAACTTCGAGTGCCTTTAAAATTTAAATCCTGACCAACCTTACGCTAGCGTCAGAAAACCGAGATTATTTGTAATTCACGAACCTTGGGATTAGCAAGCATCCTTGGCCGAATATATAAGCCTATATTCGGCCAAGGATACCTGCTAATCAAAAACAAATTTTCTTCTACCAACCTAATATAGCACTTTTCTGAAGAACCAATCCGAAAGAATCGATGGTTGTTCAACAAACTTCTGCAACCAAAAGAGGTATAATCGAAGTCCACGTTTTGCCAACTGGCAACAGTTTCCAGTGAGACCAATGTTTATACACTAATTACGAGAAAAAAAGTTTTTTAAAAAAAATTTTGCCCGAACTCGATTCGAAGTTCGAGAACTTTGTCGTCAAGACTGCTGTTGTTGGTCGAAATATCAGGACTTTGGTTTTAGAATACTTTGTCCGGTTTCGAACAAAGGGTCGTACTTAAAATTAGAGGTATTGTCCAGATGGACATTGAATTTCTCATCGCGGGTATGTGACCATCTGATATCATCTGGAGCATTCGAATTAAATATTTGTTGTAGGAAATAAATTTTTGATTCGTATAAGGCTGTTTTTATCAATCAATTACATTGTATATCGATTCGAGATTATCGACTGACATTGCAGTGACATGAAGTTGTCAAGGGCATTTTATAGTTTGAATAATTGACCGTTATTGACAGTTGAGAGAACTGGAATATGCAACCGTTTTTCTTTTGGTGAAAAAAATTCAAAATAATATTACAAAGTTTTCGGGACACGTTAATCTGTATTATAATTAATATATTATAATAGTATTATTCTTTTAGATTGTATGAAAGTGAAGTGTAAAAACGACTGGGAAAAGGGACTGGGTTTTCCCAGTCACTTTTACACTTTACTTAGACGTCACTTAGACACTCACCAACTCAAAACAGCGCTCCCCGTCCAGATTCAGCCCCTAGTCAAGCAGCCAGATAACATCATAACATCAGCAAGAAGTAGTTATCGTAAAGGATGATCAGAAAAAAAGTCTTTCTCTACATTTGTTCTTATTAAGAACCAACCCGCGTGGGATTACGGCATACTCCTTCTCACTGAGAAGAGGCATGTCGCAGCAGTGTGCTTTTTTTTAAATAATTATAAACTAGTGCTTGACTGCAATCCCACCTGATGGCAAGCAGCGAGCTAGTTTATTAAGCCTATTCACTTAAAAACTTAGTGAATAGGAAAGAAGACGGCAGTTGAGCTAGGTGATGCAATGTTAAACCCAACAACACCACCAAAGATGCTGCGCCAGAGGGAGATTAATCTGGAGACCCTCCAGGAACAAACTCCCGACACAACAACATTTGGTGCATCGTACCCGGAACACATCGCAACAGAACTGCTAAGACCCTTCCTCCGTACGGCTTCACCAGACATCATGCCGGAACATGACGAATCGCTTGGCGGCTAGACTTGGTCTGGTGAGCGGGTAACTTCTGCCGGCAGGCGATATTATGGCCTACCACCGAGTTGAGGCTGATTTTAAGAACCAAAACTGTGTATCTAAATTTGTAAAACGTTTGTTCTACATTTCTAATATCGACTCACCAAACAACTCATTGATAACGTAGGTACGTGTCCTATGTTCAATCTATACTGTCGACATAATGCGTCCTAACTAACCGTCCATCGTCCTAATGCCTACTCTCCCTATAGGACCTAACTACTTGAGCACGTCAGACGAATCGAGACACATCAAACACTCAGTTTTCAGATCTCCTTTACGCCACAATACTCTAGGACTGTTTGGTCAACGTGTCCAGTGTAACACGACCCGCGTATTTCAATGACAAGCCCCCTCCATCAGTTGGTCGGTGGATGGCCCAGAAGGGGGTGACAGGTCATTTGACAGTGGTGTTGTTCGTGTATTTGTCTTCAGGCTTAGACCGGTGCACGTGTATCTGAGACAGGAAATTAGGTTTTGGTTTTGAATGTGGATGGTATCTGGATGATGTTATGCTCTATGTGCACTATGAATTCTGAGGTGTGTTTGGAGTCGGTTTACGTTATAGAGCAGTGGTAGCCTAGTGCTATCGGCGACTTACGAGTTGTAGGTCGTACGTTCGAACCCCATCAGACGCTTTACTTCGTGTAAATAATTTCATCACCACTGCTCTCAAAACGGTGAGGGAAAACATGGTGAGGAAACCGTCATGTCCTAGAGCCACAACTACGAAGATCTACAACTTTTAATCACGACCAATGCCTATAAACTTCGGCTGCTCTCTGCTTCTGGATTTAAACTGACTTAAAGTCCTTGAAGAGGTTTTGGCGGGAAGCCAAGATGAGTGCCACGCTCGTTTTTCATTGGACCTTAAAATTATTTATAGTGTCGTTTACTAAATAAAAACGTGTAATTTATGTAATAAAAAGTTCATTCAGTGAATAATTCATAAAGAACAGTGAAATATTGTAGCATAGTGGCCACATCATGGCTTTGAACCAAATCTTCCTCTGTGTTCGGTTCGCGCGGCCGTCTTTTTCAACATGAATAATTCATTACGTGACATTGGCTAAATGCACAAACCGTGCGAAGCCATAAGAGAAAGAAAGAAGAACTTTTGAAGATTTTTATTTTACTTGACATTGGCACAAAGTCATAACTAGTGCCACACTACAACAAAAAAAAAAAAAAGTCCTTGAAATTCTAACGAAAACAACTCTGTGATGTGATTCTACATCATCATCATCATCATCACCTTTTTATCGTCCCACTGCAGGGCACAGGTCTCCTCTCATACAAAGAAGGATTGAGCACCACGCTAGCCCAATGCGGGATGGCGATTTCAGACTTAAAATCCAGGTTTCCTCAAGATGTTTCCCTTCGCCTTATAATCAGACATTAAAGTCCAAGATATACTTAGGAAGTACATATAACTTTAGAAAAGTTACATTGGTACTTGCCTGACCTGGAATCCGCACAGTCATACTTGAGAGGCTGGTGTTTTAGCCACTAGGCCACCACGTGATTGTGCCCTCGGACCATATCTGGATGGGGCACGCTACCTTGAGTTTGTTTGTTGGACTTTCTCACAGTCCCCTTCTGTATACGTCCGTTTTCTTATTTCTTTTAAAATCAATATGATTCCGTGGACATTTGTGTGAGTTATATGATTATTTACTATGTAAGCCGACTATTAATATTGTATCATTTAACTGTTTTTTGTTCCAAATAAATAAAATAATATAAAACTGTCAGTGAAACTGGCTGGTTCATTCCAGCATGAAGTCTTCACATCATTGAACATTCGTCGTCTTTCAGCACAACAGTGTTTTCGGAGATAGTAGCGTCGGATTACAGACAGACCACATACATACGTTGTTACAGTTCATACTGCGTGCTTGACAGCCTCCGTGGCGTAGCGGTAGCGGACGCGGCCGCTGCGCAAGGTGGCGCGGGTTCGATCCCCGCACAGTGCAAGTATTTGTATGCATGAATATGAATATTTGCACTGGTCTGGTCGTGCCTCGGAAAGCACGTTAAGCCGTTGGTCCCGGTTGCCATACGAACATCTAGTGGCAGTCGTTACGGGTTGTTGGAGCCCTCAAAAAATCCAACAATTGGTCTAACTGCAATGCTTCGATGTCGCCTTCGGGTTGTGGAGGTCAGACGGCAGTCGCTTCACGGAAAATGTCGAAGTTTAGCCATATCAGCAGTTGGACTGGTAAAGCGGACCCTAGACTCCAAAGCTGAAAAGGCTGCGGATGCGACTGGGATTAACGCTGGGATGATGATGATGATGAGTTCATACTGCGTGCTTGTTGAACTTGATTCATGGATGGTGTTCAATGTTTACATTTACAAGATGGTTTCTTGAAGAAAGATAAGTATGTACTTATATCTTTAAAAAGGAGAAAGACATTTTCGTTTCTCGTACCATCACAAACCTATTACGAACTCAAGTCAAATTAATAATATAAAATGTATCTGTCAATATAAACTAATAAGTACATAAATATTATAATTAAGAGAACAGATTTAATTTTTGGATTTATGTAATGAGACGCAGCTACTTTTATAATAAAGAGAAAACATTCGATATTTCAGTATCTATAATATCATCATCATCATCTCAGCGGTAATTCCAGTCGCATCCGAAGCTTTTTCAGCTTTGGAGTCTGGGATTCGCTTTACCAGTCTAACTGCTGATTTTGGCTAAACTTCGATATTTTCCGTGAAGCGACTGCTGTCTGACCTCCACAACCCGAAGACGTTATAGAAGCATTGCAGGTAGACCAATTGTTGGACTTTGAGGGCTCCAACAACCCGTAACGACTGCCATTAGATGTTCGTATGGCAACCGGGACCAACAGCTTAATGTGCTTTCCGAGGCACGACCAGAGCAGTGCAAGTATTTATATTCATGCATACAAATATTAGCACTGAGCGCCTCCATGCGCAGCGGCCGCTACGCCACGGAGCCTGTCAAAGTCTTTCAGTATCTGTAACGTACTGCTGTTATATTCTATTTTTTGTCCAAAATGTACTAATTTATATCTCCACCTCTCTATCCTTCCCTAATAAAGATATCTGTAAAAAATATACATATATTTAACTTCTTGCGCCCTGCAGTCCCCGCGTAAGTTTCGATCTCGCGGGATGTAACGGTAGCTACAAACGCCACATGCTACCGACGCGTCATACTGACATCACACGGATTCTACATCTCGCAAGCAGAGTTTACCGTGCAATTAGCATACACAACTTCCCAATATCAACCGTTTGGCAAGTGCCCGTCAGACATAATATTCGTCTGGTCGGAGGATCCTTCCTTTTCTATGGAGGATGAGCCAACTTTACTCCCTGTTCCTCATGCCTCCACACTGGAATATCGAGATTAAAAGTCCTGGCCTATGTATTATGTCTGTTTAGAAACTATCTATGTGCCAAATTTCATCTAAATCCGTTCAGTAGTTTTTGCGTGAATGAGTATCAAACCTTCATCCATACTCAGAAACCTTCGCATTTATAATACTAAGTATAGTAGGATGTACATATGTATATACATTTCATTGCTTTTATAATTGTATTTGTAACACAACTTTAGACGACACGGTTGGGTCAGTGGCTGAGTGATGCCTCTGAGGCGATGCACGGGGTGGCTTTACACCCCACTACCCCGTGCAGGAGACGAGGCCCGGACAGACCGGGCCAGCACGAGAGTGTGGGGCTGCGGAAGAATTTAGACTCCCGCGGCCCCACGCGCGCTCTTGATAGAAGAGACACCGGGGTGGTTTTAGTCAGTAAAAGTCTGACAGACCCCGTCGCCCACCCTAGGGCGGCGGACATCCTATGAGGATTTCCATCCCGAAAAAAAAGTGGCTGAGTGATCAACTGCTGCACTGCGTGTCGCGGGTTCGATTCCCGCACGGAACAAAAATATGTATGGCCTACAGATATTTGTTCCGGGTCTGTGTTTGTGTATAAGAGTTTAAATGTTTATAAACGCACACATGATACGGTAATAATTCCTAGTGTGGCAAAGCCTAAAAAACTTTACTGACAAGTTCATTTAATTACTAATTTTATTTGACACTCTCTAATTCTGCTTCCCATTCTCAATCAAAACTGTACAGTCCATTATAAACGGTACAAAGTATCGCACATTTTAGCACATTAGCAACTTTAATCTGAATCATATTTTCAATTAACGCCTTCAACAAAAAACACAACAGGATCTACGAAGGCCTAAAATGGCGCTTCGACTACGATTTTAACATTATAATTCCGTGAAATTATGTATCGCCTGCTAATTATTGTTCGAATAACATGTCAGAACAATGACGGTTGGTTAGTGCCGAGTCATTCGGCGATAGGCGGCATTTTAGGCCTGCCTTTGCCAACCTAATCATTTTTAGTTGAAATATGTTCATTACTAGTGGTGTTACCAGATAAATTTGGTTTTATTTTTAATACGTAAGTCAGTGGTTTTGAGATTTAAGTGGTAAATGTGTGTTTTTCTTTTATTATTTGTTACTTTTGCTTGTGTCTTTTTTTTAATATGCGTTTTATATGCTGATATTTGACTTTTTGAATACATAGGTATTATTTTGTGGAACATTTTAAAATCTCTAAAATCTATAGGTACAATCAATTAATAAACTTGGCTATATATTTACCTATACAGATATTTAAGTAAAATATATTTAAATATTTTTTTTAAGATTTTTTAATACGTCTTACCTATAGGGAAATTCGCGCCAGTTACAAGAACGCCAAAAGTGTGATGAATATCAGAAATATTCCAGCACTTTTAATGAAGTATTAGTGAAAATATACAAAGTCACGATACACGCAAATTACTCGATTCTCTAAGTTAATTTAACGGTAGAACATGGGGAAGGCATGGGGAACAAATTCGTTTTGTTGCGCGTTATTATACCTTGTAAACAAAGGTATCAATTATAGATAGAAAAAAGACAAGGCAGGTAAGAAAAAATGTGTTCTGTCATGTCTTCAGAAATTAGTAAATTTTTGATCATTTCTATGCTAAACCTTTAAAATATAAAAAAATCTGCTACAAAATCAATTTAAGCGGAAAATACTGTTCATAAACCACTATTTTTATTACTTTTTTAATTCAATCGTATTTTGATTATACGATTTCATTTCATTTTATACATTCTTTAAAACAGATTTCAGCATAAACCTTCATAGTAAATAGATACAGACTACTTAAGACTGCTCAGTCGTATGTGTTAGAATATCACCCCGATTTTATTTATCACACTAATAACACCTATAATTTTAAATTTGCCACTAGTGTTGTCCATATCGGCGTAAAACGACACTCGTCGGCAATCAACGACCCCGCAGGGAGTCCCACGTGGATGCATCGACTACCGGGGATGTACGCAGCCACGCGAGACAATCCACCGATTGTAAAGAATATAACTTATCTTTACAAGAACCAACTCTAAAATCAATACGGTAAAGTCGACAATGGACTGAACCTAACAATAATCGCAACGAAGATGAATGCGCATCGCACAGAGTTTTCCGCTAATTATGATGCTAATACCCGCTTCAATCCCCCCGCTGAGCTGAATTTTAATTTAATGAAGATTACTTATACTCGTGTAAAATATTTGTATAAATTAGAATAACTTACATTTTAATACAAAATATAGCCATTAAAATTTTTATGCGTATCTTAATAGCTTTTTACCGAAATAGGTGTATGCGTCTTTTATGGGTAAGAATAAAAGGAGTTCCCAAGCATTTCTGCAAGTAACGCACCTAATAAACTAACTGATTACTATTTTGCTCATAATAAAAGGGAGTACAATATAAAATAATCTTTTAGAATAGAGGGGAGTGAAGAATGCTATTCATGCTACAATAAAAGCGTGTATCAGTCTCAAGCCTGCCGTTACAACAGAAGCAATCCAGATAATTCTCATTACACACATTTCACTATTCGATGTTTCTAATATACCATTATGTCGAGCGACGGGAGGTCTCGATTGTGGCAATCGGCGTCTTTGTTGCACATCACTACCGAGTGAACGGATCCCGCCAAAATTTAAATGTCATCGTTCCAATTCGAAATTCAATTACGTGTAATTAATGCGGTGTGTTCCAGTGGCGGAACTGGATCTGTTACCGATTTGAAAACAATGGTTCGAACGTCGTCGGCAACTCAAAGCAGTGGAACGCAACTCATGACGAGGTTTTTTTTTTTATTTTGTCGATGATAGCTTTTATTATTATGATAAATGTGTAGGCGACCTTTTTGGTGGCGTCTTTTTGTGCTAATAATAAATCTCAATTTATTAAACTCTTTTATTATGTAAAATTATGTATTTCTATTCAAAATTTCGACTATTTAGATGAAATTCTGTTATTATACGGATCACCGTGTTATTGACAATTAATTTGCATAGACCAAATAGCGTGACGGAACCATAAATTATTTATTAAAAAAAATTCTTTACTTTCTATGTCCTTAAAGATTTTGTATTATATTAATTATGTTTATAATACTCCGGTTTCCAAGGCAACGGTAGCCGGAAAACTAATTATTCAACAGGCTCGACCGGAATAGAACTATTGAACAGAAGTTTAGTGTAGTAGACAATGATTCATTGTGTGGAGCGGGTACAGGTACGCGTCTTTAATTACGAACTCCATACTTTTATAACACATGGGATAATCAGCTAACGTTTTCAGTTATTCAATTGAAAATTAAGAAGAAGAAGGAAATATAACCGAGATCCTGTTACTAAGACTACAGGTCCTGTCTTTGGTGATAGACAGACAAACAAACGCCCGTTTTTCTGTCCGTCTGTCACCAAACTGTATAGGTAGATAACAAAATGTTCACCAGTGAGTATTTCTGTTGGTGCTATAACAGCAAATACCAAAAACTTATATTTCTTTTTTGTAAAGATAATGGTACGAAATCTTTAGTGACTGTAACTATAACGGTTTTTTTCATCATCATCATTTCAGCCCAGAGACGAGATTCAAGAATCTCCACGAGACCGGTCCTGCACCTTCACCAGGTTTGCTGGACTTGGCCTCCTCCAAGGATTTCTACGACGACCGGTCCTGCGCCTCCCACATCCAGCGGTTTCCTACGACCTTCACCAGGTCTTCGGTCCACCTTGTCGGGGGCCTACCCACGCTGCGTCTTCCAGTGCGTGGTCGCCACTCGAGAACCAGTAGTCCCCATCGGGCATCGGTCCTATGGGCAAAGTTTTCGGCCCACTGCGTCTTAGTGTTGCAAGTCTTCGGGCTATGTCGGTTACTCTCGTTCTTCTGCGTATCTCCTCATTTCTGATTTGATCAAGCAGTGAAACCCCAAGCATAACCCTCTCTGTTGCCCTTTGAGTGATCCTGAGCTTTCTTATAGTTAGCGAAACATTGGGCCTTACATTACCTACATAATTAAATTATTTTTAAAAAAATATACAATTTTACACTAATTCTAGTTAGGTAAGTAGGTGCTGTTATACAGTTCCAGTTATTCATTTTCATATTGCCGTGATTTTTATTTTATTTATGATTTCATTATAAAGCTGCAAATAAAATTTTCAGAACTGTCATTTTCTTGTTTCTTTCGTCACAAAACTAAAACTGTACCATTTTTTTTAAATATACAATCTCGTGTACAGCACTTCTTCTTCTTGCAGTAAAGAACAGTTTGAATCATAGGTGATTGATGACCCAGATTCTCTTGCTCACAAACTAAACTAAATTTATGCTCAATTCATCCTTTTATTTCTATTTTATTAAGAAAAGGACAGAAGATAAAACATTATTTTAGTCCTGTCAAATTAGACCGTGCTTGACACTTAATTTAAATTTAGTTTAGGTTGTAAACATGACAATTGGAACAAATGATTCATTAATTGACAGGTCTGTGTAACCAAAATCCCAGATTCCTCAACCCTATGGCCCCCCTAAGTAGAATCACATATTCTAATAATTCTGTTCCGTGGGTGTACGAGGTTCAAGAGTGAACTGGTTATAACTATGTTTAGAACTAAACAATTGGGGGGCGGAGCTCCTACCACATCCGTCCGACACAGCGAGGTGTTAAAACTATTGTTCCGACACTTTTTAGGCAGTCCGGCACATTAATTATAATAGTTAAGTGAAACACTGGTTCTAGTTTTTTGTCGAGGTGTTGCTTGAGGAAACATTAGTAAGTTTACTATATCCATTTCAGGTTTTAAGCAGCATTGAAAGAAGGAAAGAATTAGTAGATTGTTACACAAGGGGCTAAAATGACCCATTTTATACGAGGACGTTTTAGTCCCGAGCTTTTTGGCGGGTAAATACAATAGCAAAAAGTTATAGGTAATGGGTTTTTGGCGCCATGTGTTACAACCTCATTTTCATTATGATGCGAGAAATTAAAACAGTCCAGAACAATATTAAATAAATGACGGTCACTACGTAATGAGAATAAAATAAAATTTTCAATTAGAGAATAATTCAAAAGATTACGCGCCAATGTGTTTTTTTTAATTTCTTCTGCAGATGTAACGCAATGCATGGATAAAACCAAAGAGTTCGCCGCTATTCGTTCCATTTTCAAAAATAAAATGTACTTTTTTATGCAACAGATTCATGATTGTTCTATTTATGAATAAAAACTTTTGTTGGCTTTCAAGTAATAGGTATATAAAAAAATAAAAAAATAATTTTGCAAATAGAGAAAGATAATATACGATTTTTTCTTCGATCTTAATTTTATTTTTTATTTAAGAAAAGTGTAAAATAACTTTATTTATAACAGAATCCCCTGCGCATCAAAATGTAATTAACTGATGAAAAATAGCAATAAACCTCGGCCAACATCTGAGGAAGCAGTTGGACTGCTGGATCAAGGCTTGCTTCAGAAAGTGGTACTTTTGGACACGCTCGTATTATCAGGATGTTCTTCCGCCTCAAGACCTGCGTTGTGTACATAGACCTCCTCTTTTCGAGAGGGACTGGTCTATAATGTACCTCGTAGGTCTAGTGCGAGTTGATAAATATCACTTGCTATTGTGTTTCTTCCATTGATATAATATTAAACAGATATGATATGCTCTAACAAATTAACCAAAATAAATGTGCCGATCGGAGCAGCAGCACACACATGCATTTTTTTTATTCTGCGTACATTTCACACATTGGCACAGTGTGAGTGAGATGGGGCGCTATCTAAAGCATAGAGAAGAAAAAATGGCTAGTGTTTGTCGTTTGCGCTTAAATAGAATCGACGAAAACTAAAGCGACTTGCTGGACTTACCTCCTTTTGTACGCTTCATTTTCAGTGCGCTAGTGACATATCTATCTTAGTTTAATATTATATCAATGGTTTCTTCACGATATTTTCCTTCGCCGTTTTAGGAGCACCTGATTGATGACAAATCTATAACTTATAATTTTCTTTTGCGTAAAATTTTAAAGTAATTAAGTTAATAAGCCCATCAATAGTCCATAAAAGAAATCTTTTTAATTTTTATAACATTTCAATTAAAAAGGTTGTATTACGTCATCTAAACACCCTCTGATCAAGCTTCTTCTAATGACTTTTTCGTTTTTATCAATGCTCATAATGGAAAGGCACAAATTGTAAAACAACAATTTTATTTTTATCTTTCAATCTATTGATAGAATATATTATTTTGATATGTTACAAGATAATCATGAAAAATTTCTGTACTTACTTACATGTCGTCAAACTTTAGAGTCAGAACAGGATTCCTTTTAGATTTGTAGTACCTTGACATCACTGATAAATATGATAGTCAAGATAAATATTCAACTGGTATACAATGTTAAAAATTTAAACAAGTATTAACTTTATTTTAATAGCGTTTATGGCGATTTCAGAATGACAAGGACTATTGAAAAATTATAAAAATATTTTCATTTATACTTAGCCGAAATTGTACTTTCATCATCATCATCATCAACCTTTTTATCGTCCCACTGCTGGGCACAGGTCTCCTCTCGTACAGTGAAAGATTGCCAAACCACGCTTGCTCAAAGCGGGTTGGTGATTTCAGACATAAAGTCCAAGTTACCTCAAGAAGTTTTCCTTCACCTTATAATCAGTCATTGGTGTACAAGATATTCATAAAAAGTACATATACCACTAGGCCACCACGACTTATTGTACTTTATTTTGTAGGATTTAGGCTGAGGCCGCACTACGGTTAAACCGCGGCGGTTTTTAATCGCGTGAATTTGTATCCCTAGAAGACTAATGCAAGCGGCCGCACCTGCGGTTTTTTCCCGCGAGCATTTTGTAGCGAAAAAATCAGTCGCGGGAAAAAACTGCACCGGTTTAACCGTAGTGCGGCCTTAGCCTTAAAGTTAATTTTACATAAACTCATATTTGTTTACATTTTTGGCGAATACATAAGTCGTAATATAATTTTATTTTAGGCAGTCAACATAGAGCTTGAACAAGTTAGGGATGTACCCAAGGTATGAAAATAAAAAAAAATTTTAGTCCGTCTTCTAGATTATAACAAAAAATAAAAAAAAATGAGACCCGTATTTTTTATTTTGTCGAAATTACCAAAAACTACTGCGATATAGCGTATTAAAGTTACGGAGTGGGGGCTAATTACGTCACGCCGCGGTATATTTTGTGCCACGGCGTGACGTCATGCGACATTTCAAATCAATATAGCTTCCTAAGTATTTGAATGAAAGAAAAAATAAAAAATACGTGTTCAATATTTTTCATAAATCTATAGGATGGACATTAAATTATTTTATAGGATACAACCCAATTGTATTCCTCTGAAATGGTGCTATTCTCTTCTTATATTATGTCCTATACGAAATAAAAAGAGGACGGTTATATAAACTCATTCTCTCTAAGGTCAATGCTTCAGACACCCCTTCAGACTTCCCACCAGGTCAAACCATGGGTCCAGTCAGTCAATGAACGTACGAACTATCACTTCAAAGTCAATCTAATACTACTATGTAAGTAATCAGTGAAACTTAGCACAATCGTTATTAATTTTAGTATTACACAACTACTTCTAGGACTTCAGGTAATATTCACCAGGTTGTATGACCTCATGTGTCAACGTACTGAGTGGAAAGGATCTGCCCTTGGTCACCATGAGTTCATGTTGACTTGAATATGTACACACGATTATGTATTTAATTTACAAAGCGATTATGACGATTTTTGCGTGGCCGTCTTAGCAGAAATGACCGGCTGCGAAATAGGGTAGGTTGAGATTTTGATAAAGACGTAAGAGTTTACGATAGGTATATAATAAAAGGTTAGTATAATAAATAATAAGCTATTAACTTTAATAATCGTATTATTGGCTATTGTAATGAATGGTCATTGAAGACATTTTCTAATAGGTACAATGACATTAAATAGGTTTCTCATTTAGTATACAACGTGTAACGGAAAGGGGGTATACCTACATATACCTACGGATGTCGCAGTCAACTAGTTAAATTAGCCATTTAGTCAACAGCCTGTCCTTTAGACGTAACTAATACAAGCCTTTTTTTGTTTACCATGGGAAATCATCAATTCGTCAGACTTTTACTGACTAAACACCACCTGTGTTCCTTCACTTGCCTGTAGGCGAAGGCCAGGCTCTCTTTTTTAACCAACTCGCAACCCTGACCCAGGAGGCATCGGTCTTCGTGGACTCCGTCACGATGTGACCTATAAAGCCTCGCTTCGCAATGTCGGCTCGCATGTGATTGGTTACAGTTTAGACATAAACTTTAATTTATTGAATATAATTTAGGCAGTTAGTTGAACGGCCGTCGTTTATTAAAAAAAAGCTGAGCGGTTAACTAAATAGAAATTTAGAAATATATTTGACATAATGAGATAGAGGCTAAACTAGGAACGTCTTTAAAAACACGAGAATGTCAGCTTTATTACCATTGAAAACGCAGTTTTCCGGAACAATACTTACATTTAGAACTAAATTTCAAATACATGTGACAGCCTCCAAACTACTGAAGTGTCACTTGTTCATAAAAGCAGAATTTATCGTCCTGAGCCAGTACAGATACATAATCAGCCTATAATTTTCCTGGGACAGGACACAGGCCTCCTCTCGGTGAGAGGGGTTGAGCCGTAATCTACCACGCTGGAACAGTGCGTGTTGGCTTGCCAATAACCTCCTAAACGCCTAAGCCAAAACCTTCACTAATAACTTCTCTTAGTGATGTACTAGTAGTGACCACATACTGGAAGATACAGCGTAGGGGGGCCCCCAACAAAGTGGACCGATGACCTGGTAAAGGTCACGGGAAGCTGATGGATGCGGGCAGTACAAGACCGGTTAGCGTGGAAAGCCTTGGGGGAGGCGTTTGTCCAGCAGTGGACCTTTATAGGTTGAAAAAGCAGAAGAAGAGAAGTACTTACTTCTCCGTCAGAACAAAACTCCAAAGCACTTCCAATAAAAAAAAAAAACTTTAATTGGCCTCAAAAGCAAACAGCTAACTAAACAGCCAACAACAACACCCCTAAAGAAAAACCTTTACAGTTTACAAGATGGCGAATATAAAGGTGGGTCGACACAGCACTCTTCTTTCAACGTGCGAGTACGTCACACCTGCATCAAAGTGCCTTATTACGAGTTTAAGGGTAGTGTAGCTTATCAAGCTTTGAGGGCAAAAGGCTCGGTTTTAGTAAAAAAAAAAACATCAAAGCTGGGCGGGAATGTTTTCAGTCGGGGTTTCGCCTTTTTTCAATGGCAATTAGTAAGCGTTTCTGTCGACGCTTCCACCCGCGCCTTGTGCAATTATAGCGTGGAGTAGTTGGGCTGGTACCGATATAGGCTGCCAGCTGAAGGTGGTATTTTTATTAATCGTTTTTTGTAAAAAAAAAAAAACAGTTTATTTCGCACAAACAAATAGCACGTTAAAATAAAATCTAGTCATAAAAGTACAATATACTGAAAAGCCTCGTACTCAAGCACATAAAATACAAAATAGTGAAAAACCACTACTCAAGCTTATTCTTGAGTAGTGGTTTTTCACAATTTTTTACAATTTTGTTAAAAAGATATACGACTGGGGGGACTTTACATTTTTTTAAAATAAGACTCACAAAACTTCATCAGCTTTGACCACAGAAATCGTAATATTTGTTATTACAATTTCTTTGGCTTTAACTATTACACAAACAAAGAAACTTGATGCTATTAATAAAGTTCTAGCATGTCGAAAAGAAAAAAATAATTAACATGATGTTGACCATTTTATATCGTAACAGCTATAAAGTAGAATGGCTTACTATGAGAACATCATTATTGATTAAAAACAAATGATTTACCATAATATGAAACATACCGTCTTATTACAAAACGATATCAAACTTTAGTTATAGACTTAACCTTTGAGTCAGTATTTGTATTTCGAACCTTATTTAAATTGAGGCAAGGTTTTTAATACTAAAGTGACAACATAGGACCGAACTATAAAATTCTAGTTTTTATATAAAAAAATCCAATTCTATAATGGTTAGGTTAATAATTCAACTAGCGGCCGCCAGCGACTTCGTTCGCGTGGAGCTAGTTATGCTCCGCTCCTATTGGGCGCAGTGTAATGATATATAGCCTAAAGCCATTCTGCATTAATGGACTATCCATTGCAAAAAGATTTTCAAACCGGACCAGTAGTTCCTGAGATTAGCGCGTTCAAACAAACAAACAAACTCTTCAGCTTTATATATTAGTATAGATAACCAATTAAGAGGTGGTTTAGACTTGAGCTAAATAAACTCCATGTTTGGTAATAAGGAGTTAGAGTCCCTGGTTGGGAGACAACATCGAACTCCCGGTCACCGTAGGCGCGGGCCTACGGGCGGTGAGCAGTGGGCAGCTCGCCGCCCGGTAAGGACCAGGCCCGAGTCGACGGCACATTATGTTTCACGCGTGCCTCAAAGGGATGTCAGCACATCGTGACGAGGTCCACGAAGACCGATGCCTCCTGGGTCAGGGTTTCGGGTTGCTTAAAAAAGGAAACCATGGCCCTGGCCTACAGGCAAATGAAGGAACACGGGTGGGTTTTAGACAGTAAAAGTCTGACACGCCCTTCCGCTCCGCCCGGAGCGGGAGAGGCCATTTGATGATTTCCCTTCCAAAACAAAAAAATCGGGTTATAGTCGCCATATCCAGTGCACACCAACTACGCATAGTCTCTTCAGGACTCCACAACCGTAAAGAGGGTGTCTTAAACTAAAAAATTATTGATATTAAACCTCGACGCGTTAATTAAGCCTTTCACTCGTTTAAATTTTTACTCAGTTAACCACGGAGTTTCGGTTAGTGCTAATTTATTTCATTAATTAGCAATGGTTACTTTTGATCAGCCGAGCAGCTGGGGAACAAAAGACTGTGTTTTCGTTTGTTTTTTAAGGTATGGTTTATTGGCGTGAAAGATTAATTGAAGAATACAGCAGCAATTCTCGTAATCTAGAACGTTTGTTAGGCAGTTGACCGATTTTGTAGAAATCTTACGGTGCGAATGAGAGAGCTGTTGATAATTTCCCCGATTTCTTGTAACTAGATTAAATTTAAGTTCAGACCATCTTTTCTTTTCATTTAATTAAGAAAAGGACAGAAGATAAAATATTAGTTTCTTCTATAAAATATCAGGTTACCATAATCCCTACGCTTGGCAGGCGGGTTGGGAATCGCAGTAGTTTGATATTGGATGTAGCGCTAGGTACCTACAAACGCCAAAAATAAACAACGCGTCATGCTGACGTCACACGAATTCTACATCTCGCAATCAAAGTTTACCGTGCAACTAGCATTATATACAACTTCCCAATTTCAAGCATTGGGAAAGTGCCCGCCAGACATAACACCCGTCTGGTCGGAGGATGCTCCCTTTTCTGTGGAGGATGAGTGAACTTTACACTCTGTTCCTCAACATTGGACACAGGAGAAGCGCTGCTGCCCGCTTCTCTGGTGAGAGTTCCCTTAGTGGCGTCTTACGAGAGCCACGGGAGGATATGGGTTGGTACTATTCTAAGCCCGGTACCAGACCAATATTAGTTTAGATGTGTCAAATTAGTCCGCTCCTGACGTAAACTAACGTATTTTTGGTCGCCACATTTTTAATCGCGTCTAAACTGTCTATGGTGTATCTTAATTTGACAGGATTAAACTAAAATGTTATCTTCTATCCTTTTCTTAACGAAATGGAAAGAAAAAGATGAACTTAACTTAAAATAAGTTTAGTTTGTGAGCAAAAGATGTCAATCTCAGCATATAAGTAAGCATCAGTTAGAATAACAGCTCACTTTACCTAACATTTCACTGAAAGCTGGTTACTGGATCACACTGCTGATGTAAGCCAGTCTCAATCTCTCAAAAAGTCCTCTCATCATCATCATCATCATCAACAACATTTCAGCCGAAAGACGCCCACTGCTGGACATAGGCCCCCAAGAATCTCCACGACGACCGCCAGCGGTTACCGCCGATCTTCACAAAATCCCTGTAATTTCTCAAAATTTTTGACTGTCGCTAAAATAACATTAGATACGTTTATTAAAAGCCTATTCACTCAAGCCTTGAAGACACTTAAATTGCAGTCAGATGGAAAGACCACCGCTGGCGAATAGCCCCAGTCCCTCGACGTAGACAGTGTAAAAGACGAGGCGAAACCATTTTTAATTAAGAAAGTTATCCTCAATATTCTTTTTGATGAATACGCCTCAGCATAAGCTGGGCTAAATTTGCGTCCGAAGAACAGTGAAGTGTAACTGAAGAAGGTAAAGACACCAGATAATCTACTCTACAGACAGGTATTCACGAAGTTCGTAGTTCGGGCAGAAGTTACAGAAGCTTCCTACTCTATATCACCTACGAACATAAGATTCATTCGGGCTTTAGAGGGATTAATTATGCCTTAATTAACAATTAATGACAAATTGACAATACGATTTGGGAATTAATTGTTACTCTCGGTGTGCTGTTAGGCCTTCGAAAAAGATAATTAATCAGTACGTATAGTGTTCATTTCAAAGTTAAAAATAAATTTTATAGTAGTATCATTAAATAGGTATTGTTTTTTTTTACAGAACGAGTTTTAAAGTAAATAAATGCAAACTGTTTTTTTTTATAAATTGTAATTAAATAATTCTGTAAAAACTCCTTTAAAGCTTTGAGTAAACCTCAAAATCAGATAAGAAAAACCAAAAGTAGTGACAATTAAATTTTACCCAACACCATCCAAGCACTTCCTATTAACCCGTTGTCTACACAAAATAAAGGACACAACATTTTACCAAAGATAAAATCTCATTAAAATCCTACAATCTAACCATTAACTAATTGGTAGAGGCCGTTGTATTATCCACGTCGGTAGAGACAGACATCTTTCCGAAGCAACTTCTAATTAAACAGGACACTTCCCAATTTGTTCTGTTATCATCTCCTACATCAAAGTTCAAAACAGAAACCTCCAAATAAATTCCAACTTTAACTCTCCCATCATAAGTTTTAATTTTGAAAAGAACTTTGATAAAATCGTTTTAAGAGTTTCGGCGAAGTGACATTGCATCGTCGGCTACGAACAAAAGTGACTTGAAAAGGCAAATGAGCGTCTTCACAAAGTTGAAGCGATTAGCGTTTTAGGCGAGAAAGTTTACAGAGGAGGGTGTAAAAATGAGGGTGTTAAGAGTGTGAGTGTAAGAAAGTGTCTAAACAACATAACATAAATGCCATAATAATTTAAAAGCGAAAGGAATAAGGAAAATGTAGTTAATTAAAATTAGATTGACAATATAGGTAATAATGTAAGTATGCAGTTTCAACAGAAGACACGATGAAAGAAATTCAATACGTTAAATAAATTAAGGCGGATTTGAAAAATAAATATCAAATGTAAATAACCATAGAATATCAAATGGTATGAAACAATAACGTGGAATGTGTTTCATCGTCATCATCATTTCAGCCGAAAGACGTCCACTACTAGACATAGGCCTCCCCCAAGGATCTACACGAGCGTTTCCCGCAACCTTCACCAGATCGTCGTTCCACCTTGTTGGAGGCCAACCTACGCTGCGTCTTCGGTGCTCGCTCACCTCTCGAGAACTCGTCGGCCCCATCGGGCATCGGTCCTACGGGCAATGTGCCCGGCCCACTGCCACTTAAGTTTTGCAATTCATCATCATCTCAGCGTTAATCCCAGTCGCATCCGCAGCTTTTTCAGCTTTGGAGTCTGGGGTCCGCTTTACCAGTCTAACTGCTTATTTTGGCTAAACTTCGACATTTTCCGTGAAGCGACTGCCGTCTGATCTCCACAACCCGAAGGCGATATCGAAGCATTGCAGTTAGACCAATTGTTGGACTTTTGAGGGCTCCAACAACCCGTAACGACTGCCACTAGATGTTCGTATGGCAACCGGGACCAACGGCTTAACGTGCTTTCCGAGGCACGACCAGACCAGTAAGTGTTGCAATTCTTGGGGCTAATATGTTTATTATGCTACAATTGCCAATGATGCCAGCAGTTTGATTTAAGGAAAGAGACCCATAGGTAGACAATGGCGCCGATTCTGTTGTACACAAACTAAACTAAATTTAAGTTTAGTCCATCTTTTTCTTTCCATTTCATGAAAAGGACAGAAGATAACATTTTAGTATAATCCTGTCAAATTAGACTCCATAGACGTTTTTTTTTTGGTTCAGTTCTTTCCGTTCTTCTGAACGGAAAAGGCAAAGGCATAGTACGCCATACAGCCTAGTCTTCAGTAAATATATTCTTGAGTAAACTTCTATCCTAACTTATCCTAATTAATCCTAGCTTATCCTAAACTTAACCTAACTAATCTAACTCCTTTCGTTTCCCGCGTTTGGACGATAAGGAGCGGTTTAGCGTAAAGACATGATGCGGCCACTATGCTACAATATTTCACTGTTCTTTTTGAATTATTCACTGAATGCACTTTTTACTACATAAATCACGCGTTTTTATTTAGTAGACGACACTATAAATAATTTTAAAAGTCCAATGAAAAATGAGCGTGACACTCATCTTGACATTCCCGCCAAACCTCCTCCATAGACATATTTTTTTTTTGGTTCAATTCTTTCCGTTCTTCTGAACGGAAAAGGCATAGGCATAGTACGCCATACAGCCTAGTCTTCAGTAAATATATTCTTGAGTAAACTTCTATCCTAACTTATCCTAATTAATCCTAGCTTATCCTAAACTTATCCTAACTAATCTAACTCCTTTCGTTTCTCGCGTTTGAACGATAAGGAGCGGTTTAGCGTAAAGACATGATGCGGCCACTATGCTACAATATTTCACTGTTCTTTTTGAATTATTCACTGAATGCACTTTTTACTACATAAATCACGCGTTTTTATTTAGTAAACGACACTATAAACAATTTTAAAAGTCCAATGAAAAATGAGCGTGACACTCATCTTGACATTCCCGCCAAAACTCCCTCCATAGACATTTGTCAATAATATGTCAAAAATGTCAGTTTAGACCTGTCATTGTTGTTGTTTATTGTCCCTGAATAAATCAAAATAAAATATAGCAATGTTCACTATGATGTCATCAAACTCCAGTTAATAAATAAGGAGTCGAAAAACAACAACACAAAAACAAACCATTGAAAAATGATTGAATGTGAGCTTAACTTGAACGATACGATTAAAACTTACTTTTCAAAGAGTTGTGTAATGGAAAAACAAAAAGGAACCACGACACCGCCAGTTTTGGTGACTTCTAAATTGTTGACAATTGAAAAATTCTTATGATTCAAGAACTCCCCATGTTGCGTAAGTTACTCCAAAATTTTCACAAAACAGTTCTTTATTTTTTGTTATGTCTTATGAAATTCGGGTAACACTTTTTTCGTTCATATTATACAATGAAAAAGGTCGATTATCGCCGGCTGCCTAAAAAGTATATAATTATGTAATAATAATTGTATAACACTCACCTGTATATCTTTCTGTGTATGTTGACTGTTGAGGTCAGCTTCCAATCTAATTGGAGATAACTGAGTACTGACTATCTCATCATCATCTTCATCGACCATTTTTTTTCTTTTATCATCCCACTGCTGGGCACAGGTCTTCTCTCATACAGAGAAGGATTGAGCGTAATCACTACGCTTGCTCAATGCGGGTTGGCGATTTCAGACAGGTTTCCTCAAGATGTTTTCTTTCAGCTTTTAATAAGCCATTGGTATCCAAGATATACTTAGAAAGTACATATAACTTAGATAAGTTACATTGGTACTTGCCTGACTTGGAATCAAACCCGCACACTTATACTTGAGAGGCTGGTGTTTTAATCACTAGGCTACCACGACTTACTGACTATCTGACCTTCATTAACCAATTTTCTATTAAACTTTTGAAAAAAAAGAGAAATTTTATTGTATTTTATAATAATATTAAATATTATTAATTTGCGAGCTAGGGTGAATGAACTCTGGTAAAGTGGTAGCCGCGCCATTTTGCGTGTCGTTGGAACGCAAGTATCGGACTGCGCTTGCATATAGGGTGTTTCAAACTACATACAGCATGCGTCATAATAATACATGATGTTTTCTTTTAATTATTTAAGTGAGGTTTTTTTTTTACAAATTTTTTGTAAGACTACTAAAACTACACGATGTATAATAATATATCTACTTTAAATTTGCTCTAGAGATAGGAGAAGTAAGACAGCGTGAAGTTGAATTTAGGTACTCCGAATTCATTTCTGTCATTAAAGCCTCTTAGCATCTTAGTTTTCCCGAAACTAAGATGAGTGCCACGCTAATTTTTCATTGGACTTTTAAATTATGTATAGTGTCGTTTACTAAATAAAAATGCGTGATTTTTGTAGTAAAAAGTGCATTCAGTGAATAATTCATAAAGAACATTGAAATATTGTAGCATAGTGGCCACATCACGACTTTGACTCAAACCATCCTCCTAGTCGGAAAGGAGATAGGTTTAGGTTAGGAGGATAGGTTACGAAAGAAAACAAGAACAACGAAGAAATGCCTCTAAGGTCTTAGCAACCAAGCCAAAAACTCCAAAAAAAGAGCTTATTTTTTGTATAGTTAAAAATATGGTGAACCCTTTCTCTTTGGAAGGAATAAGTTACCTGGAGACTCAACTTTCTTAATTAAGTCACACCGAGTTTTGTTTTGTGTTAGCTAATTGTTTTCATCTGCCATTGTTTTATTACACAAGGAAAAATACCGGTAAGGGGTCAGATATATTGTTTTCTAAGAAAAATATCCGAGTTCGCCAAAATTTTTAAGTTTGTTGTTACGTGAGCCAAGACTGCTACTTTATCCATAATATCGCGTAACGTTACATAAACTTCAGCACTCTTATTTTTTTTTTAAACTTTATATACACTAGTATATCGCGAACCACTAGTGGATCGCGATCAAGGACTACCTTGACCGCGATCCCGCCTGATGGTAAGCAGTGATGAAATCATAGATAGTACGTAGTGTAGAGAGTAGCGCCTTACTAGGCGCCCTAGTTTATTAAGAGCCTATTCATTCTAGCCTTGAAGACTCTTAAATTGCAGTCAGGCGGGAAGATCGCCGCAGGAAAATTGTTCCAATACCTCAATGTATGCAGTATAAAAGACAAGGCGAAACTCTTCGTCCGGATTGTAGTGGTGTCAACAATGTAAAGGTGGATACTAGCCGTACAACTGGTCATCTGATGATGGAACGTCGATGGCAGAATTATGTCATGTAATTCCCGCACACACTCTCCCAATTTAAGTTTTTTTTTTTAATAAAAAACTAGCGCTTGACCGCAGTCCTGCCCGATGGTAAGCAGTGACGCAATCGTTGATGGTAAAGCGCACTAGTTTATTAAGAGCCTATTCACTCTAGCCTTGAAGACACTCAAATTGTAGTCCGACGGAAACACCGCCGCTGGCAAATTGTTCCAGTCCCTCGATGTACGCGGTATAAAGGAGGAGGCGAAACACTTCGTCCGGATCGTAGTGGTGTTAACAACGTAAGGGTGGAAACCAGCCGTACGACGGGTCGTCCGCTGGTGGAACGGAGATGGGGGAATTAAATCATGCAATTCCCTCGCACACTCCCCGAAATGCATCCTATAGAACACCGAAAGGCTGGCTACTCTACGCCTGTGCTCTAGGCTTTGGAGACCGACTCGAGTTAGATCAGGGTCACCAATCAGCCTCTTTGCACGTCTCTCCACTGAATCCAAAGTGGCCAGGTGACACTTGGCAGCACCAGCCCAAATGTGGCTGCAGTACTCCACACACGAACGGACCTGTGCTTTGTATAACATTAGAAGCTGCCCAGGTGTGAAGTACTGCCGGACCTTTGCGATAACGCCAAGTTTCCTGGCAGCCACCTTGGCCTTGGACTCAAGGTCAAGTATCTTCAAGGCTAGAGTGAATAGGATAGTTTGGTAATGATGGTTATAAAGAAGTGCATCCTTGGTGCAGTCAGTTCCAACAGCATCCTGGGATTTATTGCGGACAGGCTGGATTGTGTCTTTGCCCCGGTATTTCAGCTGGAATGTAGCAGCAGTGATTGTTTTATTGTTTGTTTTTGTGTTATGGTTTTCGTAATTGTGTTAATAATATAACTGTAAGTATATTTTATTTTCTCAATATGCTTAATCTTAACAACGAAAATTAGAGAAAACGGTTATCATCATACTTTTTTTCAATATATAAAAAACATACATTACATTTTTAAATATTAGAATACAAAGAGTATAAACATTTAAAAATAAAAAAATAGCTTGCTGGTGTCGGGAGCAGGGTCTAAGCTGTTTCAGGTTAACCAGTGGTCAGGAATGAAGAGGGAGGAAATGGTTCCTCTCTCTGTGTTCTTTTGCATTTATATTTAATGTACACTAAAGTCTATGATACAGGCTCGGCCTAGTTTAGACGTTAGGGCTCACTTTGATTGTTTGTAACGTAATTCCTCTAATATATTTCGTAGGTTATAATTTGTAATTTCTTTTCAATAAAACATTTTCTCTTTAGGCCAATCAACAACCATGTATTTATTATTTCCTTTATTTCATTGTATTTACATATAAATGTTTGAATATAAAAAAAACTTTAAATATGTTATAAAAAATAGTAGCCAATCGTTATAGGGAACAGGCTCCAAGCTACCGGTAGTCAGGGCTCTATTAAGAGGAACCCTAATATTATTACATCAAATAAGCACATCAAAAATCCACGATCCAAACCTGTAGCATACAACATAGAAACCTCCAAATAGACCATGTTTAGAATTACCATGGCAACATTAAGTATATGTGCGTACAAATAAATGAAACAATCAAGAAGGACAGCACAAAGAGTGACTGCACCTTATTTATTTATTCTGTCATGTATTCGAGCAGAAAGTGTTAGAAGCTTACAATTTAACGGTACATTCTAACAGAGACATGAATAACTCTAATTACACGCGTAACTATATGATTATACACTGTTCCGGGTTCCATCCGATCAGTCACCAGCCATGAATAGGCAATTTACTTCTGTATGCTGTCTGCCTCCTGAGGTCTTCATTTTCCTAAATAAACCACACCAATCAACGTATTCAAAATGCCTTTACAATACCACGTAATGTTGCATGACTTCATAAATAAAAAAACATTACATATGCAGCCAAAAAACATAAAATCTTCGAGAAAACCAAGTAAATGTTGGTACAGAGAGTGATGAAGAACTGACTGCATAAGTTGGTACTAATGTACGAACGCGCCAATTCACAATAGAAATTGACAATTGAAAATTTATCGTTTATAAAAACATCAGACATCGCACATAGCTTCAATAGAAACGTCAATAGTAAAGAGCATCATTTGGAAGCGCGCGCGCAAACCTACACAACATTTTTTACTTCTCTGTAACTGCAAAAGAACTTTACCACTTCAATGATAAAGTTCAATATCCTTCAGAATTCAATTTTGAAGTATGCAAATAATATAACATTCGCCTGTAACGGCTGATTTATGATGTGGTTCGGACACCCAAGGAACAAAAACGTGGTATCAATAGAACAAGAAACACAAATGAATACTCGTTACAATACACACTGTAATTGTTTAGACAAAAGCATTAACTTTAGATTCATTATCCGTAACTAATGAACTATTGCTAAATGACTTTGAACCTTAGGGCAATATCAGAGAGTGATTTTGAAGAAGGATGAGGAAGGGAGTTTAGACCTTAAGATTTTGGTGGGAGTAAAGCAATATCTTGAACCATCAAAGCTTTCGCCGATGGTTCTAAAGTTAATTTTTATGACATCTGTTAACAATAGAGGAACATTATGGAAGAAAGACATTCCATACCCGTGTCAACTATTCTTAACTGTTGTTTTAAGATCTTCGGCGTTGCACTGTGAGCTATTGAATTTTTTGGTGACTGCATTATACAGTCATTGTCTTCAACAAAGATGTTTGTGGACATTTAATTATTCTTTCTTTCTTTTGTATTTCGAAGTTGGAGGTCACATGACACTGCAATTTTAAAAGTTACGTCTAAAGGAATATATGTTTTATTGTCTGTGGTTTTAAAACTATTTTCCGCTGGATTTTGGAAACGTCATGCTGTTTTGAAACCACAGTAATGAGTATTCTCGACATTATGGCACACAGAGAATTGCTTATTGCATTCATTTCTTGAAAATTTCACGGTGAGTCCCATTTTAACTGTTCTGGGTGACAAAATGTGTTTGTCGTCTGCTCGGTCTACCTATTCAGGAATAGTTTATTGAAACCCGTAACTATATTGTTTATATTGTTTGGTAAATGGTTTTAGTGGCATACTTATTAGTTTTGGGAAAGTTACGCAAAACCGTTTTCTTTTATTTGTCTTACTAGGAACTATTATAACCAGATAGAAAAAAACAGAAACCTTTTTGTCTTTTATGCTTACTTCAGCATAACAGTTCCTATTTTTGGAGTTTACTCCTTAAGAATCGATTTTCATATATAAGGCGCCCGGTATGAGAAAAATCCGAGGGGTAAAACCTACTAACGTGTAACGAATTTTAAGCGTTACTATTTTAGTGTGCACCTTTGGAGCGCAACTTTCTAATCTAAAAAAGTGGCATAATTATTTTTTTACAACTATATTTTGTTAGTTATTAAGATAATGTTATATTTAAAAAAAAACTTAATTATAATAATTAAAACAAAATGTTTATAAAAAAAGATTATTATCAACTTTCTTAAAATTGGTTAAAATTTTCATAAATATGCATTTATACATTTTTTAATTTTTTTATGATTTATTTTATAAATAATTTTTAAAATAATAATAATAATATTTTTTTTTTAGTTTTTTTTCTTTTTTAATTTTTTTTTTCTCGTACTTAAGGAGTAAACTCCAGTCGTGCGTCGGAGCTGACACACACACTTTTTTTAAAGTTTCTGTTCATTAGGTTAGAGGTTATCCCCTAAATAAGAATTTAATACAACAACAAAAAAATAATAATAATATATACTTATTTATCATATCACCAGTTAGATCAGAATAAAACTCTAATATAAACTGTATTCCCAACTATTTATTAAGGTATAGATAACACACAATAGGTCTGTTTTCATTTGCATATTTCCAATCTCGATTTAAATAGTTGAATTCCCAATCATAACTTTGAGAACGGACTGTGAAAGAGATTTTTAAATTTCCCGCCAAGACGGAGGGAGGGAAAAGAAAATAAAAAAAAAAACAATCAATTAAGTGAACTGTCATTGGCAGTGGCAAGGGAAAATGATAAAAGTCCAAGTTTCGACAAAGATGTTCGTTATGGCGGACGATATCATTGATTATTGATTTGTTTGTACTCTGTAGTTTGTTCTATATTGTTGTTGGATTAGGTATGATTCAGTTTCTACATCTGCTTTCTAGATTGGAGATTGTCTATAGTTTGTCGTTTGGCATAATTGAGAAAGGCACGTATTTGATTCATACATATTCTTGAAAAATTGTGTTCTATATTAACTAATCTTATTCAAAAACATTTTCAGGGCAGAAACATAATTGTGCTCATCTCTTATCTCTAAAATATTTGTGGTCAGTATCCCAATTAAGCCCTATCTCATACTCCAGCTACCAAAGCGCTTAAAACTTCAAAATGAATTTACGTCATCTTTCCTTATTTTTTACTGCAATAATCCTTGAGGTACATTCACACTAACCTATCAGCTAATTGTACAAAACATCCCCAATATAAACAAACAGAAAAAAACAACAAAAGACAGATTAGGGCACATCCAGATCGTATTTAAGATAAATGAGTATTTTTGCTAAGCGCAGCTTTAGATCGAAGACGATAAAGGGCAGATGTGTACCGGCTTTACGTGACGTCACTAAAAGATATCGGGTTTTTTGGACAGTTATATATCTACTTAGATAGTAACTATAATCGTAGGGGTGGGAATTGGGATGCAATACGGAGTTTGATTAGGTTCCAATTTACTCAATTTTTGGATTTATTGTGAGGAAACTCTTATGGAGGATGTCTTTGCACCAAAAACTAATACCTAATATAATTTTACTGGCACAAACTCACCTGTGTTCCTGCTTTTACATGGGCCATAATATCTCAAAAATACTCTGATAGCCATAGGCCCTAGCCGACCCCGTCTCTACCTGCTAACATCTCATTGAGGCGAGCGTAGAACACAATGTGCCGTGAGCCCCGGCTTGATCCGTACCTGGCGACGAGCGTCCCATTGCTCGCCACCCGCAGAAGCCGGGAGACGGCTGCTGACTCCCGTCGTCCAGCTCCAGGGCAGGCGCACTTTATTCGTCAAACATGCATCGACATACACATCATACATACAAGGTTCTGTTAAAATACATTTCGTGTTCCGGCATGATGTCTGGTGAAGCCGTACGGAGGACGGGTCTGAACAGCTGTGTAGCGATGTGTGCCGGGTACTATGCGCCAAATATTGTTGTGTCGGGAGTTTGGTCGTGGAGGGTCTCCAGATCAATCTCCCTCTGGCGCAGCATCGTTGGTCGTGTGCATCACCTCGCTCAACTGCCGTCTTCTTTAGTATTCACTAAGTTTTTTAAGTGAATAGGCTTAATAAACTAGCGCGATTTGCCATCAACCATTGCATCACTGCTTACCGTCAGGCGGGATTGCAGTCAAGGACTAGTTTATAATGATTAAAAAAATAAAAAATAAACATTTATTAGCTGTCTAGCCTTCTTCCCAACTACATATACTGCAGTCAGCCTATAGTCTTACCTGATCCAACTGAATACCAGTATTTAACAATGGATCCTCCCTCTGTAAAAAAATCCTCGATCTAAATTTTTTTTTTTTGCCCCGATTCATTACTTCAGAAACGAAACTAAATTTAAGTTCAAGAAAAAGATGTACTATCTTATTCATATCTCTGTCACTATCTTTCATTAGGAAAAGGACAGATGATAAAATATTAGTTTAGCCCTGAAAAATTAAAATATTCCACAAACAGTTTTGACGCGATTAAGTATAAACATGGCGACCAAAAATCGTCTATTTACGTCATGAGCGGACTAAATTGACAGGACTGCATTAATATGTAAAGGGTGTATCTGACATCGACGCACAAACGAGTAGGTACCATGGATCCAGTACATGATTCTGAACCCCCCACTGGTGGAATTTTTCGTCGGCTTTTTCCTGATATAAAAAAATTGCTTTCAGTTTTTTTCACTTTAAACCGTTCATAATTGTTATACTTTTATAACCCAATAAGATTTTAAAATAAAATTAATTAATTCACTAATTACACAAAAAAAACGCAATGTGAACAACACTCGAAAAATTATCCTTTCAGCCGATTTAATAGAGTTCTCATCAGGGGTCAACGTCATACCCACAAACACGCCCGGCGGCACGCTTGCAACGTTCAAAGGCCGAGCCGACACATTTTTTAAACACTTTGATTTCTGTAACCGCTCATTAACGATGTAAGTGACTATCATAATTTTATTATTGGCATGCGGTGTAGCCTTTTTGCGTTACGATGTCAGATACACCCTGTATGTCCTGTTCTTTTGTTAATAAAATATAAAGAAAAAGTTGGACCGACATTACTTATATTTAGTTTAATTTGTGAATAAGAGAATTGGGTCCATTGTCCTAAATATGGGTAAATTTCCACCTACCTACGTCAAATATTACGTAAACGCTACATTGTGCCCGTCACAAATATGACCCAGTTCTAAATACAATGGTACAAACATTTTATTATCACATAATAATGCGCACACGCTCTTTATAATTGAGCTAACAATGGACCAATAGGATTACGTCTTTTCGATACACTTCACCTAATTGGTAACAATGAGCCGCCATATTGGAATCGATTTGAAGTTTGAAATTCGAATTTTGAGGATTATGTTTTAACGGTTGAAAAATGGCGCTTAGAAACTATGCAGAATATTTTTGGAAAAAGAGAGCAAGATACAAATATTGGCTATTATTTGGCTTGCCTTTTCCAGCTATTTTCAGGTCAAGCTACACTCTTCTAGGTGAAACTGATTTTCAAACTTTCAGCCTTCTAACACCCCATAACGACTGTCAAAGATCCACAAATGACAGCGAGAACCAACCGCTTAATGCGCTTTAAAAATATTTGAACATGTAGAGGAAAATGTACTTTATTGCGAAGTAATTAAAGTTATTTTCCACGAACTCATATTTGTTTACATTTATGGCGAATTTGTCGTAACTAGCTTCGCCCTGCGGTTTCACTTGCATAAGTTTCGATTCCATGGGAATATCGGAATAAAAAGAATTCCTGGTTATAAAGCATCCGTGTGCCAAATTTCATCCAAATCCGTTCGGTAGTTTTTAGGGGAAAGAGTAACAAACATCCATCCACATATCGTCCCAGACATTCGCATTTATAATATTAGTAGATAGATAGGTCCCTAGTATCGTTACCATCTAAACCAGCGTTTCTCATCAGGTGGGTCGAGACCAGGCCCGGGTAGCAAAAAAAAAATACCGGGTCGCAGCATTATGGAGGCAATGCTACGACTTTAAATAAGTAGGTACTAGGATTGTCCTTTTAATTTCTTGACTTTAACGAGACAATGATGATGATCGCTCGGCGGGCGGATTGTAGATATTGTAACTACAGGCGTGTAATGCAAACATATTAGCAATATGTGTGTTTTATTTTACATAATACCGATTTTAGTTGGGTCCAAAAACTTATGTAGGTCACGAAGGAAGAGTATGAAATTTACCGGGTCACAGTAGAACAAAGTTTGGGAAACGCTGATCTAAACTAATATTTCTAGAATATACGGTTCAAAATATACTATGCGAGTACATAAGTAGTTATCCATCTCATAAAAGCACCAGAACGCCTCGTTAATTCGACTGTCAAGCAATATTTTACAATAAACGTTACTCACGAACGATCTTTACAAATCCATACTGAATCATAATGAAAAGCCTTAACAAATGGTAAACCTATCGATACCATTATAAAATAATTTAAGTTTCGCTTTAGGTATACCTTTAAAAGCGCTTTTCTATCGTGTGCCATGAAAAGCCGTGACCAAACAAATTATCGAGTCAAAAGCTGAATACGTTTGTTCGATATCTCCTTCCCATTCTCACATATAGCTTCATCTCTCTCGTGTACACTGGCGCACACATTAAGGGTACACGTATAAGCTGCTTATTGTATTTTTATAGTTATTTTGATCGTCGCACACAGGGTTTATTGTGTGGATTATCCTATATGAATACGGAATAGGGTATTACATTTATTGTGTCCCGATGTACACAGCTGATGTTGTTGGAAACAATAGCATGCCGTGTTTGCGAATCGTCGGTAGGTATGTAGGTACCATCTTTTGTTAGCATTTTTATTTTTTTAATAACTTGTAAATATGTTCCAGTTTTAATTGAAAACATATTTTGTATTCGGTCTTTATTGTTACAATGGATTATTGTCAATATAATGTTATTATGATTGGCATTTGTTTTGTGTCTATTTAATTAACGACACAATGACAAAGGTCGCACATATAGCTATGGAGAGGGCTATGCTAGGTGTTTCTCTACGTGGTCGAATCAGGCATGAGGAGATACGTAGAACTCATTCATTTCATTTCATAACTAAAGTCGCCGAAATAGACCAGCGGATTAGCTGTCTGAAGTGGCAGTGGGCGGGGCACATAGCACGTAGAGCCGATGGCCGATGGGGCAGAAAGGCTCTTCAATGGCGACCACGTACCGGCAAGCACAGCTTTGGATACCTACTCACCGACTAGGTGGTCGTATGACCTGACCAAAACCGCAGGGAAGGCCGCGTCCAACCGGTCTTTTTGGGAATCCTTGGGGGAGTCCTATGTTCAGCAGTGGACTTCCTGTGGCTGACATGATGATGGTGATGATGATGACAATGCATGGATCCCTGTTCTTTATGATCTGTTATTTTTAGTCCATTATATCCATCAAAATTTAGATATCGTTTATATCCATCCATGTTTAGGTAGATATCGCCTTCCATCACGGTTTGACCAACTTATTACACATGAACTTATATATTGAACTAGCAGCCGCCAGCGACTTCGTTCGCGTGGAATTAATTATGCTCCGCCCCTATTGGTCGCAGCGTGATGTTATATAGCCTAAAGCCTTCCTGGATTGATGGGCTATCCAACGCAAAAAGAATTTTTCAAATCGGACCAGTAGTTCCTGAGATTAGCGCGCACAAACAAACAAACAAACTCTTCAGCTTTATATATTAGTATAGATGTTCTATGATGTATGTAAAAAACCGAAAGTAGGTACGTCGGATGGAAGTCGGACCACGCTCAATGAAGGGTTTCGTATTGGGGATCAATTAATCACTAGACCAAAGAAGCAAATTGTAGTTGAATTTTAGTTTGTATACGCACAATATTAGACATTTACCATAATATTTTAAGACCATACTCTTTTTGGAAGCTTCCATCCATCCGGATGAATGCTTTCCAAGCATCCTGTACTAATTCAAAAGCAAAAACATATGCAGATGCATACATACATGTTCCTTTGGTATAAGTGTTAGTTAAATGGTATTTCAGCGTGAGGACGAACAATTAAAAGTATACCTAAGTACCTAGAGAGATTTTAGACTCATACCGTAGAAGACTAGAACCCGGTTAAAATATATGGAACAGCAAAATTATTTGTAATTTCAACTTTGGATTCAGTAAGTACATAATTTTGACCCTCAGAATAATGTACTTACTTCTGTAAGTACATTAACTTTTTAAAGTACTTACAGAATCTATGGCTGAGCTGCAATGTTCTTGCCACTACGTTTACATTTTCTTTCCTTCTTAAATAATTTAAAAATCAAAAAGTGCTCCAAACAGTTTTATTCTGTTCAGTATTCTTTGAAGTGTGGCATCAAACACTCAAAATTTACTGCTTAAACGAACATCCGAATTTAATCGCCAAAAAGTCACAACACTCACAACAAAACAATAATTTATACCTTTCACACCTAGCACACCTCATACCAATAAAAATATCGAAAAGCCTAACACATCTAGTGACTCAAAAAACCCTTTAGCGGCCATAAATTGAATGCAATAAATGCCACTACCAACAATACCGAATTAAATGTAAACCCGCACATAGGAACAAAAAAGTCATGGATAACGATACAAATAGAAATATTCTCTTTACACGCATTCAACTATAGACAATTGGAGCCTATAAATCATAGACTTGACAAGAAAACACGTCTGTACAAACTTAAAAACTCACCCCATAAACTGACAAGCGTTCAATCTTCAACCTTGATGTGCAACACATAAGAGTTGTAAATCCAGGTGTGGATGTCAATTGATTCTATGTACGCTAGGGCGGCGAATGCATGTTGCATTCGCCGCCCTAGCGTTTAAAAACGACTTCAATCGAGTTTCGCGTAAATTATGGGACAACCCTGAACAATGTGAAGAAAAAAGTACCACTCGCTAATGGATTTTGTTCTCAAAAATTAATTTGGGGGTACTTGACAAAACTGTGTGCACCCAATCAGATGCCACTATAACATAGGGTTGCGTTTTTGTGGGAGAATTTAAATCTTACGCAATTTTTGATTAGAAGTAACTTTTTGTTAAGTAAGTTTCCTTGTATGTTACTAATAGCGAATTGCGTAAGCTTTTTCGTTTGGTTGTCCTGTCTAAAATATAACAAGGCATGGATTCACAAATCCGCTTTTTGTTCTAGCTTTATTATCCTTTAAATACGGTAGCTGTAAAGAAAAGGTATTCTACTCTGTTGTTTTATCGGAAAACAAAAGATCTGTAACATTAGGTAATGCCATTTATCTGAAAGTTTTAACATTCGCATTTACCTGAATTATAATCATGAGAATATGTTCTGTTCTTGACCAACACTTCAATTGGGTTGTGTCCTAATAAATAATTTAATGTCCATCAGATAGATTTATAAAAAATATTGAACATGTATTTTTAATTTTTTCTTTTATTAAAATACTTAGCTTCTATTTGAAATGTCGTATGACGTCACGCCATGGTACAAAATATACCACGGCGTGACGTAATTAGCCCCCACTCCGTAACTTTAATACGCTATAACTCAGTGGTTTTTGGTAATTTCGACAAAATAAAAAATACGGGCCTTAATTTTTTTTATTATCTATTGGACGAATTTCTTTGGTTTTCATGCCTTGGATACATCACAATCTCAATCTTTTTAAAGCATATTGCTTATCCATTACTTCATATATTCGAGAAATATGTCTGCTTAAAAACCGAAATGAATATCGTTGAACTGTCAAAAAGAAACTCATTGATACTGTTAATGTGTTACGTAATTACGCCTGTTCATGGCCATTGCAAACATTGACACCTATAAAGAGCTATGAAAATATTCAAATTCAGTCTAATGAAGCATCAACTAGAAAATCAAAAGAACAAGACACGTAAAGCTAAGTAGCAACTTTGCTCTTAAACAACCCATTACAAAAGCAGTATTTCACTTTGGTTTCGTTAAAATGGAATGAATAAATCCCTTCAACAGGATTTTCATTAGTTCTTAATTTATAACAGCCCTACCCACCCTTATTACCTTAGGGCGACAAAACTTAGATCTCTGGTAACAGGGTGAAGTGGCATTGTTTCACAACCCTAGCCAGCTAACTTTTTAATTTATTAACGAAGGGGTTGCCACTCGTAAAAATTACTTTTATTGTTTGTAACGACGTCTCTGCCTACGTGATAACAATGTATATTATAATTCACTTTGAGAACGGTGTTGTCAGCTGCCAGTATTTCTTGAACTGTGTTTAAGAACTTTTTGGTGTCTATGGTAGGTTTTTTGGAACGGTTGGTCTTATTAAAGACACCGCGTGTGGCTTATAGATATAATGTCAAGTGTGTTTTGTTATTAAGTTTATGTGCCGCTAAAGGTTGAGACAACGGTCTATGAGGTGCAAAACCTGTTTTTTCCAATGAACTAGTGATTTAGTACACTGGGAATGCTTTTTAGTGACATCTAAGTGAGATAGCTAGACAATGATATGGTTTTAAATTTAATTTAGGGGCATTCATTGATGTAGGTTGAAACCCGTTTAGGTATAGTTGTTTGCAAGTAGTTATTGTAATTAGGTTGAAGGAAAGTAAGTCGTGTTGGCCTAGTGGTTATAACAACAGCTTCTTAAGTATGAGTGTGCGGGTTCGATTCCAGGTCAGGCAAGTACCAATGTAACTTTTATGAAGTAATACGTACTTTATAAGAATATCTTGGACACCAAGATTGATTACAAGGTGAAGGAAATCATCTTGAGAAAACCTGGACTTTTTAAGTCTGAAATAGCCAACCTGCGTTGAGCAAGCGTGGTGATTACGCTCAATCCTTCTCTGTATGAGAGGAGACCTGTGCCCAACAGTAGGATGATAAAAAGGTTGATGATGGTGATGATGATGTTGAGGTTGAAAGATGACTAATTCCAGTATTTTTGCTGATTAAAATAAAAGAAAAGATTTAAGAAAAAAAGAAGGAAAGATTATTATTATTATTTATAATAAACTAAGAAAGATAGACAAGACAAATTGTTGCATTGGAAAAAAGATCCATTAAAATATGTCCTTTTTAGCTAAAATAAATATGGTTTGTAGAATATTGATGGGGTGGATAGCAAAAACAATTAAGTTCAACCACTTCCAAACCTAAATGAAAACAAAGCAATCAATATCACAGCAAAAAAAAAACTAAATAAAATTCCGGTACCCACAAACCCTTCACAAAATAACAATCTATAACTTTTCCGGCGTTGAATTGAAAACGGGAACTTTGGTAAACCGAATTTTACTCCGTATTCAAACGGGTCTAAGAGGGGAAGACATTATCGACACGGCGACACCACTCCACCGAGGCCCACTGTTGATTCTATCAAAAATCTACTTGAAATCATGCGTTCCTGGTAACGTATGGAGATTTGATGGTGGGAAGTGTCGTAAGAATAGAAAAAATGTGGTCGTGAAATATTGCTGTTTTATTGTAAATCTTTGTGGTAAACTCTAAATTCGCTGGACAAAGTTTCTTGTCCAATCAGAAGTGTGACTTACCGAAAATCATAATTTAAAAATATGTCGTCACACTCCTTCAGACCTGACATTGGTGAGAGCGTGAGTGATGTAGACAGGGAACGGGATATACTGAATGTTCAAGTGTCCAACAACATTTAACAGCTATTCATTAAGTGGTGACTTAAGACTAACCTGTCACCTAGACCACAGAAGGTCAAGCTACCCGAAAGTGTCAAATATTCCCATTCAATCTTAAGCCTTAATGCTTTAGGTAGCCATGCAGTTGAATTCTAATAGAGAAATTTGACAAATTGTAGTAGCTTGATATGCTTTCGTCTACACATACAAAGTTCTAAATCACAGCGAGAAGTACGGAGCCGATCGAAGTGGAGATGCTTGACAGGGGCCTATGTCCAGCAGTGGTCACCTTTTGTTTGCTGCATCGGGTGCCATCGTTATGTGGGCGCCGGCTGTCGCTTAAAACCAGCGCTGGCGCTCTATTTTCCACAGGGACGTAGGATAATGCTGAGCGACAGCCATTTCACGTGAATATGATTCCTTAAACCGTTTCTTATGTTTTGTTTTTGTAATTTTTTGCGTCATATTTATAGCAAACTAGCTTTCCGCCCGCGGCTTCGCCCGCGTGGAGTTCGGTTATATCGCGCTTTTTAGATTTCCCTCGGGAACATCAAATTTTTCCGGGATAAAAGGTAGCCTATGTTCTTTCTCAAGGTCTAAAGATTGTCTGTGCCAAATTTCATCAAAATCGGTTGATAGGTTTAAGCGGGAAAGCGTAACAGACAGACAGACAGATAGACAGACAGACAGACAGAGATACTTTCGCATTTATAATATTAGTATGGATAAACGTTTCTCTTTCTTTCGGTTGAAATGATGATAATGAAAATTTGTTATTTAATATTCTCATCGTTTTTACATGTTTTTTATGGTATCCAAAGCCTCTCCTTTAACGGGAGTGTAGGTATTCTGGTCCCAGTGGTAGAGGTCTATTCGGAAAAAGGTCAGGTCGATGAGAAATATATTTTTATGTAAATGTCGTGCCGTTGTCGGTACAATGCCTCTGTGAATCTCTGTTTAGTGGTGACCTACAAAAACCACGCGAAACCCCATATTTTATACAAATATATCTGTTTTGATGACGTGTGTCTTAACCTACAAATAATAGATTTCAAATTAATATGGTGGAGAAACTGAATTTTCATTCAAATGTCGACCATTCGTGTTGCCACTTTTCAGTCATAAAGAAAAAACTTACTTTTAAATTACTGTACTTTTTAATTTTTGACAATAACAGTATAAATCTTTAAACAATCACGAAATATCAAATCAATTTCCTCAAAAATCCCATCACGGAGCCCTCAACGCCATTCCCAAGAGACGATCCATATTTCGCAACGAATCGGCCGTTCCAATTGTAAGGAAAACCTTGCCAGATGTAAATAACATAGGCAGAAAACCGTCCAATTTAAATTGACATCATTGGGACAACACTGCCTTCTGAAGCAGGGGTCAGGTTAACATGGCCCTTCTACGGTATTATTCGGCCCAATTTAAATTGAACTGGATATCAAGGAGATATTAACTTAAGTGGGGGTCAAGATATTCTGGATTGTGTCCAGGGTACTTTGTGGTCGATATTTTATTCGTGCTTGTTAAATTTCATTGTGCCTGTGAGATTTTTACGTGATATTCCTAAGGTTATGTTATTTTATTTATGTATAGAGAATTTCTTTGAAAAAGGTATTTTAAATGTAGTGTCTAGAATATGTAGCTCATAATGAACTAAAATTTGGATAAGTAGGTACATACATATTTACCATTTTCATAAGATGGAGAAGATACCACGGAATGAATAATTAAAAAACATGTGACATCTACCAACCTGAATCGGGATCACCGCATGGTGGATTGCGGCCCATTCCCTCTAACTAAGATGAGGCATTAACATCAGGTTATAGGATGATTATGCTTATAAGTAAAGTCGTGGTGACCTAGTGTTTAAAACACCAGTTTATCAAGTATGAGTGTGCGGGTTCGATTCCAGGTCAGGCAAGTACCAATTCTAAAGTTATATGTACTTTCTAAGTATATCTTGAACACAAATGACTGAAGGTGAAGGAAAACATCTTAATCGCGTGATCAACACAAGCATGTTGGTTAAGCTCAATCTTTCTCTGTATGAGAGGAGACCTGTGCCCAGTAGTGGAACGATAAAAAGGTTGATAATGATGATGATGATGCTGATAAGTCTAAGATCACAAATTTTGGAGGATTGCACTCTAAACAATTTAAGATGCAATGATGGTCACATTATATCAGTGCAAAAGTCCAATTGAGAAAAAAAAAACAATCTTAATAGCAAAGCCAGGATGAGGATGATGGCTCAGAAGTGAATAAAAATGAATAAAAACCTAAATGGTTACCAGAATTGCACAATTCAATTTGTTAGTAGTATAACAATTGATCAGCCCTTGATTTCCACTAAAAGCCGGATGTCCAACCAAGCGAGGAGAACGCACATAAATCACAAAAGTGTTCAAAAGTGAAACTGTCCAACATGTGCGCATGGACACCTTGAATCTGCGCGCGCGACTAATAATGCACTAATGGTGGTAGACCTGTATTGTTTGGCTGTTCATATTGCACCTGTCTTTTCAATCCATAATTGTATGAACTTTGTTGAATCGGATCAAGAAACGAAATATGATTCTAGGTTTTCAGAATTCGATTTGAAATGCGCTTGAAACTTAAGTGAAATATTTATGCGTGCTCTTAACGTTGATGATGATTTATAATTAGATGAGGGGTATGATCCTTTCAAAGCAAGTTCCTTGTAAGAGTTGGGTGTGTCCCATGAGTGGGAAGATTATGTAATTAAAGGCTTGAATGGTACATAGATATCCTGAATTGTTTATTTTTTTATAATAATCATATTATATAATTAAGTCAAAGCTTCAATGTCATGGTGGCCTAGTGAGTAAAACACCAGCCCCTAAGTATAAGTGCGCGGGTTCGATTCCAGGTCAGGCAAGTACCAATATAACTTTTCTAAAGTTATATGTACTTTCTAAGTATATCTTGAACACCAATGACTGAAGGTGAAGGAAAACATCTTGAGGAAACCTGGACTTTAAGTCTAAAATCGCCAACCCGCATTGAGCAAGCGTGGTGATTACGCTCAATCCTTCTCTGTATGAGAGGAGATAGGTATCCTCTCGCCCAGCAGTGGGACGATAAAAAGGTTGATGATGATCATATAATTAAGTACACCTATCTAATGTCTATCTTGTTATCTGTATTGGAAGTGTTACTAAGTTATTGCATGTCTTTGATTGACATTATATACTTACAAATAACTAATTCATAATACATTGAGTATTGCAATGGTATATACAACGTTACTGGTAAGGTAAAGGCGGGATAGATGCTCCAGTGTGATAGATGCTTCACTTTCAAAAAACCTAACTTCCCAAACTCGCAACTAAGAAACAATAGTAAAACTAAGAGCCGCAGTCACCCCGCACCTCGGATAGCTACGGTCCATCGTGCAATGAGGATGCGTTTCGTTCGTGTGTGAATTCATCTCTGCGGGGAACTTTAAGAACACGCACAGTTTTATAGGTTAGTTTTTGATATTGTTTAACTTTTTAATTAGTTATTAATTGCTATTTCTTTTTTTATTACGTTATTATACTGATTCATCAAGTATGCATATATTCTAATAAAGGTGGAAACAGTTGCTCATTTGTTTTTTATTTATTTAAAAAATATTTAGGCATCTATCCCAATCAAAATGGATAAATCCCCTGATATTTCGAGGTATAGATCCCCCTAGGGCATTTATAATTTTTTTTTTGGGCATTTATCCATACACCATGTATACTCAATTACTCATATGAGGTTTCAGTGTGTATTTTTGTGTTCTGTCATATTTTTTAAGTGTTAAGGTAGGTATGTTTATAATTCTACATTTTAGTTTTTAAAGAAATATGACTTTAGGATAATGCAGATTGAAACTTAATCCATACTAATATTATAAATGCGAAAGTAACTCTGTCTGTCTGTCTGTCACGCTTTCCCGCTTAAACCTCTGAACCGATTTTGATGAAATTTGGCACAGACAATCTTTAGACCCTGAGAAAGGACATAGGCTACCTTTTACTGAAAAAAATTGGTGTTCCAGAGGGAAATCTAAAAAGCGCGATATAACCGAATTCCACGCGGGCGGAAAGCTAGTAATTAATATTTTATACCAAATAAGAATTTAGAATTCCTGTGTTTGTTCAACAAATACTTTTGGAATTTTATTATGGTTATTTTATTTGATCTCAGATAGTAATTATATTCTAAGATCTATGACAACTAAGACATTTTAGAATCTGCAGAAATGCTTTTTATTATTATGTCCCTGTTTCTTGGAGACAATTCCTGTTTTAGGAATAGCCTTCTACTGCTAAAACACGAATTTTCCTCAAAACCTAATACCAGTTTGGTTGAGTTTTTCGTTTATACACTATGAAGGGCTTCTACCGCACCGTAGGCATCTATCCCTCATAGTATTTTCAAGGTGGGGCAACTATCCACACGGGTAGGCATCTATCTTCTAAAAAAGAGTTACATAAAAAGCTAAAATCTCTAATTTACAGGTCCAAAAAAATAAATCGCAGTTAAACATAAAGAATTTAACTAGCTAAATTCGTAGAAATTATTTATATAAAACTAATATTTATGAAATTAGGAGGATATTTTAAAAAGTGGGGCATCTATCCCGCCTTTACCCTAATATGTTTTAACTACCAATACTCTCCCTGACGAGGTTGACAACCATGACGATGTGTTTACAAAAGTTGGTTTTTACATTATTTAGTACTGATTGTGGAACAAAACTAAACAGTTAAACTTTCTTTCTAACACAAACGTCTCCCACAGTTATACATACAATAGCTTTAAGAAAATCAGTAAAAATGGAATACAATACAAACAAATTGTGACCAAAATCAACCCGCTGTGACGCCCGCATCTGATGGGTAGGCCACAAAACTAAACACTGTCGGTTAGCAGAAGCCACCCTTTTGTACAATACAATACATTATTTTTGTATTACAAACGACGCAAATCGCCGTATCCAGAAAATGTTCGCAAAACAATTGTTAAAGCACCCCGCGGATCTAGCCGTAATGAATAGGAAAGGTGTGGAAAAATTACCGTATTTGCTGTCGATGCTCAAGCATTTTAAAACGTATACCCTTGTAATAAGAACGATAGCGACTTTTGTTAGGTGCGTTCAAAAATTTGTCCGAAATCAAAATTGTCAATGCAGTTTTGCTGACAGACAAAATGGAATATGAAATCTGCGCTTCGGGAGATAGGGTTGAAAATTAAAAACCAACCAATAGAATATATCAGGAATAATGTTTTGTGTATTTATTTTTATTTCTTCACTTGTAAAGGATCATTACCGACCATTGTTGGATAATTTCACGCGTTTGGGCGACACTGCGGGCGTTTGGAGCGAATTTAGCGGGAATTCCATTATAAAGGTTTGTATGAAGGTGTGTATTGTCCACCATTTTTGTTAACAGTGGCATTTGGTTACTGTGAAATCCACAAAAGTGAATTGACTCATCATTGGAGACTGTACGAAAATAGAGCACCTATTTTAAAAGCATAAAATAGACAAATATGCTGTCAGTGAGTTGTTGTTTGTTAATTACGGTGAAACTGCTGATCCAATTATAATGAAGGTTAATTTATGAAGCTTCCTTTATGCGGAAAAAATTTTGTTTACATTACATGATGAAACTGGGTTAACTCATGAAGTTATAATTTATAAAAGCAGGACTGATGAGAGAAAAATAGGTACAGACATCTTAGAATGCAAGACATTCTTCTTGGAAATTGCCTTATGCAAAATCTATTAAAACATAAATATTAGAATTTAAAACCATTTCTAGTAAATCATCAAAATGATTCAAATTTAATAAATGAAGCATATTATAGGAACTGATAGATGCTAGTGATGACATTCCTATTTCCTTAAGCTCAAAATCCATAGTTACGTCTAGTTCTGTAGAAAACTTCCTGACTGGTTCGTATTTTTGACGAGCATTGAGAGCAGATACGATAAAAAGAAGAAGCCGTGGAAGTAGAAGGATGTAGTATCAAAACATCATCCAGGTACGCATATTGAAGTTGAAGCTGGTAAAACGCCAAGGCACATTCCATATTTATGTCGACATGCCGAGACAGGAATTATGCGTGTGAATGCATATTTATGTGAATTTCGCGTGGGCGGTTGTGTTGGTACACAATACACGTGAAACTTATAAGGATTAATCTTTGAATTAGTAAGTTATTGGCTGTATAACATTTTTGCAACATAAACTGTTCGTAGCGTCAAATAATTTTTGCCATCGTAATTTTTCGTATTGTTGTCTAACAGTTCTATGCATGCCGTTTAAAAGCATAGTTTATTTATGATCTGTATTACAAAGATCATTTCGTAATTCCTTTAAAACTTTTGGACTGTTTCAGTTTGTCATTTTCTAACAGATGCTTTCAACATCTGCCTACCAACAATAAAACTTGCCCAAATTTACCTCAACTTAATAGTTTTCATCCCAATCCAGAATCACTATATAAACCTTATCTTTATGACTCACAACAAGGAACCAATCGGATCGCTGTTATAAATTCTAAATTCAAACTCCTCTTTGCCTCCCTGCACGCACGCGTGTGTGTGTGCGGCGACGGTGCGTCTGCGCAGTCGCGAAGGAATGCGGCCGCGGGAGGGGGAAAGATCCCGTCCCGGTTTGAGTAATGTCAACGATTTCTTAAATGGTTTTTTGTTTCGATTCCGATGGCGATTCGGTTCGGGTTGGATGGCTTTATCTAATGCAGAATGGAGGTTTTAAGGATTGCTTTTAGTTTTAAATAGGTGTTTTATAAGAATTCAACAGAAATGGTGTCATTTATAATAATTGGTTTTGATACTTTCGAATTATTATTAGTGAAGAGTCATGAGCAGGATACGCGTCTTAATGATTGTATATTAAATAGATAATTATAACATTTAATCAATAACTGAGTTCACTGTATGGAATTTTAATCTATATGGACGAGAGAACTTGCACGTTAACACATTCTCACAATTTTTGAAAATATACAGTTCAATTTCTAATATATTAACATTAAAAAGGTAACTTTTTCAACATTGGCTCTACAAAAATATCCATTAACCTTCCCAAATTAAATCATAATTTAACGTAACCCGACTTTGGACACATAAGAAATGATTATACTCTTTGAAAGTTTCTCGTAAGTAAATTATCTGCTTTGTGAAGTAGGTTAGGTGACGTACACAGCATTTGAATCTCCTATGTTACAACTTTAATCTCGGCTTGAACCACAAAATGTGTGTATAGCTTAACTAATAATAGTTAGGGATCCGTGGTGCGGTGAGAACTCGAAGATATGTTAGGAAAGTATAGTGTTTATTGTAACAGTACCTTTTGTGGATAAATCACGTGGTGCATAAAAGATCTTACCGTAAGGCTGAATAGTATCATATTTGTCGGTTTCATGTTTTTGCGGTATATAGATGATAGGAAAGACTATTAGGAAAGTTGGTATATTGACATCTCTTACTGTTATTTTGATTAATTTCTTATTCCCTGGAATGAGATCATCTTCTACAGCAAAAACCGCTAATTTTATATCAACTGGGACATGATTGCAGAGGTAATCCAATTTGTGTCCTCCACATTGAGAACCCTTTGAACCAAAACGTTTACACTTGACCGCTTTTATTACAATAAGAACTTTACGCTTACTCCTCCACCAATAGAATAGGCTATGATCACCAGCCCACTCGTACCAAAGCCTCGAATAATAACATTATCATGAGAACCACTACTTTTCCTTTTTACCCGACCTCAGTATCAAAAAATCAATCGAAAACCAACCTTATGGTGACCATGTTAAAGTTTAACGGTTTCGAAGTGAGGAGAAATTTTTACTTGGTGTATTAGAGTACATTTTTAAGCGTCTTTGTCGTTTGATCACTGCCCGAAGTGCCACAATACTTACTATAGACGCATTCAACCTTTTTGGTAACAGTCCACCTTATAAAACCTCACAGTGCAGTGAAAAGAAATATAAAAAATATCGTATCAGAAATATTAGAATTTTAAACTTATTTAACCACAATAAGCGTGTTTATTATGGCGTGATTTAAAGAGAATGGGGATTTTATCCGGTTTTTATGCAGTTGGGAATCTGTTTTTGAGAGCCTCGTGTTTGGCTTTTGGTCATCTAAAATTCTTACTTGAAATTATATTATTCTCATTATATTTATCAAAATCTTTTTGATGTCTTCTTTACGAAATTTCTCACGTTGACTTCTCCACTGGCTCATAGGTCTTATTAAGTATATATGTAGGTATAAAAGCAAAGCCACAATTGGATTTATCTTGAGAATCTTTTTAAATCTGTTAAATGTACCGACCAGAAACTAAAGCCTTCCCGCCTAAAATCATTATGACAAATAACCCCCATATTTAAAAAGATAATGTAGATGGACAAAATGAAATGCGATTAGACCCTTTTACATCTAACAGAGATATTCGTATAAAGGGAATCGATAAAACAGATTTCTGTACGAAACAATATGACACTAAACCGAGTCAAAGTATCGTTTTACAATTGTTTTGAAAATAAAATCGATTGTCATTGGATAGTATCGGTTCATCTCACGACTGTCATTATCTTAGTGTTGCGATCGACGCAAAATATTTACGAAAATAATATTATTTTAAAGTTTGGTCAGGACAGCGATGCTGCGGGAACACTTTTGATCTTGTTAAGGTGGGGTTTCACTGATAGGTTTGTAGGATAATTTGGTTCCGTACATCATGGAAATAATGAATATAGAACAAAATTTTAAGATAACGAAGATGATTAAAATATAACTCTTATCCTATTAAGTGATGGTAAAGAATTAAACAGTGGGGTAAAATAATTAAATTAAATCAAACCATTTACAAAACACAATCAATATCAAACCGAATAGAAACAAGTAAGTCATAATTATGACAGTTAATTGCATTATTTACGCTGTTGAGCAGGTTTATTTCGAATATATAAACCAATGGATTATCAATATCTTTCAATTGTGATTGATCGCATGTAAAGCAATTAAGATACCACTTTGATCCGCATACTTATTTCTAAAACTTTAATCCTAAAAGTCATAAAAGTAATGACAAAATTATTAAAATCTCAAACTACAGCATCAGAACCCCACCTGACCGTATCCGTGATAGCGTTGATAACGCGAGCGCTTAAGATTAATTTATTGTTCGATCAGCTTTTAAGATGCGGTTGATAACACGCCCGATGTTGACAAAAGACGCGGCCGACACCCGCTTTGTAATAATTCAGGGTTCCTTCTCAAAATCTATAAGTTTTGTGGTCATTTTGACTTCAATTCTGATGAAGCTAGTATTTGTTTGAAGCCAAAACTGTAGGAAGAAAAGCAACATCACCGAGAGTTAATTATGAGTCTTCATACCAACTACCTCATTCTTTGAGAAGTGAGGTGATGGTTATTTCGTTAGCTTGGAAATGACAATATTCTCATTTGTTATACGACACAACTATAAACGACATTTTAATTATTTCTTTGTAATAAGTTCTTCTGTTAACAGTATATGCTAGATCTGATGAATTAATTAATTTCCACGAAAAAATTACGCTTTTGTTCAACAATTTGTTATTATAATTTGTTTGTTGTAAATATTACTGGCATAATTAACTTTGTCAAAAAGCTTTTGTCACTTTTTTGACGGACATAATTATATTAAATAACGTATGTATTACATGACGTGTAATGGAAAGGATATAAACATTATACATATTATATACCAAGGGCTCGGCGTCTTTGCATGACATCGAAGCGATATTGGAAGGGTTTTTATTCCTATCTCTACATGTTCGAAAGTTATGAGAATTTTTAATATATTGATACCAGAAATAGAACTTTTCAAATTGTAATATTTATCATTTTATCTTGATATTGGCAAGTAACCTGGAAAGTTATTGACTTATGTAGTGCAGTGACCCTTTTTTATGATTTGATTGATTTTAAGAAACATATGGAACAGATAAGTTGGTATCAATTCTTAGAGTATTTTATTTTGAGTTGATTTTATTTATACTGATTTTATACGAGTTGTTTTTTTAGTGCTTAATTAGATTTCCGGTACACATTGTATATTTATTAAATAAATCAATAGTCAAAAAATTGATTTAAAATATCCAAGTTCCAATAAAAGTAATCCACTCCATTCCAATGAATTCATAATAATATTATAAATGCGAAAGTAACTCTGTCTCTCTGTCTGTCTGCCTGTCTATCTGTCTGTCTGTTTGTTACGCTTTCCCGCTTAAATCTCTCAAACGATTTTAATGAAATTTGGTACAGACAATCTTTAGACCCTGAGAAAGAACATAGGGTACCTTTTATCCTGGAAAAATTTTATATTCCCGAGGGAAATCTAAAAAGCGCGATATAACCGAACTCCACGCGGGCGAAGCCGCTGGCGGAAAGCTAGTACAATAATAAGATATCAAAAACTGACATAGAATTCTAGCCTACAGAAAGTACTTAGTGTAGTGATGCGAAGTGGGAGAGGTGCAGATATAAAAGGCATACATACATTGTAGTGAGCTGACTCAATCGTACTTCTAATATTTTAAACGTACAGGTTTATATGGATGGACGAGTGGATCTTTGTTGCTCTTTTACGCAACAACTCCTGAACGGATTTGGATAAAATTTTGTAGACATCCTATAGTATCATATAGTACCTGCATCAACATATGGGATATTTAATGGGAATCGACAGTTATGCGTGTAATTCTGCAGGGCGAACAAAGAGATCAACAAATTTTGCTCTGTTAATATACTGAACCCCTTTAAAAGTCAACGTTACAGACAAAATCTTTGTCTTCCTGCCGCCATTATCTCACCACAAACTAATAATTCACCGGACTCCGTATGATCATCTGATTTATACATGTTTGTCTTTGTTAGTCTACCTGTTTCTGATTCGTTACGCTTTTTGTTCTCGGAAAGAAATACATTCAAGAATTGTGACGTCGGGGAGTTACTTGCAATTATATGAGGTCCACTTGGTACCTGGGAGTAAACGAAGATTATATAACATCCAGTGCGACTTTTGCATGCCTTATTACTATTAATTCAAATGACTTTTTGCGTAATGTCAATATCAATTGACGATGTCTAACTGTGCTAGTACTATGTTCTACTGCCAGCTGTGTCGTGCGCTTGGTAACCGCACTGCAACAATTCCTAGAGATATTTGGGAAAAAATATAACTTGATATAAAATGATTAAAATCTATTCCGTTGCTGATTCTGAACACACTATATTCAGGTTTCATATAATCTAAAAATATCGTTGTGTATTATTGACTGATTCTTTATCTAAAAGATATAATTATGTCAGAATTGGTCCAAAAACATCTTTGTCTCCTTCCTTTATTTATCTGCGACAGGCTAATAAGTCATCACAGGCTGTATGACCGATGGTGTCGGCTGATTTATACGTGTGTGTCTTCTCTTATACCTGTGTTTTGTCCGTCATTTGTTTAGTATCGTCACGGTGCGTTCATAAAGTGGCGTAAGCAATATGTTAGTCGGCCATTTTTGTCCTTTTATTAAACCATGGCAGCGAATATTTTAGTTGACAGAGCATTTCTGACTGCCCATAATATAAAACTATTTAACACGTATTTTTCACATGACTAAAGATTGCAACGCAGGGAGGTTTTTAAGCAAAATGGGAAAGATTTTGCCTAGCAGTGGGATATGTAAATGTAGGATAGCAGTTTCTGATAAAAATGTAACGAAACGAAACGAGGAGAAATAAAAAAAATATATCATGTTTCCTGAAGGGTTTTTTTTTTTCAGTTTAACCGTGGCTATATACTGGTTTAGTTAGTAAATGCCGGCTCCAGCTAGTTTAAAAAAATATGACGTGTAAAAGTTATCAGTGATCCTACTTGCATAATAAACGCTTTCATTTCAAAAAGTATTCTATGTGTAAAATCAGGGTATCAGCTACATCTATACCAAATTTAAGCAAAATTGGACCAGCTTTTAGAGTATGAAGACATTATTAACAAACACACTCACTCACTCCTAAACTATCGCCTGAATAATATTGGTTTGATTTGATACTTATTGTCAGAAAACATCGTTCCCTACTAGCCACCGACCAAGCGCACGATACATAAATGGATTTTTCTTCGACTTTGAAACAAGCTTCTAGTTTTACGCTGATCGTCAGCTAATAACCATAAATCCTTAAAATCGATAACTTATTATCATCTAATGTGGTTTCAATCATAATTAAAACAACTTGATTTTCAAAATTTATTACTAGCCCCGGAATATAATTCGCCGACATTCCTTCCTCCAACCATGGCTAATGACCAAATTATTAAAATTCTAACGGCTGCACCAAAATCCATAAATTGTTTACTAGCCTTTTTGAGGTGACAACCCTTTTCATATGGACTTTTTATTTTAACGCCAAAACAAACCGCATTGTGGCCTTGAATCGTAACGACTGGGATTATAATAAACTAGCTGTCCGTCCCGGATTCACTTAGGCTATTTTAGATTACACATATATACATAAACCTACCTCTTCTTCAGATAGGGGTAGACAGCAACTGCAGAGTGCAGACCCTGTCACCGCCCTTTTTTTGGGATGGGAAATCATAAAATGATGACTCCCGCTCCCGTCTCCGTCAGCAGAAGGGCGTGTCAGACTTTTACTGACTAAAACCCACCCGTGTTTCTTCACTTGCCTGTACGATGACCAGGGCCACGGTTTCTTGTTTAACCAACCAGCTACCCTGACCCAGGAGGCATCGGTCTTCATGGACCCCGTCACGATATGCTCTTTGAAGTGCGCGTGAAACACGACGCGCCGTCGACTCGGGCCTGGTCCTTACCGGGCGGCGAGCTGCTCACTGCTCACCGCCCGCAGGCCCGCGCCTACGGTGGCTGGGAGTTCGGTGTCGTCTCCCGACCAGAGCGTCTCCTGCGGGGGCTAGTGGCGTAAGGGCGCTGGGATTCACGCTGCATCACTGCTTCGCAGAAGGAGATGACGGCCTGCCATGCACTCTCGCTCCGGACTATGGCCTCTATCAGGATCGGATGCGACCCTGTCACCATACTTACAATATACTCATATCGCTTCCTTTAACTTAATACATACATAGCATAATTAGCCTATAATGTTAACACTCCTGGGATACAGGCCTCCTCTCGGTAACAAGGAGTGGGCCGTAATCTCTGGCCCAGTGTGGGTTGGTACATGTCACATGTCTTCGAAGTTTTGCCTCAAAGTAATGCAGGTTTCCTCACGAAGTTTTTCTTCATCGTGTTTGAGAGCAGTGGTAATGAAATAGTTTACACAAAGTAGAGCGCCTGCCGGGCTTGGAACCTACAACTAAGACCGATACTCCTAGGCCACTGCACAATTTTTTTTCTTTTTTCTATTTTAAATTCTCATCATATTAGTCGGTGTAACCGCAAAGCATTTTTGATCTCTCACAGGTTAAAAACTCTTTATTAATAACATGAGCATATTTAAGAAGAATTATTTCCAGCTTTGGATCTTTAGTTAAAACAACCATTTGTTAAAAATAGTCACTAATGGCAAAATTTTAGCAGAGGAACAGGGAGTAAAGTTCAGTCATCCTCCATAGAAAAGGGAAGTTCCTTCGGCCAGACAGGTGTTATGCCCGGCGGGCACTTGCCCAAAGAAGAAGAAGTTGTATGTAGGTATACTAGGTGCAAGGTGAACTCTGCTTGCGAGATGTAGAATTCGTCAATGTGGCGCGGTGATCGCATGTGGCAGTTGTAGATACCGCTATAATCTAATTACTAGTTTGTCACTAATGTTTTAAGTAACTACTAATGAATTGAAACTACTCTTACTTGGCAATTGGTATGATAAACTAAAAACAACCCTTAGCTTTACTACGCGAAAGATTTATAGAGTCAAAATACATGCCATTTGTGTAAGTTTTCGAAATTCAAATATTTACTAAAATCAGTTTTATTTGCTTCGAGCATCGAAAACATAAAATGAAACTTATTAAATGTTCCGTCTGTCTCATTTTATATATGTTTTATTGGATTTTCAAATAACAGCGAGTCTTATGCACCATAAATTTATGAGATGTCCGTATCAACTTTTATGACGAACAGATTTTACGCGGCTTTATTATTGCAATATTCAATGACCGTGTGTGAATTAATTGATTTGCGTTCATTGTCGGTAAGCTGCTTATGTCGATCAGTGGTACAATAAGACAGTAGAAATGTGTGCTTGATACTTTTGTAAATTATATAATATGGAATCGTTTATGTTTTAAATTTAAAAAAAAAACGCGCGTGTTTTTCATCAACGTGTTCCCATTACAGTATATGATTATTCATTTAAACTCTTCTTCTTCTTCTTAAGCCTATAGATGTCCACTGCTGGACAAAGGCCTCCCCCAAGGCTTTGCACGATGACCGGTCTTGTGCTGCCGACATCCATCGTCTTCCCGCGACCTTTACCAGGTCAACGGTCCACCTTGTTGGGATCCTCCTCTCCGTTTATATTATGACTAGAATGAAAGGTAGCCTATGTTCTTCCTCAGCGTCTAAAGATTGTCTGTGCCATATTTCATCAAAATCGGTCGAGAGGTTTAAGCGGGAAAGTGTAACAGACAGACATACAGACAGACAGACAGACAGAGAGATAGACAGACAGACAGACAGAGTTACTTTCGCATTTATAATATTAGTATGGATAAAAGAATAAAAACAGAAAACTAGGAATATAAACCCAAAAGGATCTGCGTACGAACTCAGCGTAATTTGAACTGGCATTGTAATTGCATATTGCAATGTCAACCTGTTTTTTGACACTTAATTTAATTTATGAGTCCAAATTATAGTAAGAAAGGATCAGACATTTAGTAAATAGGTAAGTATATATATCGACACTATTAGGTAGTTTCCCTGCCACCACTAAAAATAATCCAAAAGGTAAAGCAGTACCCACCTACCAGCGGGTAATACCAGATGCTTTAATTAAAACGCTCTTCTTCAAAAGAAAACTAATTAATTCTGTAATCAAATCATGTCCATTACCAAAACGAAAGAATGAACAGAAGAATGTAGATAAGGAAGGTGTATCGATATCCAAAGATATTCCACATTTCATTTTATTCGATTCGCCACACTCGCCATCAAGCATCGTTAACTGAACAGGGTCTTTAGACGCGAGCCATCGATACCGACTTTACAACAGGAGGTGTTATGCCAAGAATGTCCGTTCGACTTCTTGTAACAATTAATTTTAATGTCCAAACTTTATAGGCAACAGTTTTGGTTGAAGTATATGTAAAATTTTAGATAAATAATGTAGGTGTATGTGTAAAAATTTTAGATGCTTTTTATGGCTGTCAAAATTTTATGATTTCATTTTTATTGTAAGTTTATTTATATTACGGAGTTTTAATACCTATGTCGTTTCTATTAAATGGCTTCGCTAGACCTCCTCGTATCATGGTGTAGGCGTATTATGACATACCGACAAAAAGACCGTATTTTTTTGTATAAAACTCATCATCATTATCTATCAACGGTAAACGATGACCACAAATAGAAACTTTACACTAGAGAAGGGTTATCTTGCTGATGATAACGGAATGGTAGTTATTGTAAGATTCTGGTGTAGGCTGCTGTTCAGAAATTAATAAACCCTTAACATTGCCGGATGTAATCTCAAGGCTATCAAGGAGCTGAAGGATGGGAGCCGGATCCCCGCCCCATCTCCGTTCCACCATCGCGCATCGGCCGACCCGTCGTACGGCGAGTTTCCACCCTTATCACACACCCACATCCGGACGAAGCGTTTCGCCTCCTCCTTTATACCGCGTACATCGAGGGACTGGAATAGTTTGCCAGCGGCGGTGTTTCCGTCGGACTACAATTTGAGTGTATTCAAGGTTAGAGTGAATAGGCTCTTAATAAACTAGTGCGCTTTACCATCAACGATTGCGTCACTGCTTACCATCAGGCGGGATTGCGGTCAAGCGCTAGTTAATATTTTATAAAAAAAAAAGATTACCAATTTGGAGCTATTTTAGAACCTGGGTCCTGTGGATTACCATGGATCCATAAATGAGCTGGAGTTGAAGCCTCGAACATCCCCAAAACCTGAAGGAAAGTCCAGGCCCAGAGAAACTGTGTAATAACCCGAATATTATCACCCTGTATCTATGACTATATTTCGTGTCCCACATTCAAAATATTCGAAGTATGCTCTTCATAAATTAAAAAGCTAATTGATAGTAACTAACTGGTTACTAGAGTATATAATTTATAAAAAAAAAAAATATATATATATATATATATATAAATTATAAACTAGTGCTTGACCACAATCCCGCCTGATGGTAAGCAGTGATGCAATCGTTGATGGTAAAGAGCCTATTAACTCTAGCCTTAAAGACACTCAAATTGTAGTACGACGGAAACACCGCCATTGGCAAATTGGCAAATTGTTTCAGTCCCTTGATGTAGGTACGCGTGTCTGCTTTTCAATAAAACAACATCCCTAAACACCAATCTCTACTTGTTTATTATTACTTTTTTACTTTGTTATTTTGATCACTACTGTACTATTTCGTGTCCCACATTCAAAATATTCGAAGTATGCTCTTCATAAATTAAAAAGCTAATTGATAGTAACTAACTGGTTACTAGAGTATATAATTTATAAAAAAAAAAAATATATATATATATATATATATAAATTATAAACTAGTGCTTGACCACAATCCCGCCTGATGGTAAGCAGTGATGCAATCGTTGATGGTAAAGAGCCTATTAACTCTAGCCTTAAAGACACTCAAATTGTAGTACGACGGAAACACCGCCATTGGCAAATTGGCAAATTGTTTCAGTCCCTTGATGTAGGTACGCGTGTCTGCTTTTCAATAAAACAACATCCCTAAACACCAATCTCTACTTGTTTATTATTACTTTTTTACTTTGTTATTTTGATCACTACTGTACCACATTGAAAATGTCCGATTACATTGACAAAATCAATAAACTATTACAACGCAATTCAGAAGCTCGGCTTCAATGTTCGCTTTGCCGGGAGAATGGGGATGGGGGGACGACAACACTGGTATAGACCTAACCACTATCCTGATACCACCCTTAATAATTATCATCTCCTTATTTTGCCCTATTTTGTGAAGGCCTAACTTAGGTAACCTAGCTCCAGCTGCTGAATTTGTTATTTTAACGATTTGATTAACTTTAGCAACTACAGTTATTATACAGTAACGACAAAGAAAATTTCTCTATTCTTTCTAAGCCTTCAAGCTTCTGTTCCAACCTATTCAGAGTTTCCTTTACAAAGCATTTTAAAACTTAGAAACCTATTAACTATTTTTTTTTTAATAATTAATTTTAAACAAGTCGTCTTTGATCGAAATCCCGCCTGATGGTAAGCAGTGATGCAATCATGGATGGTCAAGCACGCGTAGTTTATTAATAGCTTTTAATGTAGGCTTCTTATATCGCTTACTAGGGCAAAGGCATATTACAGGGGCAAGCAGTAAGCTTGTTGGCGTGCCATGGAAGAGGCCTATGTCCAGCAGTGGACTAGTAGAGGCTGATGATGATGATGATGAAGCATTAAGGTAGTTGCGAAATTCAAATGTTCTTACGTGTTTCGGAAATTTAAATACATACAAAATTTTTACCCTGAATCAATGTGTTTTGTAGAATTCAGTCCAAACCTTCATGGTCGCAAAATACTAAAGTGAGTTCTTTTTTTAGAATGTGTGGCGGGCTAGTTGAAAATTTATGTAGTATGTAGGTATATGTACATTTATTATCAATGCACCAAAATTTAAGCTATATTAAGAATAAACAAATGGTAGCCTATAAATTATTTTATAATCTAGTAGAATTATTGTAATAGGTATCACCAGCTCCTGAAAAGTTAGAAGTTTGAATAAAATCGGTGTATGGGTCCCTCACAACAGGCCTCATACGAAGGCTCAAGGTCATACAAAGGGCGATGGAAAGAGCTATGCTCGGAGTTTGTGTGATCGAATCTGAAATGAGGAGATCCGCAGAAGAACCAAAGTCACAGACATACTTCATCGAGTCGCTAAAATTAAGTAGCAGTGGGTGCCCCACCCACTGAGCAGGGCACATTGCTCGTAGAACCGATGACCGATGGGCACTAAGGTTCTGAAGTGGCGGCCACGTACCGGAAGACGCAGCGTAGGGAGGCCCCCAACAAGGTGGACCGATGATCTGATGAAGGTTCCGGGAAGGCGATGGATGCGAGTTGCAAAAGACCGGTCATTGTGGAAAGCCTTGGAGAAGGCCTTTTGTCCATCAGTGGACATCTAAGACTGAAGAAGGAGAAGAAGAATAATGTGTCGTGTTTCAAAGCAAGCAAAGATACCTACAAGTGAACCCTTCTTACATACAACTACGCGCCACCACCGACGGTCTTCTGAGCGTGTAGTCAGATCGTTGAGACTCCCTTCTGTTGCACTACTGGATAAGAATCTATACCAGCAGGTATTTATATATCATCATCATCGTTATCAGCCTCTACTCGTCCACCGCTGGACATAGGTCTCTTCCATGGCACGCCAACAAGCTCGATTCTGAGCAGTTCTCCGCCAGCCACTACCAGTCACCTTTTTGATGTCGTCGCTCCATCTCGCCCAAGGGCGTCCTACGCTACATTTGCCGAGACGCCGAATATACATATGTGTGTATTTTACTACTTACCCCAGATTATATTATTTAGTTGATACCAACACTATGGACTCAAGACTGAAACAAAGAGTTTGAAAAAAGCACAAAGTATCTTCATTCAGAAATATACTGTCTATTGTTTCGCCTTTATTTTGTTAGGGATGGGAAATCATCAAATGACCTCTCCCGCCCTGGGTAGAGCGGCACATCGTGTCAGAGTTTTACTGACTAAAACCCACCCGTGTTCCTTCCCATGCCTATGCAACGGCCAGGGCCATGGTTTCTTTTTTAACCAACCCGCAACATCTATTGTTTCTCCTTGTCTCTTATTCTAACAGAATACATCTTAGAACAAATTGGGGATATAAACAACACGGGGATAGGAAGACATGGAGGTGTTTCAACGGCCATATACCTTAATTGGTCGATATAACTCGTAAACAGGCAAGCGATCATAGCTTTTAAAACCTTAATTAAAAACAGTTTATTGCTTCTATAAATATGTCTGAATGATATAAAAGGTGAAACTTGGAGTTAGAATGGGCGTTTTGAAATCATTATTATAACTAGTGTTGGAGCGAGTAGGAAATGAGTGAATGAGAAGTTATTCTGTTGTTGGTAGTTGGTATAGATTAAGCAGGTCTTAACATCTGGGTATACTAATATATAAAGCTGAAGAGTTTATTTGTTTGTTTGAACGTGCTAATCTCAGGAATTACTGGTCCGATTTGATATTTTTTTTTTTTTGCGTTGGGTAGCCCATTAATCCAGCAAGGCTTTAGGCTGTATATCCAATAGGAACGGAGCATAACTAACTTCACGCGAACGAAGTCGCTGGCGGCCGCTAGTAAGTAATAAATTCTAAATATAATTCCTCTTATTCCCTAGAGGGTTAAGCAGGGGTGTGTGAAATTATAAATTTTTACCAAAGTATGTTGTATTTGTACTATAACTAGGTCTAGTCTTACGGTCACCCCATCGATGTTTTGATGACTGATCCCATCATTTTAACACTAGGCTAAGATATAGATACTGCTACAAATTGAGAGAAATTACTAAAAAATATCGCGTAGTTATTGACAATCCTAACTTATCTGAACGTTCGTATAAAAAAGGCAGTCGTTGGACTGACCGACTGAAGTGAAAACTGAAATCATTAACATGTTAACAAATATATATATGTTATAAGTAGCAGTAGCGCTATCTATTCCATTGTATACACTCTACATACACAGTATACATAATTATATTTATCTCGCTGTAGCGATCATGGTGTCGGGTCGGTCTCGCTTACGCGAAATCAATGCTTTTTCCCCATCCAACAAAAGTGCTGAATCTCGCTAACAAACTTTTACTTCAGAAAGTTGCAATCATCATCGTCAACCTTTTTATCATCTCACTGCTGTGCACAGGTCTCCTCTCATACAGAGAAGGATTGAGCGTAATCACCACGCTAGTTACAATACTTTGAGAATTTTTGGACAAACGTCAGCTCTACCCCTTTCCTTGGTCTGCCCGGGACTGCCGGTAGCCGTCATTAGTACGGCTGCGAACTTACGACACCAATTTAATTGGTACATATATATCATTCAGTCCGTCCGTCTGTACCGTTTTATTGTTGGGCACAGTAGCCACAATAAACATGTGAAATGATTGTTATTCTGTGCGTCGTAAATGAGTTGTTCAACTTTTTTGGTTGATGTAGCTAAATAAGTGGACCTGAAAATGGGTTTATAGGGATATTTGACGAAAAAACTTGGTAAGTTTTTGTGATATCTTGGAATATGGAGGACGTGGGCGTAAAATGGTTGCGGCGAGCAGTGGGCAGCTCGGTTGTGTTTTACGCGCGCCTCAAAGAGATGTCAGCACATCGTGACGGGGTCCACGAAGACCGATGTCGCCTGGGTCAGGGTTGTAGTTAGGTTACAATGGAAACCGTGACCCTGGCGCACAGGCAAGTGAAGGAACACGCGTGGATTGTAGTCAGTAAAAGAACTATCTAACACACCCTCCAGAGGTCATTTGATGATTTCTCATGCAAAACAAAAAAAAGGGTAAAATGGGTAAAAATAGGACCTAATTACTAATATTCCACAGTCCGTCTGTCTGTCACTGGACTGTGTCTCATAAAAATATCGGTGGTAGGCCATAACATCGGCTGTCGGCAGAAGTTACCACCCCTGGTGGGTGGTAACTTCTGCCAAACAAAATGTTGCCGCCAAGCGATTCGTCGTGTTTCGGCTGATGTCTGGTCAAGCAGTGCTGAGGACGGGTCTGAGCATTTGTGTTGCGATGTGTAATGGGCACGATGCGATCAATCTCCCTCTGGCGCAGCATCGTTGGTCGTGTTGTTGGGTTTAACATTGCATCACCTCGCTCAACTGCTGTCTTCCTTCCTATTCACTCAGTTTTTTTGAGTGAATAGGCTCTTAATAAACTAACGCGCTTTACCATCAACGATTCCATCACTGCTTACCATCAGGCGGGGTTGCGGTATAGCACTAGTTTATAATTATATAAAAAAAAATATATGTTTCACAAGCAAATCGAAATCTTCCTATATCTGATGATCAGTGGAAAACTCAATGATGGAGTTGTAACATCTATCTAAAAGTAATTTAAACAATGTTCTCTTAAAGGACCTATACTGTCGTATATATCATCCTCCGTGGCCCAGTGGTTAATACGCCTACCTGCGACGTGGAGGCTCCGGGTTCGATCCCTGGTCAGGTCATAATGGAAAACGATCTTTTCCTGATTGGCCTGGGTCTTGGATGTTTATCTATATATTTATCTATTATAAATATATCGTTGAGTTAGTATCACATAACACAAGTGTCGAACTTGCTTTGGGGCTAACTCAATCTGTGTCATTTGTCCGTATACAGTATGTTAACTAACAGAGGGCGTTCCCGTTAACCCGAAACAGTATAGCATACATACATGCTAAAAAAAATATTTCCATTCGAAAACAAAATGTTTAAAAAAAATTTCCAATAAGAAAATATTCAATAAAAATTTTAAATTGACATGTAAAAGCAACACACTGTACATGCGAACATGAAAGACGGCAACGTCGCAATTTATTTATACATGACGACTACTATTTTGATTTAAAACAGGAGGTTTCAAATTTATTTCCAATTAGAATTTTTTTTTATTCGGATTGTTTTATGCTTATTTTTCTATGCTGATATTTTTATTTTAATCTATTAATGATATATATTAACGAGTTTAAGGGAACGCCCTCTGTTATTAACATACTGTATATTTATTTATTATTTATAGGTTATTTCAAGTTATAAACATTTGTGTATCTCATCAAAATTCCTTCAGTCGTTTTTACAAACATATAGACAATGGCTTTGCTTAGTAAGGTTTCATTAGCTCAACACACAATTGCTACCAGTTGGAATCATTGTAAAGCTTATTGTTATTGCTATTCCATTGCTTCATAATTTCGAAAATGTGTCTGCTCAACACCATAAATGACGCAATGAATATTGTTGAACTGTCAAAATGAAATCCATTGCTACTGATAACGTTTTACACAATTACCTACCCTGCTGGTTACATTATATGGTACCTTCAAGTCTAACCATTCATCTTCTCACATAAGCAATCAACATAACCTCACCTCATTTCCATATCTCCAAAACAAAACTGTCACAATTACACACAATACTAAAATACTATATTATAAAGCTGGGCACACATGCGATAATACAATGTGTGCATGGCCTGACACAATGTCTTATTAACAGATACCATCGCATTCGATTAACATTCCAAGATGGCTTCCGGATGTGTCAGAGTGACGTAAATGTCAAAATGCCATTTTTGTGCCAGCTCGGGAGCGTGAGAGCGGGCTGGTGGTCTGGCAGATCGGTTCGTGATAATGTGGCTTTCTTTTTATCCTGAGCAAATGTAATTAATAATTTGAGAATTATTTTTGATGTGTATTGGCGAAAAGGTTTTTATTTACTTTGTGAAACAATGTTTCAGCAGTATTTTAGTTACATTAATATGCCACAATGTTTTTGTGCGAGTTTTGCACCATAATTGCGTCTATCAATTTCAATATGAATCATTTTGAAGATCGTACGAAACCATTGAATCATATGCTTGAAAAATTTGTCTGCTCAACAGATTAAACGCAAAGTAAAATATATAGCTACCAAATTGAAAGCTTTTGACAGCCTCCGTGGTGTAGCGGTAGCGAACGCGGCCGTTGCTCAAGGTTCGCGGGTTCGATTCCCGCATAGTGCAAATATTTGTATGCATGAATATGCATATTTGCACTGGTCTGGTCGTGCCTCGGAAAACACGTTAAGCCGTTGGTCCCGGTTGCCATACGGATATCTAGTGGCAGTCGTTACGGGTTGTTGGAGCCCTCAAAAGTCTAACAATTGGTTTAACTGCAATGCTTCGATATCTCCTTCGGGTTGTGGAGGTCAGACGGCAGTCGCTTCACGGAAAATATCGAAGTTTAGCCAAAATCAGCAGTTAGACTGGTAAAGCGGACCCCAGACTTTAAAGCTGAAAAGCTACGGATTCGACTGCGATTAACGCGGAGATGATGATGAAATTGAAAGCTTTAGGTACACACCGTGTTACGCAAACTACCCGCAATCTACATATTTTGATAAAAGAGCAATCAAGAATGTAGGTGGGTGATTAAAAACAAACATTACGAATCAGACCTCTTAAAACAGATCCCTGTCAGTGTTTAGTTCCTTTGTTAAGAAGTCTACCCAAATTTAATTGCCAGAATTATGAATAATAAACTCAATAAATTACAAGGTGACAGGACATTGGTCAGAAGTCAGAACAAGCATTCAAAAAATGTCGCCTCGAATCCATTTCGTGATTAATCAACACAAAGCCGTGCAAATTAAATTAGGTTTAGATACCAACTTTGTATTACAGCTATTTAACGATACATCTTTCTTGACTCTATGGATATAAGGTCGAGTTTTCTCTTTGATGGCGGTAAATTAACTAAAAGCTTAGGTGTGAACTTTTTTAGGTCTTAAAAATAATATTAAAGCAGTTTTATGTCACGCTTAGGTGTTTTGTTGATTACGAATATAGAGGATTTTGATTGCGTTGTCATGTTTGTTCGTTTGTCATCAAAAATAATAAAGTTAAACCTGGTTATAATCCATCTCTGCCCTGAATATCTAAATCGGTTCAGTAGTTTTTAAAGAGTAAATATAATCCATCCATACATATCCGCAAACTTTCGTATTTTAATATTGAGTAAAATTAGTAGCAATTTTTGATATTTTAATCATTTTGATACCAAATAGTCTTTATTGTTTCCTAAGGTACGGACGACAGCCGGTCAACCTACCCGAAACTGTCAAAAAATCTCAATCATCCTTGAGCCTTAACGCTTTATAGATAAAGTTGAAAATCTAATAAAGAAATCTGACAGATTGTAGTAGGTTGATGTGCTGTTGTCTGTACAAATTCAGGTGGTAAGTTTAAATCAATAGGTACCAAGAATTATGGGCCCTCTCAGACACAGCAAAATCTATTTTGGTATTATAAAGAGGCAAAGCTTGTGAGTTTGTGAGGTTGTGCGGATAATCTTTGAACAGATATTATCAATTCTTTTAATTATACAAAACGTTATTTGCTAGTGTCGTTGACTATAAAAAAACCGGAACAATTAAAAGACTTTTCCTGGCAAACGGAATTTATTACAAGTAAAAATGTATCCCGCCCAACGAAGTGGGTGCAGGTCATACTTATAACATAATCAGCCTATAATGTTTCCACTCCTTGGACACAGGCCTCCTCTTGGTGAGAGAGAGAGAGGGCCATAATATACCACGCTGATAGATGTCACATGTTTTCGAAGTTTTAGCTCTAGGACATGCCGGTTTCCTCAAGATGTTTTGCTTCACCGTTTAGAGATCAGTGGTGATGACATATTTACTCAAAGTAAAGCACCTCGCGGGGTTCGAACTACAACTTGTAAGTCGCGGCTGATACCATTAGACCACCACTGCTCTACGGGTACAAGTCAGTTACTTTTGAATAAGTAGGAGAGAGGAAGATCGCTTTTGTGGTTTCCTTGTTATTAAATCTTATCAAACTAATCTAACATTTAATCTAACTTCTGCAAAATCAACTCAGTCTGCAAATTATATCTTCAAAAAGTCTTGGCACCCCGGCCATCTCGTCCCAGCTACCGTGTTCAGTGCTGACGACACGAGACCAGTAGGTTGTATCAAGAGCGACCCGCTAATATGTCCCTGTCCACCGCCACGAATGATGGCAAACCGCATCATTATGGAGCCATGCGTAAAAATAAGGAGTTTTTGTGTTATTAGTAAAGGCAGTTACACATTGACCGAGGTTGTGTATTTAATGCAATTCATTAATTAAATGTCGGCTACAATCGTTGTTATACATGTAAGATGTTGTTATACTTGTAATAGATCGAAACTGACATCAGACTGTGAAAATAGTGGAAAAGAAATCACATGTTTTGTACGGTTAACAGTCTCTGATATGTCACACAGTGTCCACTATTTTCAGTGGCTTAGGGGAGAATCAGGAAGAGAAGGGACAGAAATGTATAGAAAAAAGATACTATTGTTTCTAGAAGTTGGTTAGACTAACCTTTTTGTTTTGAATGTTCAGAAAAAAGATGACGCCATAAAACACAAAACAGAATAGCTTTTAATTACGAACATTGTGTTAAGAGAAAACCCCTAATTATATTTTATTACAAAACACCGAAAGGGACAGACGATATAAATCACAGACAATTCTCATGAAGCAATATGTCATAAACGTCATAATAGTTCTTAAAACACAACATTGTTTCAACATTACGAAAAATACACAACATATTTTTTTCTATCCACCGTTTCGCACTGGTCTGCGGCCTCCTTTACGTCCACTTATTTTATTTGTCCTATAATGGCCGACCTAAGGCGAGGAGCGCACGCACAGCGGGGAGGCTCGAAACCACTACAACCGCATAAATTCTACATTTGTCACGGCATTAACACTCGAAAAAGGGTTTTTGAACGTGTCACCCCAGTATCCGGTAATCTTAAACTGATATTATGAATATTTTTGCTTTTTAAAATATGCTTTTGTTGTTCGCCGTGAAAATGATTGTAAAAGGTTCGTTGAGGTAGCTGATCATACTTGAGGCTTTTTTTTTATTTAATTTTATATAGCTTAATATATTGCATTTAGTATATTATTATGACTAGCTGCGCCCCGTGGTTTTAACCGTATTAGTTTCGACCCTGTAAGAATTTTTGGATGAAAAATTCTATATGTAAAAAAAAAATCTTGGTTATGAAGCATCTGTGTGCCAAATTTCATCCAAATCCATTCAGTAGTTTTTGAGTGAAAGAGTAACAAACATCCATTTATCAATGGATGCACCTATAGGTGTTAGTTACAAACGTTCCACTTATAATATTAGTAGAATGTTTAATCGACGAAAGTAAAAAGCTGCATGAATTAAATAGGACGGGTCATTTCAGAATAAGGTTTTTATGATATTTTTTCTTATTAATTTGCAGACTGCTACAGTTAAAAATCTTCAGCCAAACATGAATGATACATAGCCAAAGGGAATAAAAACATAAATCAAACACCAAAAACATATGAAACAGCAACGTTTAATAAATGCTCTCAATACAGATCGTGATTTATCGAAATCGGGTAAACACGACAACACGACCATTAGCGACCATCTGTATAATAAAAATAATCGAATTTGCACGCCGGCACACTGATATAAAGCTTAGTACAAGCAATATTGTCTATCGAACAATAGTTTGAATGAACGCGTTAAAAATCGCGGAAAAAACTGTCGAATCGAGTAAAGAGCGATTGTTGTGCAAACTTATTCGATACGGTTAAATGGGGCGTTGTTAAACGCGACGTCATTTACCCGCGCATGTGAACCGTGCTTAATGATTTAGAAGTAATATTTTTGGACGTTACATTCGAATTTGCACTTTATTTTTATATCTCAATAGAAGAGAGTATTGGTTGAAATATTTTTTGAGCCTAAAACTATTATAAAAATGATTATACAATTGCAGAAATGTAAAAAAAATCTTCACCGTTTTTTTTTTTTCATAAATAACTGCGCTATTGATTACTAAATTTCTTTGGATGGTTGGAGTCGGTTTCTTTGCGCAAATCAACTCATGCGCATACAAGTGGGGTATTTTGGAGTTATGGATCATAATAGTTACAGGATATGATATGATATTTCCGTTTCACAAGTGGCGGTGCCTTTAGATGCTATTATTCATTTACTTCCTCTTTTGAAATATTAAATAAAATCTGTTATAATATTAGAAAAGTACGATTGTAAGGAACAACCTCTTGAATTACCTTATGTATAAGACAGGATAATCCTATTCTTGGCATTATAGGTAATAATTGGCTTAAATACCAAAAAACGAGACCTCAAATGCGTAGTACACTATTACTCTGAATAATTTTGATGCATATTGCTTCTATTGTTCCACGTGTCCGAAAAATTTGTTGAACAATGAAAACCACGCAATGAATATTGTTGAACTGTCAAAATGAATGAAACCCATTGCAATTGGACGGAGTTTTGACGGGAAAGCTAAGATGAGTGTCACGCGCATTTTTCATTGGACTTTTAAAATTATTTATAGTGTCGTTTACCAAATAAAAGCGCGTGATTTATGTAGTAAAAAGTGCATTCAGTAAATATTTCATAAAGAACATTGAAATATCGCAGCATAGTGGCCACATCATGACTTTGCCTTAAACCTTTCTCATAGACGGTTCACGCGGCCGTCTTTTTCAACTGTCTTCGGCGATATCCGCCAAAGAATTTCTACAATTTGTTACACGTGTTATTCGCAAAATTGTGGTATATATTCCACAGAGGTCATTGATCAAGAGTTGAGGCTGAATCTCACCTTGAAAAAAGAAGAGTTCATAGCTACTGATAGTAGGTTACGCAATTGTCCTGCGGTTCTTTTCAAGTTCCAAACCAAGTCTCCGTTAGTAATTTATTATCCTAAAAATTAAACAATAGAATTCAAAATATGCAGGTATCTAAATCTAAATATCTTGAAAACAGTCTACAAGAAGCGGCAAACACTTTTAATTACCAAAAGATAACGAACAAAAGAAAAACTACAAAAATAATCCATCTATTAAGTTCTATAACACCCATTTTATTGATACGATCGAACTACCAAAGATGGGACATACATACGCAATCAAAAGGAATGCGCCGCTCACACATAGGAAAAAACATATGTATCTAATAAAAACAAAATAACATTAAGTAGACAGAGAAGAGAAAAAAACCTTCATTGAACAAGCGACGTGGACACCACTAGCTTACAACCAAACTACAAACTATCAAACAAAACACAACTCTATCACACGACTAAGTAGGTCTAAAATTCTACATTGAGACTCAAAGCGGCAACTGCCTTGTACACCTGTTAAAAACCTTTAAATCCTTTACATATTTTTATAACGCATTCTTTCGAGCGCATTCTTTGTGTTTATTTTAAAAATGATTTTAAAAGAGGGTAGAATGATAAATAACGTATGATATTTGATTAAAATGACACAGCAGTTTGGCGGTGCTACAATGGACCTCCTGAGCTTCCGAAACCAACAAGAATGAGCTTGATCATTTCTTTCTTATTGAATTTCTTATTCTCAATTATAACAATACCATAATATCTATTTATTTGTAGAGAATACAACGTACGATAATGAACTCAATTAACTGTTTGGTACGTCAAGGCATTCATTTAAAGAGTATGAAGAAAATAACTTAACTATGATTTTTGTTATGTTAAAAATCGCTATTGAAGGAGACGAGTTTCAAAATATAGCAGACACAGTAGGTTCAGAACTAACTAAATCAGATGACGATGATATTGTGCAGAAGAATAACAAAATAAATGCTGATAAATTGGACGACATTGTTCTAATAGCTAATATACAGCAAAAAGTTAACAAAGCAAAAAACTTATTTGAATAAATCGAACCGATCAAAGCCGACAACAGTATCGACATTTGGCAGACGTCATTAGTGTTAATTTCTATTTCGAATTTAGTCTAGTCAGAATATAAGTAACTATAATAAGCACTTAGCATATGGTGTTTACCTGTAACTGATTACGCAGTTAGTTTTAAGACACAATAATATGTATGTAGGTATTTATAGTGTGTAAAATATGAAACTTAAGTAATTTAGATTCATGAAGCGCCAATTTGAGATTACGTAATTAACAAATTTAATATAAATTAACGGGCTTGTAAAAAAATTCTACAAACATCCTGATGTATCAACATATTGATGTATCAGCTCTGATTTTTTCTCCATCTATACTGAAGTACTTGTAACTCATGATATTATAATCTAGAAAAAAGCTAATATAAAATTCAGCAAGAATTGAGACCACAATACTACTAAATGAATCAGAGCGTGTGGCGACGATCAGTCTGGTTCGTTCCTAAACTCGTTTGTGCTACAGTGCGTTTGTATTATAACTGGTAACACTCGTGAGATTATTGATGTCCTTTTTTTGTTGCCCAAGAAGCTCGGAGACAACCGTATAGTGAGCGATTGTTAGTGATTGTGCATGTATTGTTAGGTATGTTACAATAGTAATTAGGTTGGGAAGGTGATTGTGAAATGATAGTGATTGAAATAGTTTATTTTAATCTGAGATATCACTTAGCCTATTCCTATTGCCCTATTGCCAGCGGTCAAAACGCCTGCTTGCCACGTGGAGGCCCCGGGTTCGACCCCCGGCCAGGTCATGATGGAAAACGATCTTTTCCTGATTGGCCTGGGTCTTGGATGTTTATCTATATATGTATCTATTATAAATATATTATCGTTGAGTTAGTATCCCATAACACAAGTCTCGAACTTACTTTGGGGCTAGCTCAATCTGTGTGATTTGTCCGTATATATTTATATATTTATTTATGGAAGCACTGAAAGTTTATGCCTGCGGCGATCTTTCCGTTTGACTACAATTTAAGTGCATTCAAAGTTAGAGTGAATAGGCTCATAATAAACAAGCGTACTTTACCATCAACGATTGCATCAATGGGTATCATCAGGTGGGATGATCATGGAAGGACTGAAAGTTTATGCCTGCGGCGATCTTTCTGTTTGACTACAATTCAAGTGCATTCAAAGCTAGAGTGAATAGGCTCTTAATAAACAAGCGTACTTTACCATCAATGATTGCATCAATGGGATCATCAGGTGGGATTGCGCAAGCATTAGTTTATAAAGTCTAAAAAATAAAAACACCACACGCTACTCTAGTTGAATGAGGATGTAGTTTCTAATGTGCGTCATCATTATTGTAAAAATTCATCCAAAAGACGTCCACTATTGGAGATACCCAAGAACTTCCACTTAGACCAGTTTCGTGCTTCTCACATGCAACGGATTCCTGTGGTTTAAACTTGTTCGTCTATCTACAAGAGCCTTCCAACGGTGGGTCTTCTGGCATGCGGTCGTCACTCCAAAAACTTTCAGCCTCATTGGCCTTATGCTCACCCATACTAATATTATAAATGTGAAAGTAACTCTGTCTGTCTGTCTGTTACGCTTTTCCGCTTAAATCTCTCAACCGATTTTGATGAAATTTCGCACAGACAATCTTTAGACCCTGAGAAAGGACATAGGCTACCTTTTATCCCGGAAAAATTTAATGTTCCCGAGGGAAATTCAAAAAGCGCGATATAACTGAATTCCACGCGGGCGAAGACGCGGGCGGAAAGCTAGTATATATATATGATATCAGTATATATTCCCACTGTTACTTAAGTTGATCACCCTATTCCTAAAGCGAATCTCTTCATTTCTAATTTAATCGTATAAGGATACTCTAAGCATAACCCTCTCCATTGTCCTTTCAACGACTTCAAATAATGCTCATTGTGATCGGCTACGTTTCGACCATAGGTCATCACTGGCACCACGCACTAGGCAAAGTCTAGAGATACTGTGGTATGTGGGACGAGGAGATACTGCATTAGTAAAATTAAACACATACTTTGTATTTGAACAATCGGAATCAAGCTTTTTTAGTTTAATTACAGTCAAAGAGTCATTAGATTGAATAAATAACTATTTCCCATAACAAATAGATGAATAATAACGCAATTATGTATTTTTGGCTATAGTCATTTAAAATCCAATAAGGACACAAGACGATTACTTAAATGTTTCAATACAATACAAGTTTTCACCACACTCATTCACTCCCACTAATGAATCTATTACATCATAAACATATAGAATAAAACCAATCTTCCAAACATACTTACAAAAATAACAAAGTCACCATTTTAAAAAGACGAATAACATTATTCAAATTAAAATACTGAACAGTAGACACAACCAAAGTAATTACTGACGGTGAATACGAACAACCGATTTTTAGGTCGACAATTTATCTGACACACTAAACGTCAAATTTAAATAACGTATCTTTCATCACAATGACAGCAACCCTTTCAAATTCATCTCTTCCCACCCTTATTATGTCATCATAGAGTTCAGAATCATCTTCGCCAGCGGTATTGGTATCTTTGTCAGCTACTTTACAAGTAAAGACTTTTTCTACCCGAGCCCATTAAACAGTAATGAGTGGACTATGAAGTGGTACTTTGCGTACCACGTGCCACTCACAATGTACCAAAGAAACCAACTACCGTTCGTTTTAATACAATAGTTAAAAATAATTGTACAATTAACGTCTTGGATTGTAAATGAGTGGTTAATGCCTCTTGAGACACACCCGTGTATGTAATTGGAAGTCAAAACGTTTTTAGTTTTGAAATATTAATTTTAGTTTCAATTATAATAACTCTTTCAAAGTCAAGATGTAATTGTAAAGGAATTTCTATTGAAGCTTTTGTGTTTCATTTTTATTATTTGTGTAGCTAAGTTCATCTAAAGTTTGCCATACTCCTTTTGATTAATTGAAAATATGATCGCTAGAAAATCTTTTGTATTGTATTTAAAATCTATCATCACCATATTATTTAAACTATTCGCTACAGGCATAATTACACTGATATTGGTATGTTTTGTTTAGACTTTTGAATTCCATATCAAAATCAAAGCTTTCATTTATGTGACAGCCCGTAACAAACTCATATGGATCCCATCTTTAGTCCCCTACTCATACCATAGAATCGAAGTTAAAGTCCAAATTAAAATCCCATTGAAGCCCCTTTGTTATCTGACCACGATCGTAATAAGACAAGAGAAGCTAATTCTATAAAAGCAAAGGGTGTCATACAATAGATAAACGATAACGAAATACCAACTATTATTGAGTATCAAAATGATGACGATCCAAACGAAACTGATCCTTACAAGGACGACAAAAGGGCTAATACAAAGTTTTATGATGTCAAAAGTTCCGTGCAGCAAAAATAATTCCGTATGTTTTGAGATATAGGATCAGTTAATTTTTCTAGTCTAATGCCCTTTCTGAATGGAATGTTATAGTTTCACACTAGGGGTGTATGGTTCTACGGATATTCTCACGGCGAATAACATTTCTTTTTTTTTGCTGACAAACCAATAAATAATATTGTTCCGAATACATCATCCAAATAAGCCTGTTAGCGATGGTAACAATGAATTAAAATTCAGATTTAATTTGGTTTCCCAGAAACAACTTTCAAAACTTTAATCGAAAAGCTGAATCTTTAGAATTTAATTTACTTGCTAAAATCTTCTGTTCGATTCAACACGATACTTCAAACTACAACGAGTAAGAAGATGGAACATTATACTCCAGTCAACAATATTGTAATAGCTATAATGAATGAACTAAGTACATACAACGATCATCACAAAATGGTGGCATACGGAGAAGTACACAAAACCAACAGCGTCATAATTGCTCATGTTTATATAACAGAAGCCATTCACAAACCTACAGAAGCCGAAAGGAGATTTTAAACAAACACACCTAAGAATTTCTTTACATGGCCGTCTGTACAAAGAATGCTTCAAGTGGCCAGGCCGACCAGACACCACAATGGTGGCCAGCTCGTGAAAAAACTAAATATTATCACGCACAGCTTGACTCGAGGTTGTCGCAAACAATACCAGTGAATAGTTTTACTCCTTTGATAATACAGGGAACATTATCAACTTTTGTCATTGAAACAAAGATGCTGTAAAATTGGCCAATCATTTTTAAGGTCACGATTCCGAACATCTGCGCGAGACGAGAAAATTGAGCGCCCCAAGCGAACTTCGTTAGCGTATAGAGACAATTCGAGTTTCGCGAATTCCGATGGACACAATAAGACTCCAACAATTCCTTTCGATAACAATAGAGTTATTGTCATAAAATAGCCAATAGGTACGAAAATGACGGGTTGCGAACGGCTTTGTGCGTACCGAACTTTCGGCTATTATGATGGACTCTTTGTTACTGGATATCCTCGGGGAGACGCGAGACAACGTCCATAATACCACCGTGAAACGTATTTATAAACGTTATGATATGAATGGATAATATGCGAGACTCCATTGTGTTATTGTCACACGACAATGCTGGCAAATCGAGGCCTTGAGTTTATACAATTATGAGATTAGACACTCGACGCCCAAGGAAGCTGATTTGACACCAGATGTTTTAAGAATTGACCCCTTTGTGTGCTAACATCACAATGATGTTCCTAAACGAATGCTCGCACTAAACATGGTTCAAGAAGACGGTTTAGCTTATTGTGCGTTGGAAGTATATCAGACCAGTTCAACGTGTATGACAAGTCCTCAAAGCTGTGTAGTAGTCAACTGTCCACATTTCTCACAATTCTAACTCTTATAACTTGCAAATCCTTACTGAAAAGTGTCACATCTCCCTGTAGGTATCAGCACTTCCGTTTGTTTGAGTTTGTGCTTTTGATAATAACATAGATTGGTACACTACAACAGTTTCTATTTATCTTGAATATGGAATATTCACCTTAGTTTTTAACATTCACAGGTGTAAAAACATATTTTTTAGCTCAGCCGGGTAATAAAACTCAACGCCCTCCAAAAACAAAGTGAAAAACATAGGTAAGTAAAATACCACGGACACAGCGCGCCGCCATTGTCCACAGAATAGAATAAAAGATAAAAGAAAAAGGTAAAAAAAAGATTGTGTCGTTTCTGTTTGAACAATGACGGTTGTCAGAGGCAGCCATATTGGATTTGACGCGCGTGAGTCTGGCAAACGGGATCGCATTCTAAATATAGATGCAGTTATTATAATATATATTGTTTATTGCTAAAATATGTTTAATTAGACCTTGTTAACATTGCAATCTGTCTTTTTAACAGAACATGTATTTAAAGGACACACACAACAACAAAAAAGGAGGTCAAACAGAGCTTTTACAAAACTTTATTATTCTAAAGAGATCAATAAACTTAGCTGGATCAAAGTATAATTCCATATAAGCATAATGATCAACGCCTTCACAGTACTTTTGCCTGAGACTGAATAATAGAATTATTTTCACTTTTGAATACTTTCCTTAAATTAAAACTATTTAAACTTAAAAAGTCACCGAAGATATTTTAGAAACAAAAATTGCATTCTTGAAAGTAATGACATAGGTATTCTTTGCTTTGAAGCTCTTTTTCGAATACAATGGCTTATGATTTCGTATTTCATTGCGTCATTAGCAGAAGACAAATCGAGACATCTTTTTAATAATGCATCAATGGATCCTTCACAGATTTGTTGACTTTTTGCAGTCAATGAATTTGGTGTGTTTTTGCAAAATATCTATTAGAATTTTGGACCATTATTAAGAGGTTTTCTTTTTTCCTGGAAACAAAAACGGGGTCTTCTTTTTAGATCTGTTTCGCTCGAATAGACAAATCAATGGACGCGCTTCACGAAATTATCGATTTAAGTTTAATTTTCACTTGTCAGATTTTTAAAAAAATACTAGAAACGTATTTTTTCTTTTTTCATATAAACATAAAATGAAGACGACACAGTGCGTTGAAAACTCATGTGACGTCACTGCACGCTACACTTTTTAGCGAGCAGTGACGTCACCAGCCACCACTCCTGATCTGTGATGCCTTTTATATTTGTCAATTTTTATTGATTTGATAAAACAAAATATACGTATCGAATATTTTTCTATAATCTAAATGACGGACTAAATAGAATAATTTTTTTTTTACCCAGGAAACATCCCTAATCTGCAAAAACGAATGTTAGTTGGTTAAGCTTCCTGTGTTCCTTTTTTTATAACATTTAATTTTAGCTGCTTATTTAAGGATAGCTCGCGATATACATATATAGTAATACTGCTTTTTTGATAGCTACGTATTGATTCTATATAGTTCCATAATACAAAACCGCTCACCGCAGACCATGCTTGGCTATTGATTTTCAATTTTATACCCATTACAATTTCTCATTTGAACAAAAATAAAGTTTCAGACGACGAAAACAAGAAAATGTATAATCAGTCTAGGTAAAGCTAGGACCGTCTTCTAGATCGAATTGGCCATGGTGTATATTGCAATATCAGGGATGACTAGCTATCGGCGCGTGAGATATTATACATACTATAGAGTATGTGTTGGTGCGCAGAGAGACAGGTACACTCTCTCTCTTTCCAACTTTCTTATCTGATAGGACGGCAATCTGACACGAACAGGGAAAGATCAGACATTTAACCCAACTTTTTCACCCAGGGTGATCATCATCAACCTTTTTATCGTCCTACTGCTGGACACAGGTCTCCTCTCATACAGAGAAGGATTGAGCGTAATTACCTTGCTTGCTATTGATCAAATCTGAAATGATAATGATTTCAGATTTAAAGTCCAGGTTTCCTCAAGATATTTTCCTTCACCTTGTAATCAGTCATTGGTGTCCAAGATATACTTAGAAAGTACATATAACTTTAGAAAAGTTATATTGGTACTTGCCGGACCTGGAATCGAACCCGCACTCTAATACTAGAGAGGCTGGTGTTTTAAGCACTAGGCCACGGTGATATTTTCACAAAAACGATTAGTTATTAAGCGACATCGTGTAAAGTCATGCTGTGATAATAGTGGAAATAAAGGAAGTGAAGGTGATAATGAGAATGTAAACGCGTAACTTATTCCAAAAAAATGTCGAAAACCATTTATTATTGCACCTCAAAATCGTTTTCTAACACAGAAAAAACAGATGAATAAATACCTAATTCCAGTTCTCACAGTAGCTTTTCTACCAAAAATAACGTACTACATTGTGTCGCCATATTGGATTCTAAGATTGCGTGCACAAGCCGTTGTGTCTTTTTTGTTTCTTTTATCTTTTTAGTGACAAAGAGATTTGATACGTCTTCGGATTTCAATGAATGGGTTTATAGTTTTTTTTTTCTTCACTTTTGACACCTGAATCCTGGCATCCCTTTTGGAGTAAACTACTGATCAATTTTATTTCTTTTGTTGTTACATTGAGGATTTTGTCCGGATGCAAGGCTTTGGTTTTCGTAGGAGTGTCTTCCCATTGATGCCGAGGATGGTTAGATACCATAGCAGCATTGAAAGGTAACAAATGGTGTATTTTTGTTGATATGTCGCCAATGCTTGGTTAATTTCTATCACAGGTTGATCTGTAAATGTATGTAGGTAACTTTCAATGTTAAATTATTTACTTACATATAGAAAGTATTTGTTATGCCAATATTAACCAACATGTTATGTATACATACGTACCTATTAGTATTTATTGTTCTAGCTTGACCTACATAAACTCATCATCAACCCCTTTCCATCGTCCCACTGCTGGGCACAGGTCTCCTCTCATACAGAGAAGGATTGAGCGTAATCACCACGCGTGCTCAATGTAGGTTGGCGTTTTCAGACTTTAAAGTCCAGGTCTCCTCAGGATGTTTTCCTTCACCCTGTAATCAGTTATTGGTGTCCAAGATATACTTAGAAAAGAAAAGTTACATTAGTACCTGCTTGACCTGGAATCGAACCATACATAAAGTCATTTGTATTAAAAACTGTATTAAAATCTGTTCCTATAACAGAAGCCTTAGCAAATTTTTCGTCACCTCAATTATTTCAACCCATAACCTGGGAACGGACTTAACAATCCTTTCACACTTCACCATTTTCTCTAACAACAAATTCATTACTTCTATCAGCCCGCCCATTTTTGTCATGAAATGTTATTGTTTTCTACATAACGTGTAACTTGACTTTTAAGTTAGCTTTAACAATGTTTGTTACTGCCTAGTCCTCAATCTTCTCTGCGTGAAGATACGCCTACTGAAGGAGAGGCGTTGGTTAAGTTGCAAGTTCTAACCAAGAATGGGGGACGCCCCGCTGTCTTGTGCTCAATGGGAATTGTTGTACATTATTAAAGTTTAATTTATCGTTTTAAGTGACGAATATATTAATAATATTATGGTTGTGATCATGTGTGTTATGGGATAGGTTACTTACAAGGTTTGTGATAAGAGGTTTAGGGTTCTCAATACATTTAAGGCATAACCTTTTAGTTGAACTAGAAATGAGATATGAAATCATAGCTTTTATTACTAGTCTTGCATTAATTATGATTTGAAGTTACTGGTTGGTTGGTTAAGACAATAAGTACAGCGGATACAGTAGGGTGATGGAGAGACAAAGAGAATTCTGAACAAAGTGAAAACAAAAACAATATTTTTTTGTGCTGTTATAATATTGTGATTTCTGATGGTAAGCAGTGGTGCAATCGTTGATAGTAAAGCGCACTAGTTTATTAAAAGCCCATTCACTTCTAGCCTTGAAAACACTTAACCACTGCGATGGTTTTCCCGTTTGTAATTAAACGGGAAGACCAGTCCTTCGATGTAGGTGGTATAAAAGAAAGTGGAGAAGAAAGAAGAGAGAAGGTGGTAGAGAAAGGTGGAGAATCTAATCTAAGCCATTTAATATAATAAAACATTAATAACCTATCAATTTTAGTCGATCAGCAATCGCAACACACCTTTCCAGATCTTACCCCATCACAATATTTTCTCAGCCACCTCACCGTCACACCCACCACCGCGGGACGCCAAGGGAGTGGTGTGAAGACCCACCCAGGTCGCATACTGCAAGAATGTGATCAGCAGTGCATGGGAGCGTAGACGTAAGGCGGTTCTGGTCATGCTGGGCGGCCCGCCCATCGCTGTACCCTAGGAGATTATATTCACACGATTAATTTTGAGAATTGGATTGAAATAGGGTGTGGGAAGTTAGTTTTTGTGAACTTTAATGTAATTGCTATTGATAAAGTATGTGAGTGTGTCTGAAGTCTTAAATAAGGTTCAAATTTTATTTAAAAAAAAATAGGAGAAAAAAGTTACTAAAAGATGTATTGATTCCAAAGTAGTTTAGAAAATTAATAAATGCGGCTTGATTATGAGTAAAATAATTGAAATTCAACTATAAGAAGTCGCTGATGTAGATAAAACCATTGTTACATTAGCATTCCAAGGTTAAGTCTACAAAATGTCACACAGAACTACATAGAGTTAATTTAAATTAAACTATACTTAATACGTAAACGTTATTATTAAAAACCGTAGTTAGCCAAACAAGTTCAATTCAGCAAAACCATAAAAAAAATAATCCTTAATAAAAAAAAATAAATAACAAAAACGAAAACTGTCATAAAACGACAATCTAAATCAAATAATCCTGCTAATGCATTTACTCTGACACTCACCCATTCAAATTCCCATACAGGACTCACTTCCATACAAAAATTATACACCCTTTGTAGAGAATTACACTATGGGATTACCATAGAGAATAATTAGCTGTATTATAACGTAGTTAGTACGGTGGGCAGTTATTTTAATTAAAAAATAGACAAAATGGGACACAATACTTTATGTTTACCTAGTGTATGAATGTATAATTAATTGTGATATATTGGTGTGGTCATGAGAAAATGGAGAGTGAGGAGATTACATTAGGTTAAGTGAACACAAGTGTTGTTACACGCCCTTTTGTGGAAGATAGTCGCATGCACACGTGTCGAGTGTGCTACTACACAAATCGGTGAAGTGTATATTAGTGAGGATTTTTCTAGAAGTCAAATATATAAATTTTATTTATATTTTCCATAACTGGGAAAAAGGCCTCTTCTCTGGGACAGCGAGCGGACAGTTATCTTATTCCACACGGGTTCAGTACGGGTTGATTCTTCTTCAGCCTATAGAGGTTCACTGCTGGACAAAGCCCCAAGGTTTTCATTACATTTGGGGGGGGGGGCATAATCCCCACGCTTGGCAGGCGGGTTCAGGATCGCAGTAGTTTATTATTCCACAGGAAAAGCGCTGCTGCCCGCTTCCCTGGTGAGTTCCCTTAGTCGCCTCTTACGATACCTACGGGAGGATATGGGATGGTACTATTCGCTATAAGCCCGGTACCATACGGGTCATTTGACGGATTGGTTGATAGATGGAATATGTCTTCCAAATTTTTTGGTTCCAGGAAATGCCGGTTTCCCCATGGTGTTGTCTTTCAATATTTTGAGAGCAGTAGTGATGGAGGAATCTACACAGCGTAAATCGCCCGTCTAGGTCGGTTCTATAACTCGATTATCCTTGCCTCTACCAGTCAGCCACCATTGCCGAGGCATCTAGAGCAGTGTTGTTCCGTTGTTGCCCCATAGGCTTTAACGGGGTAACAATGAACCACATTCGAATCACTACTCTAATACTCTTAAGTTTTACACGGTATGTATTTAATTGAGTCGAGCGCATTTGGTTTCATAACATAATCCGCCTATAATGTTCCCACTCGTGGGGCACACAGGCCTCTCTTGATGAGCGGGAGTGGGCCGTGATCTACCACGCGAGCCGAGTGCGGTCACTAGTCTACCAAGTTTTGCTAGAGGTTGAGGTTAGGTATACAACTTTCCTAAATTATGCTTAGTTATTGCGGCCTCAAAGTTGGGCGCAATAACTAATCTGAACCCCGACGAAGTGAGTTTGTTTGGCAAAAGTCAAAGGGAATAAGATTCATTTATTGAAAATAGCGTGGGCATTATATATTTTTTTTACATTGAAGAAGGTCTCACTAAGTAAGCGGGCAGCAGCGCTCCTCCGGTGAAATATCAAACTACTGCGATCCCCAACCCACCTGCCAAGCACGAGGATTGTGGCAAACAAATTTAATTTTATTCATCAAATGTTGACCACTTTTCTGGTATAAAAAGTCTATGCTAAGATATAAAAAAGTACCGTTCGTTTATAGACAGTGCATCTTGATAAACTGGACATTGTACATTACAATGAAGCACAAGTGCGCCAGGGCGTCCAGGGCAGAGTAGAGGGGAATAGACCTCGTGAAAGGACACCGATGAGGTGGACCAACCAAATCAAGTCGGTAGTGGGGGGACCTGCAAATGAATGCTCCAGACTGACGTCCAACAGTACATCAACGTCTCGAGTACAATCATAGGGTCCACGACCGTTCTGTCAAGAACGAAACGAACACGAATCTCTCATCTAACTATTTACAATACTTATTAAATTAAAAACTAACTAATTTATACTTTATCCATACTAATATTATAAATGCGAAAGTAACTCTGTCTGTCATCATCATCATCATCATCCCTGCGTTAATTCCAGTTGCATCCGAAGCCTTTTCAGCTTTGGAGTCTGGGGTCCGCTTTACCAGTCCAACTGCTGATATGGCTAAACTTCGACATTTTCAGTGAAGCGACTGCCGTTTGACCTCCACAACCCGAAGGCGACATCGAAGCATTGCAGTTAGACCAATTGTTGGACTTTTGAGGGCTCCAACAACCCGTAAAGACTGCCACTAGATGTTCGTATGGCAACCGGGACCAACGGCTTAACGTGCTTTCCGAGGCACGACCAGACCAGTGCAAATGTTCATATTCATGCATACAAATACTTGCACTGTACGGGGATCGAACCCGCGCCACCTTGCGCAGTGGTCGCGTCCCCTACCGCTACGCCACGGAGGCTGTCAAAAGTAACTCTGTCTGTCTGTCTGTCTATTTGTCCATTACGCTTTCCCGCTTAAACCCCTTAACCAATTTTGATGAAATTTGGCACAATCTATAGACCCCGAGAAAGGACATAGGCTATCTTTTATTGAAAAAACAATTGATATTCCCGAGGGAAATCTAAAAAGCGCGATATAACCGAATTCCACGCGAGCGAAGCCGCGGGCCGAAAGCTAGTAGGTACTAATATATAAAGCTGAAGAGTTTGTTTGTTTGAACGCCCTAACCTCAGGAATTACTAGGCCGATTTGAAAAATTCTTTTTACGTTGGATACTCCATTAATACAGGAAGGCTTTAGGCTGTATAACATCATGCTGCGACCAATAGGAGCGGGGCGTAAAAAAAACACGTGTGAAACCGTGTGGCGCAGCTAGTTAAATATACAAGAGAAAATATTTACGTTAAATTGTTTTCATTTACAGAACATTTTTTGTCTTTTAGTCTATAATAAAAAAATGCCTTTTATTTCCTTATTTCTCTTTTCTTCCACCTCTACTAAGAAAATTCAGAACTATTTAAACATGTAATAAAAACACACATTACACGACACATTGCACGTCCTCGTATAAACAATTTTCACAATGTGTAATTTAAAAAAACAAGAAGACTTACAAACGTAATCGTTTATTCCAATACGTCACAGCTTCACGCCTTTGCCGTAAGAGTCCAAACAGCAGACAGGATCCTGAATTATGTTCCACAGGGCATGGTCCGGCATGGACACACAATGGATGATCAATAACAATTTGAAGACGAAGACGGAAAGTGATTTGTTGGTACACTAAAATGTTAGGACGAGTGCATACTGGAGGGCGGGACGATTAATAATAGCTAACGAGAAATAACACACCGCGTTCCTCCGTCACACTACAATTTGAGTGTCTTCAAGGCTAGAGTGAATAGGCTCTTAATAAACTAGCGCCAGCCTTTCCAGTATGAGAGTGCCGGTTCGATTCCAGGTCATGCAAGTACCAATGTAACTTTTTTAAAGGTATATAATGTACTTTCTAAGTATATCTTGGACACTAATGACTGATTACAAGGTGAAGGAAAACATCTCGCATTGAACAAGCGTGGTGGTACGCTCAATCCTTCTCTGTATGAGAGGAGACCTGTGCCCAGCAGTGGGACGATAAAAAGGTTGATGATGATGAAACTAGCGCGCTTTACCATCAACGATTGCATCACTGCTTACCATCAGACAAAAACTACTGAACGAATTTGGATGAAATTTAGCACATAAGTAGATAGTTTATAACAAGGAATAACATATAGGAGTATTCTCATATCGTGGAAAAAACCGCAGGTCGCAGCTAGGTATAAAATAAAAGCATTTTCCAGCTTCCTTATTCACCTGCTGACTGGCTTTAATTTTTTTCTAATGATTTCAACAATTTTTTTCAATATTGCTTTGCATGTGTAAATACTTGTGCACTGATAACTAGAACTATATATCAACTGGGTAATTACGTAACATACTATCAGCAGCAATAGGTTTCGTTTTGACAGTTCAACAACATTCATTGCGTCATTTACGTTGCTGAGCTGACACTGTTTGGAACAAATGGAGCAATGGATTAGCAATATGCTTCGAAATGATTCCATCTGATAGTAATGGTATCTTACGCAATTAGGGTGCTGGTTAAAAATTAGCCTGAGGCTTAACGCAGCGCTAGTGGTATGTTCGCAGAGGCGCGCGTGGACGGCTTTCACGCCGTCATACGCAAGCGAAGTGCGTCTTTAATGGCGCGGGTGCGCGGTAGCCCCAACGCCATCCTGGCCGCGTGCGCAGGCCGATGGAACTCACAGCTAATAGCGCATTGTATAGGCCTACACACTAAACCCAGTGCCTAAAATATTTTCACTGTTTATTGTTTTTTTCTATTACTAACATAGGCTAAGAACATTGTTACTAACAAATTATGGAAGTACCTAATTCCGAAATAAATTTTATTATTATTATTAACTCGTTGATTAAGTGACTCTGAAATCCCAAGTTTAGATCGGTAAAAGTTAACCGATGTATGTATTTATCAGTGAACTTTAAGTAGAAATTTTTATATAAAACTTAGTTGAGATATTCGCAAACAAACAATCTAAGAATAAATACACTAGTCACACTACGTATACAAGAACACTGATTGAATTTCCTCACCAACCTCTTTCACTTTGCCAAAGGCAGATCGCTCACAATACTTAAGCCTATAGATATTTACTTTACCGTCAATATTATTTATGTCCAGCCATTAATTGCCGACGCATATATTAGATGTGACTAGTCAACGCACGACGTAGGCAAGTTTGCGACGAAACTCGCCTGTGTGCACACGGCTTTAGGAATTGAAATTTAATTCTACCTTATGAGCTATGATCCTGAAAGTAAAGATGAGTGCATATAATTGTGTGTGGAAATTAGCGCCATTTTTAAACGGAAAAAAAATGTATGCAGGACGACTTCAAAAATGATTTGTGTTGAACTGAAAAAAAATGTGCTGGTTTTATATGCTAGAATTTCTCCTAAACGATCTGTATTAAGAGTATTTAGGTAACTGAAAGAACAACGCCTAATCCCAATAGAGAAGCAATAATGTAACAATTTTTGGTTAGATCAAAAAATAAAATGTCACAAAAAAAAATTGAAAGAAATAAAACCCTGGAAAGGATTATACTTATTTAACATGCTTAACATCATATATCAACTGTGGAAACACAACAAAAAAAAAAAATACACAAAATAGACTCCAAGCACTATCATAAACCTCCAACTATTTTTTACACTGACTTACATATTTCTCTCCCATTTTATTTCCCACGTCAATATGAACACTACCGAAGAATATCACGGGCTATCTGGCCGTACCTCAGTAAATCAGGATTAGCGCGCGTCCAAGCAGTCTCATTTGTGCGTTATTTATAAAGTAAATCCGCGCTCCACGCTACGAGGTCACTGCGTGCGGAAAAATGAATAACTTGGGGTTTTTACGATGTCCTCGCAGTGTGGTTTTTGTTTTTGAATTTAGAATATTTTATTGGATCGAAGAGGTTTTATTTAACAGCCTGAGTTACGTAAGATCTCAGTAAGGTTTTGCGATGAAGTACATGCAGTTACAATCAGTAATTAATTAATAATAATTAAAATTTTATTGACATAAAAAGGAGTTACACTTAATTTGAAGTCCTGACTTCCATGCCTTCTTCTTCCCTTGTCTTCACCCGTTTTTGGACAATAAGTTTTAATGATACAGAATTGAAATTTTACTTTTTCACCATCATGGAACACTATGCAGCAATACGGTATATTGTGCATAACTTCACAAGTTAAAATAATATAGATAACATTAAATGAATTGCTTGCTCATTTGTGATGTGTGGTGCATTCTGCGCGCGCGTTTGTGTGTGTGTGTGTGTGTGTGTATTGCTTACATTACTATTGGGTTTTCCCGCTTATAATTGCTTAAGTAAATTTTCGGTCTGTAGGTAATCTATTAATTGTATCAAAATAACGCATGCATATAAAATGTCTCATCTCATGGTAGCAAAACAGCCTTAGGGATAAAACAGTCCAGTATTCTTTTGTATGAAATGATAAATATTTTTTTTTTTAAATAAAACCTTTATGAGCTTAAACAAGTTCCCGAAATAGCATTTTGAGAACAGTGCCACCAACATATCCTTTGAAAGAACCCACAGAATAAGTTATAATATAAAAGTTAATGTAATTTCTTTAAGGCGTGTTTTGTTCCATTGGTGTCATGAAAATAGCTTCATATAACAGAGGAGCCCTAAGCGGGAATTAGTAAGACAAAATAAAAAGCATATGGCGTCAACATTATTATAAAATAAAGTATAAAGCAGGAACACTCAATTGTTTATTGTGTGTGCAAATTGCTGTAAAACTATTGTCCAGTGAGCGTGTGTGAGTGGTTCAAGTAATGGCCGATTAGCGAGTTGACTTGCCTTGATACTTGCTTGCTAGTTGCACTTTGTCGTTGATGTAGTATAAATACTTTGATTTAATCGTCAAAAATGTCAAGTTACATAATTATTTACTGTAAAAAATATCATATTTTTTATTATTATAAACATTTACCAATAAATCTAAATATTAATTTATACTTAATATAAATAAAATGCCATTCTATTTTTAGCTTGTTGCGTCGATCACCTAAAATTAAATTTAGTGAAATTTTCATTTCATTTTTATTCCACGATGTTCGGACGACAGCAGATCAAGCTACCCGAATCTGTCAAATATTCCCAATCAGCCTTGAGTCCTAATAAATAAAATAAAATGAATATATACGGACAAATCATACAGATTGAGGTAGCCCCAAAGTAAGTTCGAGACTTGTGTTATGGGATACTAACTCAACGATACTATATTTTATAATAGATACATATATAGATAAACATCCAAGACTCAGGCCCATCAGGACAGGATCGTTAATGCCGTAAATATAATGATCGTAATGCTGTAAATATAAAGTTGAAAATCTAATAAAGAAATCTGACAGATTGCAGTAGGTTGGTGTACTGACATCTGTACCTACCTTGATGCAACGTTCTCATAAAAATTTCCGGTGCCCAAAAAATCGTGAATTCTTACAAAAGCAGTTAAAATATTCGTGGAAAAGCGTCAAGCATTTTTATCGCTGTCGCCCCAAACTCACACCAACCACCCCAAGATGCCCTGAAGCCCTACACATGGCAACTTAAAGCGGATAATGTCTTTTTTCACTAACAATACATACAACGCTGGAGTTTTTCTAGTAATTGTGTAAAGTGAAGTTAATTGCAATTGCATTGTTTTTTCGTTACTCTTAAAGTTGTTTGTTGAACATTCGTTGGGGATAATAACTCAGATGTCTTTAAAACAGCCATTTTTTTTTGTTTAATATTTTTTAGTTATTTGTTATTATGTATTTGTTCCATTATGACCCTACCGACATAGCTTTTATTTTAGAAGTTTTTTTTTTTTTTTATTAAATTATAATCTAGCGCTTGATCGCAATCCCGCCTGATGGTAAGCAGTGACACAATCGTTGATGGTAAAGCACACTAGTTTATTAAGAGCCTATTCACTGTAGCCTTGAAGACACTTTGTTGTTGACAAATTGTAGTCCGACGGAAACACCGCCGCCGGCAAGTTCTTCCAGTCCCTCGATGTACGGGTATAAAGGAGGAGGCGAAACGCTTCGTCCGGATCGTAGTATTGTTAACAACGTAAGGGTGGAAACTCGCCGTACGACGGTCGTCCGATGGTGGAACGGAGATGGGGGAATTAGATCATGCAATTCCCTCGCACACTCCCCAAAATGCATCCTATAGAACACCGAAAGGCTGGCTACTCTACGCCTGTGCTCTAGGCTTTGGAGACGGTCTCGAGTTAAATCAGGGTCTCCAATCAGCCTCTTTGCACGTCTCCACTGAATCCAAAGTGGCCAGGTGACACTTAGCAGCACCAGCCCAAATGTGGCTGCAGTACTCCACACACGAACGGACCTGTGCTTTGTACATCATTAGACGCTGCCTTGGTGTGAATTATTAGAATTGACAAAATTCCTGTTTTTTTTTTTACCTTGTTTCTACTATAGGAATTTCTCCTGCATCGTGGGTGCGTTTCTCTTCTTCTTCTTCAGCCTATAGAGGTCTACTGCTGGACAAAAGCCTCCCTCAAGGCTTTTATTCCATTGAGGGCATTACCATAATCCCTAAGCTTGGCAGTTGAGGATCGCATTAATTTGATATTCCACAGAAGAAGCGCTGCTGCCCGCTTCCCTGGTGAGTTCCCTTAGTCGCCTCTTACGACACCCACGGGAGGATATGGTTTGGTACTATTCTATGCCCGATTCCGGTGCGTTTACAAGCATTTAGTCTCACATAAACAGCCAAACCTGGAACAACTGCGTGTAGACCATACACGTACACGTACGAGAATCGAACTCGCAACACGTAGCGCAGCAATCGATTACTTTGCCACTGAGCCAACCGTGTCGTCACTTTTATTTGTTTGTAATTTTTTTTTAAATATTAACATATCTTTAGTATATTATATTTATTATTTAGTATATTGTATTTCTATTATTATATGCCTGTGATGAAGCCAACTGCCTTTCTACTTTCTATCTGTTTAAAACTGATAAGAACCAACCATTGCTACATATGTTCGAAAAATGTGTTTGCTGAATAACGTAAACAACGCAATGAATATACTTGTACTGTCAGAATGTAAACCATTGCTATGGATAGTTTGTTACGCAATTACCCAGCAGTTCTTGTTGAAGGAATTCAGCGCATTTCGCCATCTCAGTTTAGGCCTGTCACTTGCCATTAAGAGGGACCTATTTGCTCTTAAGTTTATCCCATTGGTCTGTTGAAATGCGGCAAATGAGTCCAACCCAGACAAAGTCTTGGCGCCAAGCGATACGTCGTGCTCCGGCATGATGTCCGGTGAAGCTGTATGGAGTACGGGACTGAGCATCGGTGATAATCCTGAATTAGTTTGTTTACCTATATTCTTTATCGAGGTTGGCGTAAGTATGGAAAAAAGTCTTGTTCACAAACTAAAATCATTTTAAATCCAGTGTATCTTTTTCTATCTATTACATTGTGAAAAGGACAGAAGATAACATTTTATGTTAATCCTGTCAAATTAAGATATTCCATAGACAGTTTAGACGTGATTATAAACATGGCGACAAAAACATACATCAATTTATGTCAGGCGCTTACTAATTTGACAGGTCTAAACTGACATATTTTATCTTCTCTTCTTTTCTCAATCCATACTAATATTATAAATGCGAAAGTAATTCTGTCTGTCTGTTACGCTTTCCCGCTTAAACCTCTCAACCTATTATGATAAAATTTGGCACAGTCAATCTTTAGACCCTGAGAAAGGATATAGCTATAGGCTACCTTTTATTGAAAAATTTGACATTCCCGAGGGAAATCTAAAAAGCGCGATATAACCTAATTCCACGCGGGCGAAACCACGGGCGGAAAGCTAGTGAAGAAAAATATGCACTGAAATTAAGTTTAGTTTAGTTTGAGAACAAGGGATTCGGGGCCAGTGTCTACCTATCAGGTTCATGAGGTACAGCTTGGTGACAGACATACCTACAGACAGACAGTGGAGTCTTAGTGGAGTGGATCTTAGTAAAAGTGTCTAGTATTTACACTTTGCTTACGGTAGGTACCCTAAAATCATATGGCCCAGAAATAAACCAGAATCTTAATATTCAAGACCACTCTTTGCCACTAAAAATAAATTTCATTGATACAAAACTTTCTTTCATAAATCGAACAATGGAATTCTCGGAAATATATCGCGGCGCTCGAAATTATAAATTTTCATCCTTTGTGCAGCTAATGTCCGACAATAAGGCCCATCGAGCCACGTAGAGCCCATATTTTGCGCATCTCTGCCCCCGTTTGTGCCAGCGGGAGTGTGGCTGCTCCGCATCAAAAGCCACATTGTACTGCGACAAGTAGTTTCGGAAAAATATACCACCCCGTAACTGGCACTAATTTGAACAGGGATGGATTTAGGTGGCATAGTTACGAGATTCTTGTCGTGGTTCAAATTGGTAATTTCGTTTAAATTATCTGCTAAGTTCTGAGTTTTATTGTAACTATAATTGTTTGAGTTATTATATTTATTTTGTACATACTTTATTGTTGAATATAATAAGTGGAATTTTCATATAAAACAACTCTTTGTTTTATACAACTTTACATAAAATACAGTTGATAGAAGATTTTTTTTATATAACTATAGACTAGTGCTTGACTGCAATCCCGCCTGATGGTAACCAGTGATGCAATCGTTGATGGTAAAGCGCACTAGTTTATTAAGCCTATTTACTTAAAAAAACTTAGGAATAGGAAGGATGACGGCAGTTGAGTGATGCAATGTGCACCCAAGACCAACACGACCAACGATGCTGCGCCAGAGGGAGATTGATCTGGAGACTCTCCACGACGAAACTTCCGACACAACAACATTTGGCGCATCGTACCCGGCACACATCGCAATACAACTGCTCAGACCCGTCCTCCGTACGACTTCACCAGACATCATAAAGAACACGACAAATCGCTTGGCGGCAAGACCTTGTCTGGTGGGTGGTAACTTCTGCCGGCAGCCGATGTTATGGCCTATCACCGAGAAGATTTTTGAAGTAAATCATGATATTTTAAGTATTGGAGTTTTTAAATTTTTGTTGCCTACCCTAGGTACCTACTTACCTACATATGTACTAAGCATTAATTAGCCTATTATGTTCTCACTGCTGAGACACAGGCCTCCTCTCGGTGAGAGAGAATGGACTGTAATCACGCGGACCCAGTACGGGTTGGTATATGTCACAAATTGTGCTCTTTGATAATGTATTGTCTGTGATTCTGAAGGATTTCCATGTTTCGGTGGTATTTGTGAGACTTGTTCTGCTTCTTGTATTGCCTTTTCATGTGACTATTCTATTCTGTCTTTTAAGATGTTTGCATTTGATCCTGGAGTTTGTACGCCTACCATCAGTACTGCGTATTTGTGTTTATTTGATTCTTAATATATCTATTTTCTATAATATCTATTTCCTGGTAGTTAAGTATTCCCATTGGAGTGTCTTTTTTATTTCAATATAATAAATCTTCTTCCCTATTTGTTTCAATCTATTTTGTTCGCTTTTTGTTATGTCACTATTGTCCCGTGATATTCTCCAGTTCACCCATTTTTGTTCATGTTTTCGAATTTTTCATTTAAGAATATTTATTTTCTTAAGATGTTTTCCTTCACTATTTTTTCTTACCCTACTTTACTTAATTTGATGAAAGTTAATATAAAATAAGTGTATTATATTTCAATCCGGCCCTGGACACCAAGGTGCAACCCGTTGCAAAAACAGACAGAAATTGTCCAAAAATTCTAAACGTGATCAAGTCATTGTGCGCGCACACCCGCCACAATGGAGCACAAAAGCCATCTTTAGCCACTCTTTATTCGCAACAATGCCACTTTTACTAACAATAAAAACACATTCAGTACCACATAGCTCAGTGTCAATATCGAAATTCGAACAAATATCGACCTAGGACTTTCGATCATAGATATTGATTTCGAAATTTTAGTCGCTGACTTTTGTGACGTTTTCTAAATGTTTGTTATCCATCGCGTGTTTGCCATAGTTGTCATTGTTACCTATACCTATTGTAGTATTGTTCGTGCTCCATTGAATGGGATCAATGAGAAACATTTTAATATTACTAAATTATAAACGTCTTCCGTGATTTGAAGAGCAGAAAGTCTGTGGAGTCACCTACGTTTATAAATCCATTACTTTCCAAGCCGCTTGTTTGTGGAATGCCATGCCAGTTGAAATGTCTGTAAAGTGTAAAGAAACAATACTTGTCGTTGTTATTTTGTTGTCCTGGCCACTATAATGTTACTGTTTTCTTATATTTTTCGTTATTCATTTATTTTAAAATTTTAGATACTTAAATACACACATTGTATACATTTTTATGCAATGTATGAATGCATGAAGTATAATATAAATTGTTGTTGTATTGTGTTTTTCTTAAAAAAGTAAAATATAGGTACCTAATATAAGCGCCTACCTTGTACTAGCGCGCTTTACCATCAACGATCGCATCACTGCTTACCATCAGGTTTATAATATAAAAAAAGCAACTAAGTCAGTTTTACAAATATCTTTTACATTTTTACATAATTAAGTTACCAACAAAATTTTTTTTAGTTAACAGCTATTCCGTCTATTTCTCTGTCCACCCACGCAAACAATTTATTACAATACGACACTGTCCCCACATGCATTCATACATCAACGGCTCACACACTGTCCCTGCACGACACATCCGTCCCATACAACACCATACAACCCATATAATATCTTTGCATCACCTTTATTCCATTTCATCACTTTGTTACGACTCTAATTGTTACTCTCATTTTCAATTTTGATGCTAATAACACCGTAAATACCTACACTTTAAGAGTCATATTCGTCAGCTTAATTTTCTTTAAAATCATCATTTGGTCAATTTCCTCTTTTTGCACAATTGATTCTTTCTCTGCCGGAAGTGAAGTGGTTGAATTAAGGTTACTTGTATGCATAATAAAAATACAAAGGAAGATATATTTGTATTTCTATGAAAATAACTCGTCTCATTGACAGATGTTTCAACTTTGCTTGGTGATTCACGGTGTTGAACGCATCTGTTAGGTCGATTAATTTTGTAACATACTTAATTTCAATCAATTGATTATTCCTATGAAGTAAGTCGTGGTAGCCTAGTGGTTAAAACACCACCCTCTCAATTAGTATAAACATCTTGAGGAAACCTGGACTTTAAGTCTGAAATCGCCAACCCGCATTGAGCAAGCGTGGTGATTATGCTCAAACCTTCCTGTGCCCAGCAGTGGGAAGATAAAAAGGTTGATGATGATGATGATTATTCCTACGTAAAAATAATCATTTGATTAGCGTCAAGTGCTCACTGAATGGTCACCAGGGGAAGGTACTCCATCTTTCAACACTCCTTGTTGACAGATCAACAATCAGATGGATGACATTCCTCTGATTGTTGAACTGCCAATAAGGTGTGGATTACAGACGAACATTGGTTGATATTTTTACATACCAAGGAAATATGGTGTAATCGAGAAAAGAACTTCACTGAATAGTCATTAAAATATGATTGCCAATAATAATGAAGGCGGTTTATATTGTATCATTTATAGAGTTTTTTGTATATTTATTAAAGGAGGGTTGAATCTATTCAGTTTATGCCACCCTCATCGTTATAATTCAACCTTACTTACTACTACATAACTAAAACTTATCTAATATTGCCTCTGCGATGGATACCAATATTTACGAGCCTGTACAACATCCTGGCTGCTTTCGAAGTAGGAGCAGCAAGGACGCTGTCACATACCCCATTTTCGTACATATTATTTAAAGCTATTAATAAATCTCGTCTTTCCGGCTCATTCCGGACATACTTATTCCATGATTAAATGATAAACGTCTTCAATCAAGTTGTATTCCATACAATTTGACGACTCAACTTTACCCAGTAAAAATGCAAATTTATTTAAGGTTATGTGTCGACGAAGTCGCTGAACTGTTGATATAAGCCCTGCCATATTGGCACTGTCTGTTCATGTCAACTAACATTTTATACTTAGCAAAATCAATAATTTTCCCACTGCTGAGACGGATAGGTTTGCTGTCTAGGGCCATAATCCACCATGCTGGCCTAGTGCAAGTTGGTAGATGTCATATGACAACGAATTTTTGATTCTAGGACACTCTCACCATTGTAAGAGAAGTGGTGATTAAATAATTAATACAGAATAAAGCGTCTATCCGGGTTCGTACTACGATCACGGCTATGATTATCACTTCTCTAGTATTCATTAACTTAGCTTGTGGCTCATTAGGAGAATATTTACTAGTTAGTACCTACGGTTAACAGAACTTTAGGTTTGCCCCACTTTTTTTTTTTTAATTTACGTAAAATATATTTCTTCAGCCACAACATGTTTATGAAAACGAAACATTTTCACTCACTTCGACTTTAGTAACTCTTCAATTTGTCAGGTTTCAGTTTAAGTAAACAAGGAAAAATATAAGTTTTAATAATTATAAAACTTAGAAAATGTGTTAAACAAAAATAAACATAACTTGAAGACTTTGCTAAAACATTTTTCACAAACTCTATTAGGTCATAAGCAATTAATTATTCATACCTACGTAAATTGTAATTTGAACAATGAGTTACTACATGTTTCGTCCTTTCTCGTAATGTCTATCTACTCTTTTGACATAATGTATTCATACAAAAACACATCGCACGCTCGTGTTAGTCGGTTAGTTGCCCATTGTCCAAGGGTTATTTTACAAGTTCACGAACCAGCAGCCGTTATTTTACCATTCATTTCTGAATAACCATAGAAAACTGCTTACCAAAGAAAGCCGAAAATAACAAGGAATTGCTACTTGGTCTCCCCATCCAAGTCCAAAGTTATATAAGACTTCCTCTGAATTGTTAGCGGCACATTTGAAGCACTACAGTTACAGATCAAAGCTTTAAGAAATCCTTTATCTAAATTTCATTCACAAATATTTACAAATGCGGCTTAATTTGTGACAATACACGAAACCGTTCCGCGGTTCATTCATGAAATTCATGTTTGTCCAGGATCTAAAGTTGCGTTCCTGTAATCCTGGTATTGTCCGGTCGTTTGTAGATTCATTCATTGAAACTTGTATTTGGATCGTTCTATCTGAGTTTGAGATCTAATCTCTGAGATCAACTGTTTCACGGGATATTGTGATTGACGGTGTTCCTGATTATGTATATTTCAACATCGATGTGGTGTATAAAAGGGAAATATCTACTTCACACATCTTAACAGCATGACATACTGTAGGTATATGAGCTTATATCTTCTTTTTCTTCTTCTCAGCCTATAGAGGTCAACTAATGGACAAAGGCTCCCAAGGCTTTCATTTCATTAGGGGGTGTTGTCATAATCCCCACGCTTCGCAGGTTGGGGATCGCAGTAATTTGTTATTCCACGGGAGAAGCGCCGGTGCCCACTTCCATGGTGAGAGTTTCCTCAGTCTCCTCTTACGACACCCTCGGAAGGATATCATCATCATCCTCACCATCAAACTTTTATCGTCTCACTGCTGGGCACAGGGCGCACACCTCTCCGTGAATGGGAAGATATGGGATGGTACTGTTATATGCCCGGTAACACTTGAGCTTCTGTGCAATATTGAAATTATCTTATAATATAAATACGCAATACACAACTCTAACAAAATCGGTATATATGCTAGGAGCACGATGTATCTCTAATTCTCTACATATTCGGAATACGATATACTATACTAGGCGCGCAGAATTGCAGAAGTGATTTATCGTGATAGTGGCAAATCGAGTAACGTACAACGTATGTAATAATTAACATAAATACTAAGACGTTGTTATCCGTTAACCGTTTGTTATCCTTTTTATTTACTAAAGTAAAGATCTGGTATCAATTAATACAGTATTTTATTTCGAGTTGAAACATTTCTCATATCATTTGATTTGATGTCATCCAAATAAGCCGAGTCCTTGGTATGACCGTTGAATATACCCTTTCCGTTATACGTTGTAAGTATATATACCTACTACCCTTTTAGCGGTCTTCAAGGGCACCGTAAACCTATTTGGCTTGATTTTGGACAACGTAGTCCCGTTAACATTCAGAATTCTTTTAACAAATTTAAGCTACACCTTTCACATCATAACTACACTTAACTCGCAACACATTTTCAATAAAACTCTAATTCTTCAACTCATTCATTAATTCTAAATCTCTTTTCAACTGCTACCTTTCGCAGAAAATCATTATGAAGAAGAACTAGCTATTCAGTTGTAGTTTTATTCAAAATATCATCGGCTCCAATTCTTTGGGCAGCATCAGACATAGCGGCACCAAGCTTATCCTCATTGTTATGTGAAGTTTCATTAACATCCTCGGAGATAATTTTTTTATTCAAAACCTTTATACATATATTTGTGTACGTTGAAGTGTAAACTTCATATTGTATGCAAAGTCGGATTAAGGAAGTCCGTTTGACTTGATTTTTTTTTAGTTTCACTTTGAGCTACCGATACGTGAGAGAGTGAGTGAGAATGACGCTCTTAAAGTTGTATCATTTGATTTTTATATTACAGATAATGTATTAAATGGACTCTGTTTAAATAATAATATTTAAAAGTGAGTTTTAATGTGTAAAACACACTTCGTGCTCTATGTTTGAGTGAGTTCAAAAAAAAAATGTGAGTTCAAAAAAATGTTTTTTTAGCCTTTTTTTATCGATCCATTGCCGGGCACAGATCTCCTCTCATACATATAATGACATGATATTTATTTTGTGAAGTAGTACATACTTTTTTAATGTGAGTTCTATGTAGGTCGTTACTATTTTCCTTTTTAGAAGGATTGAGCGTAATCACCACGGTTGCTCAATGCGGGTTGGCGATTTCAGACTTAAAGTCCAGGTTTCCTCAAGATGTTTTCCTTCACCTTGTAATCAGTAATTGGTGTCCAAAATATACTAAAATACAATCGTATAGATATTATATTATTATTTTTTTTTACATATTATAAACCAGCGCTTGACCGCAATCCTGCCTGATGGTAAGCAGTGACGCAATCGTTGATGGTAAAGCGCACTAGTTTATTAAGAGCCTATTCACTCTAGCCTTGAAGACACTAAATTGTAGTCCGACGGAAACACCGCCGCTGGCAAATTGTTCCAGTCCCTCGATGTACGCGGTATAAAGGAGGAGGCGAAACGCTTCGTCCGGATCGTAGTGGTGTTAACAACGTAAGGGTGGAAACCAGCCGTACGACGGGTCGTCCGCTGGTGGAACGGAGATGTGGGAATTAAATCATGCAATTCCCTCGCACACTCCCCGAAATGCATCCTATAGAACACCGAAAGGCTGGCTACTCTACGCCTGTGCTCTAGGCTTTGGAGACCAACTCGAGTTAGATCAGGGTCACCAATCAGCCTCTTTGCACGTCTCTCCACTGAATCCAAAGTGGCCAGGTGACACTTGGCAGCACCAGCCCAAATGTGGCTGCAGTACTCCACACACGAACGCACCTGTGCTTTGTATAACATTAGAAGCTGCCCAGGTGTGAAGTACTGCCGGACCTTTGCGATAACGCCAAGTTTCCTGGCAGCCACCTTGGCCTTGGACTTAATGAACCGCCCAAAGTTAAGGTTCGAGGAAATCTCAACTCCCAAAAGCTGAAGGCGGTCGGAACACTCCAAGGACACATTTCGAAAAGTAGGAGCCAAGGTGAACGGGCTCCTTTTGGCGGTGAAAAGACATATTAATTTTCAACGGTGTAATAAAAGAACAATACTATTGCCAAGGAGCTTATCATCATCATCATCATCTCAGCGTTTATCCCAGTCGCATCCGAAGCTTTTTTCAGCTTTGGAGTCTGAGGTCCGCTAATAATACAAGGAGCTTATCCATATCCTATACACACTACCATTTTGTGTGACGTCATTCAAATCTACCCACGCGTGAACATCTAGTCGAATGACAAAATTAATTGGTTAAAGCCACAATAAAGTGCGTTACACATGATACAGGGACAATGACGCTGTTCAAACCCGGATTAGTCGGTTCCCGCAGCGACCAATTTTTCGCTTGTGAGAACACAGCTTTTGAACAAAAGCAATGATACTCTTATAAGAATGTGTTCCTAGTTTGATCTTAATTTTCTAATAAGTACTTACATACGATTGTATTGTATTTTAAGAATATTCCGTATACTTCAACTGGATTTAGCATTTTCATTTAAATCACTTAATACCCTATTTGTCTGTAAATTATGTATGAATCATCAATGACTTCTCCCGCTCTAGGCAGAGCGGAAGGGCGCGTGTCAGACTTTTGCTGACTAAAATCCATCCGTGTTCCATCAATTTTCAGTGTGCCAGGGCCACGGTATCTCTTTCGCACAACCCGTATCCCCGGCAGGACCATGTCACAATGTGCTGACATTTCTTAGAGGCGCGCGTGGATCAAAATGCGCCATTAATCCGGGCCTGGTCCTTAACGGGCGACGAGCTGCCCGCTACTCGCCGCCCGCAATTCCGCGCCTGCAGTGGGCAGCAGTTCGATGTTGTCTCCTGACCAGGGCATCTCCTGCGGCGAAAAAAATAAACTACGAATACGTGCAATCTGTTACTTTTGGAATACCACGAAAATCATAAAAGTTTAACTTCAAACAAAGATATAGAATGCTATCAAAATGTCCTCACAACCTGTAAAATATGTAGTAGTCACGATAAACGATTTCTCAAATACGTTATCGGTCGTAAAAATGTAATAAAATCTCTGTAGGTAGGGGTATATCCATTAATTAATTATCTTAAAAGGGAATAATTTAACCAAACCCTCCAAAAAAACTGCCATAACACATCCTGCATCTTGCAAGCAGAGTTTACTGTGCAACTAGCATACATACTACTCGTTGGGCAAGTACCCGCCAGACATAACACCCGTCTGGTCGGAGGACCCTCCCTTTTCTATGGAGGATGAGTGAACTTTACACCCTGTTCCTTATACCCAAAAAAAAAAAACTATAAATCCAATGAAATACAGACATGAAACAAATTTTAATTCTTTAAAAAGACACATAAATCAAAATGAATTTAAGCAATCGAAAAGTATTGATTTAATCATAATTTCCTTTTTTTTTTTTAAATAATTATATACTAGTGCTTGACTACAATCCCGCCTGATGGTAAGCAGTGATGCAATCGTTGATGGTAAAGCGCACTAGTTTATTAAGCCTATTCGCTTAAAAAACTTAGAAATAGGAAGGATGACGACAGTTGAGCGAGGTGATGCAATGTTATACCCAATACCAACACGACCAAACGATGCTGCGCTAAAGGGAGATTGATCTGGAGACTCTCCACGACTAAACTCTCGACACAACAACATTTGGCGCATCGTACCCGCCACACATCGCAACACAACTGCTCAGAGTCCTCCGTACGGCTTCACCAGACATCATGCCGGAACCGGGCCGGGCCTTTTGGAAATGTGCGACAGGTGACGATAATCTGGTGTCAAACTATTTAGCAAGGAATTTAAAGAACACATGACATCAATGTGTCTAATAACTGAAGGTTTTTAAAGTATTTTATAAGCTATACAACGTTATTTTATAAGCTATACAACGTTATTTTATAAGCTATACAACGTTTTTTTTATGTTTATGTGAAACATAAAACACGTGTCCAGTATTTTTAAGTAAAGAATCTATGTATAAAATTTCAAAAAGATATAATGAAAATTCATAAAGTTATGAGTTTGTTATCTTACATGGTGGTCCCAATAAAAAAATGTTCAACGCACCGCTCGCCCGGCCGCGCCTACAGCGACGCGGCGCGTGGGGGGCTGTCTCACGTGCCTAGTACTATGATCTAAAGCCAGCTGAGTTGTGCGCTCGGTAACCACACTGCAACAATTTCTAAATATATTTGGGAAAAAAAATAACATGGTGTAAAATATTAGGTACGCAGGCACGTGGAAGATATAAGTGTATGCCACCTGTTTTCAATACAGGTATACCTGGTCTGAACATATTTTATTCGGTATGGTCGGTCTTGCTCGGACTCTTGCTCGCATCTGGACACCTTGAATAATGATTTATCCTAGTTGTGGGCAAAGAGAGGTAGAAAGAGCCAAAGGGCTCTTTCTACCTGGGTTCACTAAATCACTCCTTAAAATAAACTTTAATTTAGGCTAGGATTAAGTCCACAACATAAACAATGCCTAATAAAACAAACAAACTCAAGTATGTCAGGCAAGTACCAATGTAACTTCTGTAAGTTATATGTAGGTACTTTCTTAGTATATCTTGAACACCAATTACAAGGTGATAGATAGATTATATTTATATTTAGGTAGATTACAAGGTGAAGGAAAACATCTTAAGGAAATCTGGACTGAAGTCTGAAATCGCCATCCCGTGCCCAGTAGTGGGACGATAAAAAGGTTGATGATGATGATGAAACAAACAAACACATCCTTTATATAAAAGTCAGAGAATGCAAAGTATTATTGGAATTTAGTAAAAGTATTTTTCGTTAAACATATTTTACAAACGATACGAGTAATTGCTGAATATTTCATTTTTCAAACAGATATAAATGGCTTCGGTTTCTTTTCTATCGTAGGGTGAGGTATCTGAACGATGTCACCATTGTTATTTTTGTTCTGTTCTTGTCTAGCGGCGATAGCGTCTACTAGAACTGCGCCGGAGTTGTTCCTACGCGAACATGCTGAACAACACTTTGAACGCTTCATCCAGGAGCACAACAAACAATACGCCGATGAAGATGAAAAGCGATTCAGATTCCAAATATTCATAGAAAGCTTAGAAAGAGCTAATTTTATGAATCAACAAAGTGATCTCGCTGTCTTTGGTAAGATTGTAACGAATATTGCTTTACTTAAGGTGCAAGCCACGCAGAAATGCGGGCGAGGACATGACGACACGGACGGGTTCCTATTCCATTAAAATTTTATACCAAGTCCATAAAAATAAAGTCGTGGTGACCTAGTGGTTAAAACACCAGCCTCTCAAGTATAAGTGTGCGAATGTAACTTTTCTAAGTTATATAAGTATACTTTTTAAGTATGTACATATATCTGGGACACTAATGACTGATTAGAAGGTGAAGGAAAACATCTTGAGGAAACCAGGACTTTAAGTCTGAAATCGTCAACCCGCATTGAGCAAGCGTGGTGATTACGCTCAATCCTTCTTTGTTTGAAAGGAGACCTGTGCCCAGCAGTGGGACGATTAAAAAAAAGGTTGATGATGATAATGATAGAAATAAAGCGCTATTTAGAATGTACACGGAATGTGGTGGCTCGGGCGTGGATATGACGGGCCACGGGTATCCTAACGACACTTTATTTCTATGCCCTTGGTATAAAATTGGAATGGAATAGCCGCCTGTGTAGAGATATAGAGCTATGCTAGGAGTTTCTCTGCGTGATTGAATCAGAAATGAGGAGATCCGCAGAAGAACCAAAGTCACCGATATAGCTCTGCGAGTCGCTAAACTTAAGTGGCAGTGGGCAGGGCACATTGCTCGTAGAACCGATGGCCGATGGGGCAGCAAGGTTCTGGAGAGGCGGCCACGTACTGGAAGACGCAGCGTAGGGAGACCCCCAACAAGGTGGACCGATGACCTGGTGAAGGTTGCGGGAGCACAAGACCGGTCATCGTGGAAAGCCTTGGGGGAGGCCTTTGTCCAGCAGTGGACATCTATAGGCTGAGGAAGGAAGAAGAAGGAAGGAAGCCGTCTGTGTCGTTTCCTCATCCGATGCCTATTCTGTGTGGCTTGCGCCACGCAACGCAACGCAACGCAACGTACAACAACGCAACGCGCGTCGCAACGTTATTTTTTGTTTATGCGATGTCTGAATACAGTTTGTTCAGAATAAGCAACTGAATCGATTCCAATCATTTTTACACCATGTTATGTTTTTTCCCAAATACATTTAGAAACTGTTGCAATATGGTTACCGAGCGCGGTACGCAGCTTTGGTTGATCATCGCACGCGCAACAGTTGACGCTAGATGTCAATGCCCCGCCCGCCCGCCTGCGCGGAGCGTGGGCTATATTTTTGTTGGGACAGCCAAGTACGATAACAAGCTCATAACTTTGTGGTTATTCATGATATCTTTTTGTAATTTTGTACATAGATTCTTTGCTTAAAAATACTGAATACGTGTTTCAGGTTCCGATTAAACAAAAAAAAAAAAAATATGTTTATTACCATTGGTTTGAACATAACAACACAAAATATTAATCACAAACTAATAAGAACGCAAGTGTTTTGGATGAACTCTGGCACCCAATTTAAGATTTAACTTGTGTTTAGGGTAGATAATAACATTATATAGCTTATAAAATACTTTGAAAACCTTCAGTTATTAGGCACATTGATGTCATGTGTTCTTTAAATTCCTTGCTAAATGGTTTAGCACCAGCTTATCATCACCTGTCGCACAGTTCCAAAAGTAAATTATGACTAAATCAATACTTTTCGATTGCTTAAATTCATTTTGATTTATGTGTTATTCTTTTTAAATAATAAAAATTCGCTTCATGTCTGTATTTCATTGGCTTTTTTTTTGGGTATGAGGAACAGGGTGTAAAGTTCACTCATCCTCCATATAAAAGGGAGGGTCCTCCGACCAGACGGGTGTTATGTCTGGCGGGCACTTGCCCAACGATTAGTAGTAGTATGTGTTGAGGACAGCGGACTTCCCTCATTATAAAATGAAAATAAATACTAAATAGTAATGAAAAACAGGCGGATACTACTACCAGATTTATTGTCGGTATTTCCACAGGTTTAAAAGTATTACAATCCCCAAGGATTGTAATACTTAACTTAATAATACTATACTTAATAATTTACTTAATACTATACTGCTACTGCACCGTGAGCACTAAGACTGCACCGTGGCTATATTTGCCCGAATCCAAATTCGGGCAAATATAGCCACGGTGCAGTCTTACAAGTAAGTAAAGTATAATATTCGGGCAAATATAGCCACGGTGCAGTCTTACAAGTAAGTAAAGTATAATATTCGGGCAAATATAGCCACGGTGCAGTCTTACAAGTAAGTAAAGTATAATATTCGGGCAAATATAGCCACGGTGCAGTCTTACAAGTAAGTAAAGTATTATATTCGGGCAAATATAGCCACGGTGCAGTCTTACAAGTAAGTAAAGTATTATATTCGGGCAAATATAGCCACGGTGCAGTCTTACAAGTAAGTAAAGTATTATATTCGGGCAAATATAGCCACGGTGCAGTCTTACAAGTAAGTAAAGTATAATATTCGGGCAAATATAGCCACGGTGCAGTCTTACAAGTAAGTAAAGTATAATATTCGGGCAAATATAGCCACGGTGCAGTCTTACAAGTAAGTAAAGTATAATATTCGGGCAAATATAGCCACGGTGCAGTCTTACAAGTAAGTAAAGTATAATATTCGGGCAAATATAGCCACGGTGCAGTCTTACAAGTAAGTAAAGTATTATATTCGGGCAAATATAGCCACGGTGCAGTCTTACAAGTAAGTAAAGTATAATATTCGGGCAAATATAGCCACGGTGCAGTCTTACAAGTAAGTAAAGTATTATATTCGGGCAAATATAGCCACGGTGCAGTCTTACAAGTAAGTAAAGTATTATATTCGGGCAAATATAGCCACGGTGCAGTCTTACTATATAAAACGTAAACGTTACGTGTTAGCGTGGGCTATATTTTTGTTGGGACTGCCAAGTAGGATAACAAGCTCATAACTTAGTAGTTTTTCATCTTTTTGAAATTTTGTACATAGATTCTTTACTAAAAAATACTGGACACGTGTTTCGGGTTCTCAAAAAATAATATTGTATATTATTATTTTAGAAATATATTTGTGCTAAAACATATTTAATTTCAGGTATTACACAATTTAGCGATCTAACTCCTGATGAATTTGTCAACCGTTTTACTTCTTTGAGTGATGCGCATCTTTCAAATTTCACTTCAAAAATGTGCAAGGATGTAGTGGATAGTCAGATTCCCGATTACAATGCGCCTGAGTCGTTCGATTGGCGTCAACACAACGTAGTCACTCGCGTTAAGCACCAACACAATTGTGAAGGGTGCTACGCTTTTAGTGCAAGTGGTGAGTGTAATATTTTCATTTATGACGAGGATTACTATTAATTCGCCTATAAAGGATACACTTTTAAATATAATATGCATTTAGTTATCTATAATTTTGCACAAAGATATACAACATGTAATGTAATTAACGCACCGTGGCGCAGCGGTCAACACGCCTGCCTGCGACGCAGAGGCCCCGGGTTTGATCCCCGGCCAGGTCATGATGGAAAACGATCTTTTCCTGATTGACCTGGGTCTTGGATGTTTATCTATATATGTATTTATTATAAACATAGTATCGTTGCGTTAGTATCCCATAACACAAGTCTCGAACTTACTTTGGGGCTAGCTCAATCTGTGTGATTTGTCGGTATATATTTATTTATTTGATGATGATGATTTATTTATTTACCCTCAAACACCCCAATTAAAGAAAGAAAAGAAAGAAAGAAAAGATGTTTATTTGCGGAAAAAAATGACGTACCTAGAAGTTAAAAACAATTGAGTGAAAGTAGTTGACATGCGTCACATCCATGCATAACGGCTGTCGCTCAGCATTATGCTGCGACCCTATGCAACAGAGTCTAAATGAGCTAAGAGTAAAAATGAGCAACTCTGTTAGTGTGACTGAATTAATTTTGATACTAGCACATTATTTTCTACTAGAATCAAACCTAGTTGGCATCAATTGGGATCGTTTAGACCGCCCATTGGTCCATTCGATCCAAACGATCCAAACACAGGCGTGTCTTTTCACCGCCAAAAGGAGCCCGTTCACCTTGGCTCCTACTTTTCGGATTGTGTCCTTGGAGTGTTCCGACCGCCTTCAGCTTTTGGGAGTTGAGATTTCCTCGGACCTTAACTTTGGGCGGTTCATTGAGTCCAAGGCTAAGGTGGCTGCCAGGAAACTTGGCGTTATCGCAAAGGTCCGGCAGTACTTCACACCTGGGCAGCTTCTAATGTTATACAAAGCACAGGTCCGTTCGTGTGTGGAGTACTGCAGCCACATTTGGGCTGGTGCTGCCAAGTGTCATCTGGCCACTTTGGATTCAGTGGAGAGAGATGCAAAGAGGCTGATTGGTGACCCTGATCTAACTCGAGTTGGTCTCCAAAGCCTAGAGCATAGGCGTAGAGTAGCCAGCCTTTCGGTGTTCTATAGGATGCATTTCGGGGAGTGTGCGATGGAATTGCATGATTTAATTCCCCCATCTCCGTTCCACCAGCGGACGACCCGTCGTACGGCTGGTTTCCACCCTTACGTTGTTAACACCACTACGATCCGGACGAAGCGTTTCGCCTCCTCCTTTATACCGCGTACATCGAGGGACTGGAATAATTTGCCAGCGGCGGTGTTTCCGTCGGACTACAATTTGAGTGTCTTCAAGGCTAGAGTGAATAGGCTCTTAATAAACTAGTGCGCTTTACCATCAACGTTTGCGTCACTGCTTACCCTCAGGCAGGATTGCGGTCAAGCGCTAGTTTATAATATAAAAAAAAGGTCCCAACTAGTCGCAATCATTTGACAAAAATGTGTTCGCCGATTAGGGGGCAGAGTCCAGCGCTGGTTATAATTATAATACATACACTGAATTTTCAATTTAACATGTATAAGTATGCATTGTTATTTAATAAATTAGTTATACCAATTCTTGGAGAACGAAGACCTTAATGTTTTTGGTAAATTTGTATGGAGCAAAACGGCGATTTTAAAAGTTAAATGTGACACTAAATAAACAAGGTTAATATGACAATCATTTACGTAGTTTTGATTATTTTTGAGATAAAAAATTAGCTATATTAAATACTAGCGGCAGCGTGCGACTTCGTCCGCGTTTTTTGTATGCTCCGCTTCTATTAATCGCAGACTAAACTTTTCAGACCAACTCTTCAGATTTATATATTAGTAAATATAGGTTACATATATTTTGATGTATTTATTTCGCAGGAAATATCGAGAGTCAATACGCAATCAAGTATGGGAAGTTGATAGAATTATCTGAACAACAGACTGTTGACTGTGATAGATATTCAAATGGATGTCATGGTGGAGCTATGACCTCAGCTTTTCGGTAAATATATTTATTTTCACAAAGTTTTCCATTTTACACACAATTATGTTGATTGTATCCAATCGATCTGAGAATCGCCGCTTGTTACTCTCATTCTTGACTTGTATTTATACATACATATACTTTAGGTGAAAATGTCGTGGTGGCCTAGTGGTTAAAACACCAGCCTCTCAAGTATTAGTGCGTGGGTTCGATTCCAGGTCAGGCAATTACCAATGTAATTTTTCTAAACTTATATGTACTTTCTAAGTATATCTTGAACACAAATGACTGAAGGTGAAAGAAAACATCTTGGAGAAATTGCCAACCCGCATTAAGCAAGCATGGTGATAACTCTCAATTCTTCTCTGTATCAGAGGAGACATGTGCCCAGCAGGGGGACGATAAAAAAAAAAGGTTGATGATGATACTTTTGGTATATTAAATTAATAAGGCTAAGTATACAACGTTATTTTTTTGTATACCTATTACCTATGCAAAACACGAAACACGTGTCCAGTATTGTTATGTAACGTATTCATGTACAAAATTTCAAAAAGCTACCATGAAAACACTTTTTATGTTACCTGGTTGTCCCTACAAAAATATGGTCAACGTGCCCGCTCGCCCGCCAGCACCAATAGCGGCGCGGGCCCTAGGATACTATGATCCGCTACAAACTGTGTTATGCGCTCGGTAACCACACTGCAACATTTTTTAAATATATTTGGGAAAAAATGTAACATGGTATAAAAGTTATTGGAATCGAATCAGTTGCTTATTCTGAACAAAGTGTATTCAGGTTTCGTATCAAGAAGAATTAAAGTTTTATAGTTACGACTAAAAAAGTCGCAAGCGCACGCTACTTTTTTTTTTTATTGTTATAAACTAGTGCTTGACTGCAATCCCGCCTGATGGTAAGCAGTGATGCAATCGTTGATGGTAAAGCGCACTAGCTTATTAAGCCTATTCACTAAAAAAAAAAACTGAGTGAATAGGAAGGAAGACGGCAGTTGAGCGAGGTGATGCAATGTTTAACCCAACAACACGACTAACGATGTTGCGCCAGAGGATGATCTGGAGACCCTCCACGACCAAACTCCCGACACAACAACATTAGGCACATCGTACCCGGTACTCATTGCAACACAACTGCTCAGACCCGTCCTCCGTACGGCTTCACCAGAATCATGCCGGAACACGACGAATCGCTTGGCGGCAAGACTTTGTCTGGTGGGTGGTAACTTATGCCGGCGGCTGATGTTGTTGCCTACCACATGATCATTGATGTAAAAACCAACCATAACTGACCAACCAACAGACCAACCTTTGACCAACTGTGTCAAAAATACCTTTTATAATGTTTAAACTTGTTCACAGATCAATTATCCAGCGGGGGGGTATTGAGCTGGAATCTGATTACCCGTACGTGGGTATACAGCAACGATGTAAATTTACACCAGGCAAAGCCATGGTGAGGCTCACTGACTGCAAATTGTACAATGTTGTTTCGCAAGAAAAAGTTAAACAATTACTGTACAAGTTTGGACCTATATCTATTGGTAAGTTACCACGTAAGGTGCGTTGGGATAAGATCAGCGCTGGGGTAAGAACGTATAAATCAAATATCCCATCTATTTGGCTTTATTTTTAATGCTAGCTACATTTAGGTAGAATGCTTACTAATATTATAATATCGCTTTCACGCCGTAACTACTGAACCGATTGCTTTGAAATTTTGCAGACGTAAAATTAGAAGTGCGGATTAAATAATACGGTACTTTTTATCCCGGAAAATTTGATATTTCCGAGGGAAATCTAAAAAAGCGCGATATATCCGAACTATACTCTAGTTAAAAATAAAGCCAAATAAATGAGATATTTGATGTGTACGTTATTACCCCAGCACCGATCTTACCCCAACGCACCTTATAGACATGTAACCAGTGAATCAATATTGATGAAAGTATTAGCACTAAACTTATCAATTCTGGTGTTTTCTTATAGGTGTCCAGTCTCAAAGCTTTCAGCAATATCATGGAGGTATAATGACAAACCAGGCATGCAATGTAGGCAGTGTAAATCACGCCGTTTTACTAGTGGGGTACGGAACAGGTAAACACCACAGGTGTAAAATGTCAAGTCAATATCGGGGTCTCAAGACAATAGTCTTCGATCAATAAGTGTTGCCAGTGATGACTTATGGAACTGAGATGTGGTCGCTAACAATGTAACAATGGGCCTTATAAGAAGGCTCAAAGTCACTCAAAAGGCAATGGAGAGAGCTATGCTTGGGGTTACACTGCGTGATCAAATCAGAAATGAGGAGATCCGCATAAGAACGAGAGTAACCTACATAGTCCGAGGAATTGCAACAAGTGGCAGTGGACCGGGCACGCGATGCCCGATGGGGCCGACAAGGTAGACCAACGGCCTGGTGAAGATCACAGGAAACCGCTGAATGGGAGAGGCGCAGGACCGATCGTTGTGGAGATCCTTGGGGGAGGCCTATGACCAGCAGTGGACGTAATACGGCTGAAATGATGATGATGATAGTTTAAAATGTATCGAACCTACGAACAACCTCTATTTATTTTTTAATACAATTATTTCGTTTCAGAAAACGGAACTCCGTACTGGATTGTTAAGAATTCATGGGGCACAAGTTTCGGTGAAGAAGGCTACATCAGAATACAGCGCGGAGAAGATGCCAGCTCGTGTGGAATGATAAATAATGGATACATGTCATCATCCATAATTATGTGATTGTCTCCTTATTAAATTATCTCCCTAAAAAAAGAATAAAAGCTAATATTTAAAGGCATTTTGGGTTTTGGTTTCATATTAATTACATATATCTACATATCAGGCAATGAAATTGTCGTTTTATTTTTTATTTAAAAACCACTTACTTTCGTCGGTTTGAGAAAAATAAAAAAGTGAAAAATTACTAATTTCGTAAGTCGATTTCTTTGATTTTCGTATTTTCGTTTCTATGCTACCGACTTCCGAAACTAGTTAATATAAAAATGACTAATTTCGGAAGTTTTGGGGAGTCTGTTGTGAAAAGCTGTAATTCCATGAAAAAATTTGGTATGCAGCTGTATCTGGTCAGACTGGACGCTGACTCCAACATAGTTGGGAAAATGCTGTAGGTACCTACATGAAGAGTTGTGAAAATCAAACGACGCAATTTTGATTCCTTAGTTTTTACCCGTACACTTGGTTGAAAATTCAAACTTCTGAAACGATTTTGATATTTTTGTCACCAGACTGAAACTTCTTCCTTTCACATACAAATAATCATATAATCAATAATCATCAAAATAAATTGGCATGATAAAGAGTTATTCGTCCACTTGTCGTGAAAATACTTAGTAAATAATAATTTATCAAGAATACAACGACTGTTACGATTTCCTTATGGATGCCATTATCAAAACCAGGCCCAAAATAAAATGGGAAGCACCAGCTTTTAAATAAGAAAGAAGAGAAGAATAAGTCTAATAGAAATCGAAATAAGTACTTCCTCCTTGTTATGAAGTCGTTTATAAATATACTACCAATGTACCTACAGCTAGATAGGATACTATTTATACACTGTGGAATTATAGTCGTCTTTCAAAGACAGCGCACATTATCTATCCAATGACTACTGAACATTAGTAGAAAAAATCGACTTTCATTCATTTAAAAATAAAAATATTGTTTAAAAAACATGCTTTTAAAAAATATCAAACTAAAAAGTTAAAAATAATTTTTAAAAAAACGTGAGGCGCTTTGTGCCATAATTTTTATATAAGTATTATGCGCCTCACGCTTTTTTTAAAATTATAACGCTTTTTTTAAAACTATATTTATTGTCAACTTTTTAGTTCGATATTCTTTAAAAAAAAAAAATGAACGAATGAATGTATTGAAAACGGTGTGACATTTTACAGTAATGAGCCGCTCACTGGTAGTCCAAAGAGTTAGAGACGGACAAACAAACAAACAAGCAAGCACACAAACAAGGAAGCAAGCAAACATGCATGTGAAGCTAATAAAAAGCATGTATTATTATGACGCATGCCGTAGTTTGTAACAGCCTATATGCGAGCGCAATCCAAGTCTTAGGTCCAAGGGCACGCGGAATCGTGCGGCTACATTTTGCCAGAGTTCATTTAACCTAGCTCACAAATTATATTAATATTTTTTTAACTTTTTTTTGGGTCATCAAATGATCTCTCCCATTCTGGTCCCAGCGGAATGGCGTGTTAGATTTTTACTAACGTAAGCCCACCGGTTTTCCTCCTTTTTAAATTATCCAAAAATCGTTTTTTTTTTTCTAATATTTAGTAGTCATTTGATAAGATAGTAGTGAAGTGGGTTGTCTTTGTAAGATTAATAACATTCCTCGGTGTATAGATGTTACGTATATGTATATAGAATGGCAAATAATTATTGGTGAATGATGTAGGTATAGAAAGCATGTCTTCCTAACAGTTGATTTACACTAAATATAATATAAATTAAGCATTTTATTAAACAAAACAATAATATACTTATGTTATAGATAACGGCTCACAGACTTGTGAACAGGAAAGGGCTTAGAATGAACCCCTGACGTACGCCAACTAATGAGTATGTACAATAACATTATATTAGGCAAGTTCACATTCTTCTTTATAGAATAACATGATCATCCCTAATATTATATGTATGTTGTGCCTAATTTGTATTATAATTATAATGAACATCCATGTACTTATCTAAACTTGCTTAAAGATTAGGAGAGTGGTTGTTCAACTAAATCAAAAGGCTTAGGTAGATCATCGAATATACAAGTACATACATCGTAGCAGAAGCGACCGGTAAATATTTTAAATCTGAAAATCTAGTGAGTTTCTCTGCGCCATAGAATCAGAAATGAGGCGATCCACAGAATAACCAAATACGCAGACAAGCTCTTCGAGCCGTTGAAATTAAGTGGCAGTGGGCATATTGCGCGTAGAACCGATAGGCGATGATGCAGTAAGGTTCTGGAGTGGCAGTCAAGTACCGGAAGACACAGCGTAGGGAGGCTCACAACATAGTGGACCGATGACCTGGTGAAGCCGATGGATGAGGGCAGCACAAGACCGGCATTGTAGAAAGCCTTGGGGGAGGCCCTTGTCCAGCATTGGACCTCAATAGGCTGAAGAAGAAGGAGAAAAGGTGGTAGGCCATAACATCGGCTGCCGGCAGAAGTTACCACCCACCAGACAAAGTCTTGCCGCCAAGCGATTCGTCGTGTTCCGGCATGACGTCTAGTGAAACCGTACGGAGGACGGGTCTGAGCAGTTGTGTTGCGATGTGTGGCGGGTACGATGCGCCAAATGTTGTTGTGTCGGGAGTTTGGTCGTGGAGAGTCTCCAGATCAATCTCCCTCTAGCGCAGCTTCGTTTGGTCGTGTTGGTCTTGGGTTTAACATTGCATCACCTCGCTCAACTGCCGTCATCCTTCCTATTCCTTAGTTTTTTAAGTGAATAGGCTTAATAAACTAGTGCGCTTTACCATCAACGATTGCATCACTGCTTACCATCAGGCGGGATTGCAGTCAAGAACTAGTTTATAATTACTAAAAAAAAAAAAAACGAATTTGTATGTCTGATGATTCGAGATGGCGAAGTCTAGTGTTACAGGCTCGCTACACTTAGACATCGAAGGGGGAGTCAAACACCTCACCCTCTTTTTTTTTTATTTTCCTCATGGGTGAGTTTTTCAGGTTCTTACTGCCTACAAACTACCCTGGTGTTCCATCTCACACTTACGCCGGGGGTCGCAATATTTCCGCAATCCCCGACTAGTACTTCATGCTCCGAGAGCACCTGTGTCACCCCAAACATCAGGGAGCCGTGTTTTCTCCCGTGCTAGTCCGCAAATACCGGCCGATTGCCTCGATGGTGGTGAACAAATATAAAGACATGTCATGGTATTGGTGTCTTTGGTTCTTGTGTATTCGTTCTTGCCACCGACTTCCGAAAGTAGTTTTTTTTTAACTTTGTAATGTTTCATTAGAAGTCGGTTTTTGTTTAATTTTATATTTTGCACTTTTTAGTTGTGAAAAGCACTGTTCAATTACATCCGGTCAGACTGGCCGCTGACGCCAACATAGTTGATGTTGGGGTCAGCATTAGAATAGTAAAGTAAATAGCTCTAGGCTAGCAAGCAAACGACGCAATTTTGTTAACTTGAATTTTTAGCCATAATTTTGGTTTAAATACCAAACTACTGAACCATTTTTTATGAAATTCAAACGAAACTATGAGCATTGCTAGAGATGACGCGAATACGCAACTTAAAATCAGTCTCTTGATTTTCATTGATTGCCGCTTCAGCTTGACGAGTATGTTCTCTCCTACGTTAAACTTCAATGTTGTAAATCGTTGAGGAATTCCTCCGACCTGATTTACTGTAGACTTCCATTAAATGCGTGCAAAGTTCTAGTCAATATAAATTAATTAAGTCCAAACACAAGGCAGCTACTGTAAAGCATTAAGGAGCTCTGAGGACTGTTCTTCGTCTTCACCATCAGCAACCTAATGACAATTACAATAAATCTAGGTATAAAGTTATTATCAATACAAATTAATCCAGTCTCCAGGTTAGATCATCAGATCTACTCTAGACCTTTATTAAATTGTAGTCCTTTAAAGTAATTAATGAAAAAAATTATAAATGCACTGCACAAATGCACAAAACACTACAATGCACAAAAGTTTACCTTGATTTCTCTGGTCTTTCATCCTCAAACCCTGATTTCCTTATTGGTTCATGAACGACAAAATTATCCGCAAACAAACATAATAATAATAAAATCATCAATATACAACGTGTAACAAAAAGGGTATATACATACCAAGGGCATGGCATCTTTAGATGATATCAAATGATATCGGAAGGGTTTCAACTCAAAATAAAATACTCAAAAAATTGGTACGAAATTTTCGGTTTTGTGTGTTTCTTAAAATAAAATCATAACAAACGTGGCAGCACACTACATATGTTAATAACTATTCGTTACCCGTCACGTTACTTCCCAAAATCCGATAAATGTCTTCAATATCTCTGTGCGACTAGTATGATAGTAGCCTATCACAGGCGGTGTTTTTCCTCATAACTTCCTAACATAAAGTGATAGAATTAAAAAACCCTTCCAATATCGTGTGATATCATGTAAAGATACCATGCCTTTGTTATGTATATACCCTTTATGTTACACGTTGTATAGGCATATTTTGAGTGTTGATAAGCAATTATCAAATATTTTACAATGGCGACATTTAAAAAAACCCTTATAACATCGTGAATTTATTTTGCAATAAATTCCTTTTAAAGGAATGTAACAGTACATTGTCGGTCATTAAAACATTTAATTTATTACAAACAATGAAATTCGAATACTTTTCAAGTTAATGCAAAATGTTTAGAATTCCGTAGCGCAGAAAGACGGTATATAATACTGCGCTTGTATGTTTACGGAATAGTGTAGAACCTGATTTTAAAGCAGTAGTTTTGATTAGTAACCATCATGGCATCAGTGTTGCTATTGTTTTGTGTCAGTTGGTTTGCGCTCGCGGCTGCGTGGTCAGCCGCCCCTAGGCCCTACGCGCTCGAAGAAGCCGACCAGCTCTTCGAGCACTTTCTACGAAAGTACAAAAGAAACTACGCCGATGCAAACGAGAAGCAAAAAAGGTTCCAAATATTCAAAGAAAATTTGGAAAATATAAACAGTCTGAACGAGAAAAGCAAACACGCTGTTTTTGGTAACATTCTTTTATTTCGTATTTATTTAGTGGTGGAGAAGCGTGCGAAGAAGCTAATTAGCGACCTAGATTTGGTTCAAAACGATCTCCAAAGTCTGGAACACAGGTGAAGAGTAGCCAGCCTGTCTGTGTTCTATAGGATGCATTTTGGACGAGTGTGGCGCGGGAATTGCATGATTTAGTTCAATTTCCAAACAATTTAAATGTCTTCAAGGCTAGAGTGATCAGGCTCTTAATCAACTAGCGCGATTTACCATCAACGATTGCACGACTTAGAAGGTACATATAACTTTTCTAAAGTTATATGTACCTTCTAAGTTTATCTTGGACACCAATGACTGAAGGTGAAGGAAAAAATCTTGAGGAAACCTGGACATTATAAGTCTGAAATCGCCAACTCGCATTGAGCAAGCGTGGTGATTACGCTCAATCGTTCTCTATATTAGAGGAGACCTGTGCCCAGCAGTGGGATGATAAAAATGGTTGATGATGATAAATATAAATCTAACATTTCGAGTCTCTTTCAGGTGTAACGCAATTTTCGGATTTAAGTCAAGAAGAATTTAATTCTAAAATGACCTGCTTGAGACCTTTAGACAAACTTAGTCTTAGTGATTACCATACCGCTTGCGAATATGTGCATGATGAAGACATCGACTATGATGATGCGCCGGAGTCGTTCGACTGGCGCGAACATGATGCCGTCACCCCCATCAAAAGCCAAGAGCAATGTGGAAGTTGCTATGCGTTTAGTACAATTGGTAAGTGTATTCCATTCAACAACTGTTTTTAAGTTCTGAAATAGTTTACCTTGTCCGCTGAAGGCTAGCCCGCGCCGCAGCTGAGCCAGTAAATATAAATTCCCGACTATGACCTCTGAGTTTGTTGCGGCCGTTTCTCCTCAGAGCTAGTACTAGGAAGCGCCGCGGTCATCAAACCAAATTAAAAATAAAAATTTCGATCCAGCCGTCCCTTGCTGTTCTCTCCAGCGACGCCCTAAGCCGAGGTTCGTACCCCACAGGGGGTGCCCTTAGCCTGTTGTCGCTTAGTTTTAAGTTGCCTTGGCTGGAGGCTTTAAATTCATTTAAGGCAGCCGCATGATAGTCCGGTTAAGTAGTCACGACCTCTCTAGGTCAACTACGAGATGCCATATGCTAAAATAAAAGCTGAAATAGTTAAACTTTGTAGTTTTTGAAAAACATGTTTTTATTATTTATCACAGGCAATATTGAGGGCCAGTACGCCATCAAGCACAAGGAGCTCGTAAGATTATCTGAACAGCAGATTGTAGACTGTGATGAAGAAAATAATGGATGTAATGGTGGATATATGAGCGTTGCAATGCGGTAATCCTTTTTTTTTTACACATTATAAACCAGCGCTTAACCGGTATGGTAAGCAGTGACGCAATCGTTGATGGTAAAGCGTACTAGTTTATTAAGAGCCTATTCACTCTAGCCTTGAAGACACTCAAATTGTAGTCCGACGGAAACACCGCCGCTGGCAAATTGTTCCAGTCCCTCGATGTACGCGGTATAAAGGAGGAGGCGAAACGCTTCGTCCGGATCGTAGTGGTGTTAACAACGTAAGGGTGGAAACCAGCCGTACGACGGGTCGTCCGCTGGTGGAACGGAGATGGGGGAATTAAATCACGCAATTCCCTCGCACACTCCCCGAAATGCATCCTATAGAACACCGAAAGGCTGGCTACTCTACGCCTGTGCTCTAGGCTTTGGAGGCCAACTCGAGTTAGATCAGGGTCACCAATCAGCCTCTTTGCACGTCTCTCCACTGAATCCAAAGTGGCCAGGTGACACTTGGCAGCACCAGCCCAAATGTGGCTGCAGTACTCCACACACGAACGGACCTGTGCTTTGTATAACATTAGAAGCTGCCCAGGTGTGAAGTACTGCCGGACCTTTGCGATAACGCCAAGTTTCCTGGCAGCCACCTTGGCCTTGGACTCAATGAACCGCCCAAAGTTAAGGTTCGAGGAAATCTCAACTCCCAAAAGCTGAAGGCGGTCGGAACATTCCAAGGACACATTAATATTATAAACGTACAAGTTTATACAGGGTGTATCTGACATCGTAAAGCAAACTTCGCGAAAAGGCTACACCACATGCCACTAATAAAGTTATGGTAGTAATTTATATCGTTAATGAGCGGTTACAGAAATCACAGTGTTTAAAAAAAATGTGTCGGCTCGGCCTTTGAACGTTGCAAGCGTGCCGCCGCGCATTTTTGTGGGTATAACGTTGAACCCTGATGTGAACTCTATTAAATCAGCTGATAGGATAGTTTTTCGAGTTTTGTTCACATTGCGCTTTTTTGTGTAATTAGCGAATTAATTAATTTTTCCTTTAAAATCTTATTGGGTTATAAAAGTATAGCAATTAGTGAAAAAAACTGCATATTATTTATCAGGAAAAAACCGACAAAAATGTCCACCACTGGGGGGTTCAGAATCATGTACTGGATCCATGGTACTCGTTTGTGCATCGATGTCAGAGACAGCCTTTATCTATTCGTTCTATCCGTCCGTGGGTGCTATCGGTCCGTGTATGTCACGCAAAAACTACTGAATGTATCTGGATAAAATTTGGCGCACAGATAGTACTTAATCAGATTTTAAAAGACTGTTTTGTAGGTAATGGGGAAATGGCAATAAATTAGCTAAAAATTGACCGTAATGAGAATGGCGCTGATTCCTTTGTTTAAACTTTTTCTTTAATTTTTAACCAACTTCAAAAAAGGAGGAGGTTCACGATCCGTTGGAACCTTTAATTATTATTGTTTTTTATTAAGGCAAGGACCTGTCAAATTATTCTGCGCCTATCATAAATTGACGTATTTTTAGTAGCCAATTTCATAGTCACGTCTAAAATTGTCTATGGGATACCTTAGTTTGTTTCTGGGGCCTTAATATGACGCGTTAAACCATTAAACTGTTGCGAAAAAGAGATAGCGCTATTCATCTTGTACAGCTCCGTCTTTGTCTTGCACTGGAACCAAGATGGTGTCAATTTATGTAATATTTTTTTTTTGTTTGGCGGCAATACTTATTTTCAGTCAGGTTTATCAGTGAGTTTCTTCAAGGCCCTATAACTATAGATACTATATTTTGTGGTCATGTTGAAGATAGGGCAGCGATGGTCTAGTGGTATCTGCTGTGACTTACAAATTGTAGGTCGTAGGTTCGAATCCCATTAGACGCTTTGTGTAAATAATTTCATCACCAAAGCTCTCAAAACGGTGAAGGAGGGGAATGTCGTAGAAGCAAAAAAAAAATTCGAAAACATGTGACATCTACCAACCCGCACTGGGCCAGCGTGGTGGATTACGGCCCACTCCCTCTCACCAAGAGGTCCGTGTCCCAATAGTGGGAACATTATAGGCTGATTGGCTGTTGACAGGTCGCTGATAAATCAAGGAGGATGCGAGTCTGAAGCTGACTATCCATACGATGGAAACAAGGCAAATTGCAGTTTCAACGCAAACAACGTGAAGGTCAAAATAACCGACTGTCGCTCCTATAATCTTACTTCACAGGAGAAACTGAAGCAAGTGCTGTTCAACGTCGGACCCATATCGCTTGGTACGTAACGTGAATCGATTTTTATTGCTGCATCAAAATCGTATCGAGATTAGGGGGAATACCCAATGAAATGGACGCGTTTTGAAACGGACACTGACTGGTGTCTTAGAATTTTTGGACGAAAATGTCGTTTGGTTATTGGCAACACTGATGAACATAGACAAACCCACGATAATGACGGTTCGCAGCAGCCATTACTTTTTTAGTTTCTTATCAATGATATTATATTAACAGATATGATATGTTCTAACAAACTAACCAAAATAAATGTGCCGTTCGGAGCAGCAGCACACACATACAAATTTTTTATTCTGCGTACATTTCACCCGTTGATAGAGTGTGAGTGAGATGGGGCGCAATCTAAAGCATAGAGAAGAAAAAGATGGCTAGTGTTTGTCATTTGCGCTGTTACTGTTTGTCGTTTGTTTTTACGAGTGTATCGAGAGTGACTAAAGCGAGATACTGGACTTACCTTCTTTTGTACGCTTCATTTTCAGTGCGTTAGTGACATATCTACCTTAGTTTAATATTAGATCAATGTTTTTTATGTACAAATTTAAGTTTTTTTTTTATGTAATATTATAAGTATATATTTTGGTAATAGTATGTACGTATATTTAGCTTATTTAAGTATTTTTAATAGTGTTAAGAGCAAGTTGTTGAGTTGAGTTTTTCTTTACATTTTTTTCAAACTAAAGCACCTAGCATCTTATCTCTTCACCACCTGTGGTTGACTGTTAGACAATGCCTAAGGCATTAAGTCCGCCTCTGTACATGTCATGTGTGAAAGATTAAACAAATAAATTACTTGCCTTGAATATTTTAGTGCAAAAATTCTACGACATTCAGTCAGTGTCCGTTTTAAAACGCATCCATTTCATTGCGTATCCCCCTACCCATGATTAGGAACACACCTCGCCTCGCTCAACTGCCGTCTTCTATTTTTTTTAAGTGAATAGGCTTAATAAACTAGCGCGCTTTACCATCAACGATTACATCACTGCTTACCATCAGGCTGGATTTCAATCAAGCACTAGTTTACAACTTTATAAAAAAAAATGGCCAGTAAGTCATACAGGGTCTCAAAGACCTTCTCGCCCCCCAGAAGAAAACACATATGTCAATATGAAAAAGAGATTTTAAATTATCTTGGAGACTCGCAGATCACATCAAAAAATATCCAGGGATCAGAATGAAGTCGTGCCAGAAATGGCTATAGCAACGTTTTAGCACAGTTATAATAACAGCAAGACCAGCAGTGTAACTGGGTTTCATTTTGACAATTCAACAACATTCATTGCTTTATTCACCCTCATACGAAGGCTCAGAGTCACACAAAGGGCAATGGAAAGAGCTATGCTCGGAGTTTCTCTGCGTGATCGAATCAGAAATGAGGAGATCCGCAGAAGAACCAAAGTCACCGACATAGCTCTGCGAGTCGCTAAACTTAAGTGGCAGTGGACAGGGCATATAGCTCGTAGAACCGATGGCCGATGGGGCAGTAAAGTTCTGGAGTGGCGACCACGTACTGGAAGACGCAGCGTAGAGAGGCCTTAAACAAGGTGGACCGATGACCTGGTGAAGGTCGCGGGAAGCCGATGGATGCGGGCAGCACAAGACCGCTCATCGTGGAAAGCTTTGGGGGAGGCCTTTGTCCAGCAGTAGACCTCTATAGACTGAAGAAGAAAAAGAACTCAATTTTGGGCAACTCTCATCCATCCACCCTGCGTCCTACCTTACGTTTACCACCAATTCGAGGTTTCCACTCAAAAACACTTACTCCAATGGTCACATCACATCATCACCAACATGCTCTGGCGACGAAGTGATTACAACTTATCATATTTCTTTTTTGGTTAAAGGTATCAAGGCAAATGCATTGCAGGCCTATGTAGGAGGAATCTTAACTGACGAAAAATGTAACGACGGAGAAATAAATCACGGGGTCTTACTGGTAGGATATGGATCAGGTATAGTTTAATTTCGTTTTAGTTTTTATAATAACTACAGATCGGAATAGGTAGAGTGATTTTTGGTACTTGTATCATAAAGGTTCACAGAAAGAATAACGTAGATAAGCCATTTTCCCGGAATGTATTTATGTGATTCCAGATCCAAGTAAATGTTGTTAATGTTGTTACTGACATTATTACTACTCAATTCATTGAAAGGCAGCTAACAAAACTAAACTAATATTACTTGTTGAAAAATAAAAACAATCAAATTCCGATCGTAGCATTAATACATTTCAATATTTTATTTTTAGCCTCTAGTGAAGGGTATGACCAAATCAAACGGTTTTACGACTTAATGTAATTTATACATTTTTTTAAAATAATCAACCAATTCCGGTTACCGGCAAGTCCATATTAATATATACGTTTCCGATCAATGACCCCCATTTACTCTATCTATTCCGATCACTGATAATAGCGCTCTCGTTTGCGCGGTGTCTTGTCACATACTTACTTCGTGGTGCAACTTACTATGGCGCTCGCTCGTCTGGAACTAATCTTAGTCATTTAAAGACTCCCAAACTTGCCATTTACTAGATTTTAGTTTTCATTTATTATCTAGTAGTATTATTTAGTATTTCCGAATGTGTTGATAATATTATGTTTATTTCAGAAAATGGTGAGCCGTACTGGATCGCCAAGAATTCTTGGGGTCCTTGGGGGGAAGATGGCTACTTCAGATTTGAACGCGGTGAAGATGCAACTTCATGTGGTATAATGAATGACCTCGTGGCGACAGCTATAATCGCATGATTTTTTATATTATCACTTACATTTTGTAGAATGTAAAGTGTTGTAAGTTTTTCTCGATCGATGTATTGTGCAAAAAGAAATCATTAAAAATGTAATCTTGATATTAACTCTCATTTTATTTAAAGTAGAAAAAATAGTTTAACTACACAAACAAAACGCACGTTATAAATAAAATTTAGATGAACCGCTGCAGATAGCCGTCAACATTTTTTGAATTGATAACCTCTTTTTTTGAAGTCGGTTAAAAGGGCTCAGGACGATGAGATGATGAAGGTGCACTTTGTCTCAAGCGCGCAAAATTAAAACCAAACAATAAAACAAAAAAAAAAACAATAAAACTCCTGTGTCATCACATCAAGAATTAGAACTTGGAGAAAATGGTAGTTGGTTGTGTGAAAGTACGTAAACGGTTGTTCACTACCACTATTTATATATTTATATGGAGCGATTGTCAATCTGACCACCATAGTCCAGTTCTTGGGTAATAAGACACCCCTTGTGGTAAGAGAGTGCACCTTAAGGTAATCCGCCAAAACACAGGCAGGCAAAAGGAGGCAGTTCACTTTCTCCTACTTTTCGGAATGTAACCTTGGAATGCACCGACCGTCTGCAGCTTTTGGAAGTTAAGATTTCCTCAAACCTAAACTTTAGGCGATTCATTGGGTCCAAAGTTAAAATGGCGGCTAGGAAACTAGGCGTTATTGAAGGTCCGGGGATACTTCACACCGAGGCAGCTTCTAATGTTGTACAAAGCACAGGTCCGTTCGTGTGTGGAGTACTGCAGCCACATTTGGGCTGGTGCAACAAATTGCCACCTGGCTACTTTGAACTCAGTGGAGAGACGTGCGAAGAGACTAATTGGCGACCCTAATTTGCTTAAGAACAGTCTCAAAGGCGGGAACGCAAGCGCAGAGTAAATAACAAAATTTGGCGGTTACGTCGTTTTAGAATACACCGAATTTCAAAGTTGAAATTATGGATGAAAAGTACACACTATAGAAAAATAATAAAATATGACTGCAATATGACTGCCCTACTTTTTGATTTCCTTTAGCATAATAATACATTCAGGTTAAAAAACTGCCAATTTTACAAGTCAAGATCAATTTCAGCAGGTTATGCTTAATAAAAAATAAATGCTGCCAATTTTACAATCCAAGATCTATTTTAGCACGTTACCTACCTATGCTTAAAATAAATGAAAACAAACAAACAAAACAGCATTATGAATTGGTAAAAGACGTCTAATTGATTTACCAAAAACAGCATCATCGCTTTTCTTGTTCAAATAGTTGACACTTTCCAAATTTTCTTTGAATGTTTCGAATCTGACTTGCTTTTGTTCTTCACTGTACTTTTTATTGTATTCCTTTATGAAGCGCTCAAAGTATATCCCGATATCTTTGAGATCATATTGTGTTGCTGACCAAGCGGCCGTGAGAACTACCCAACACGAGAAGAAAAAAAAAATTGTAGACATTTTGACTGAATGCAACAGGTAATACCAACTTAATGCTAGTTTTTATACGTTCAAAAATTCTTCGACTATCATAAGAAACGCACATAAAATTAAAGTTATGTGCATGTTTGCCATTGCATCTGTAGTGGTAGCTACAACCGCCACATGTGAACAACAAGTCATACTGACGTCACACGAATTCTACATCTCGCAATCAGAGTTTACCGTGCAACTAGCATATATACAACTTCCCAATTTCAACCGTTGGGCAAGTGCCCGCCAGACATAACACCCGTCTAGTCGGAGGATCCTCCCTTTTCTATGGAGGATGAGTGAACTTTACTCCCTATTTCTCATGCCTTCACATTTATGCTTGTTATTTTAATCTGACACGTGTCTAGAACGATTATAGTAAACAGAACAGTTTGTGTGTTTGTCCTATGTAACCGTAATAGGTTTTTGAAGTCTACTGATCTGATTTGAAATAATCAAATCAATCGACATTTAAGTACAAATTAAATCTAAACGTTTGCAAATCTTCCTAAACGGAAATAGAGTTGGTTCTAATATGGACCTAATAAGGCTGAGGATCCATCAGTTAATTTCCAACGTAACTTTTCTAAAGTTATATGTACTTTCTAAGTATAGCTTGGACACTAGTGACTGAAGGTGAAGGAAAACATCTTGAGGAAACCTGGACTTTTAAGTCTGAAATCGCCAACCCGCATTGAGCAAGCGTGGTGATTACGCTCAATCCTTCTCTGTATGAGAGGAGACCTGTGCCCAGCAGTGGGACGATAAAAAGGTTGATGATGATGAAGTTAATCTCCATTCCATTTATATGTAATTTTGGAAAGAGGGGATTAAAAAACACGATTTAGTGCTGTTTATTCTATCAATGCTAGGTATAAAATAATTAATGTAATCTTGTTTACAGTGCCACAAAAAATATCAAAGATCTTCAGGATATTTGGAGCTAATAATTAATCGAATGTCATCATTGTAGTTCAGTAGGTATTTATTTATTAACATATTCGCCATGGGTAGAAATATTTATTTTTTGTATAGATTTTTTTAAATCTGTTAAATGTGGTTAATGTTACGTGAATCGCTAAAATTACAGACGCGCAAAATTAAACTAACCATATGTTATGGTAAAAATGACATAAAAGAAAAACATTTAGCATACCAGTAGAATTCTAAGCCAAATATAATAATACTAGCTTTCCGCCCGCGGCTTCGCCCGCGTGGAGTTCGGTTATATCGCGCTTTTTAGATTTCCCTCGGGAACATCATATTTTTCCGGGATAAAAGGTAGCCTATGTTCTTTCTCAGGGTCCAAAGATTGTCTATGCCAAATTTCATCAAAATCGGTTGAGAGGTTTAAGCGGGAAAGCGTAACAGACAGACAGACAGACAGACAGACAGACAGACAGACCGACAGACAGACAGACAGAGTTACTTTCGCATTTATAATATTAATATGGATTGATAATTTCTATGGCCAATCAAATTTTGTTTAGTATAAAAGAGTTATTTCGTCTCCTCGTGAATACAATCAAAAATAATACGATGACAATGTTGTGAAACTTACCTATGTAACAACTTGGGTGATGTAATATGCAAAAGAATATTATTTCCTTTGCGTTTTACTTCACATAATTTATTTATTCTAAGGCACCGTTTGATCTTGAAAATGCTGAGCAACACTTCGAAATCTTCATAGACGAATACTACAAATACTATGCCAATGAAGAAGAAAAGCAAGTCAACCTAGCTTGCTTTTCTTTTTAATTATTGATGTCGAGGTGTAGATCTTGCTAGACCTTCGCAGTAACGTAGGACGTGATAATTTTTAAAAGCTCAGTAAATAAAATTTCCTGACTAGTGGAATAAGGTTAGGTTTTTTTAAATATTTCTGTATGGAAAGTTCATTAATTCGATCATGAGACTGAAGAATACGGGGGGATAATCAGCAACTTGCTGGTTACCTCTCGGCATCTCCTTCATTGTTGGGAACAACCCGATTGCATAACACTCTCTCTTCTAATCAAAATAAATTAGATGGAAGTTGTTGCAATGCAGAATCTCTACACAAGATTCCGCTTAACGTTAATTACGTTGCTTTTTGTAATACTTTTCCCTACGGGATAGTTGTAAACAACGATAAAACATAGTCATCATCATCAACCTTTTTTATCTTTCCACTGCTGGGCACAGGTCTCCTGTTATACAGGGAAAGATTGAGCGTAATCACCACGCTTGCTCAATGCGGGTTGGCCATTTCAGACTTAAAGTCCAGGTTTCCTCAAGATCTTTTCCTTCACCTTATCCCTAATCAGTCATTGATGTCCAAGATATACTTAGAAAGTACATATTATAACTTAGAAAAGTTACATTTGTACTTGCTTGACCTGGAATCGATCCCGCACACTCATACTTGAGAGGCTGGTGTTTTAATTAACCACTAGGCCACCATGACAAAGTAAAGTTCATTTATTCGGGGTTGAGCGTAAAGGAAACAACTAGTGCACACATGGCAAAAGATATATATATACCATGACAATAGGAGGTAGCATGGTCTTTTCGTCTAATAATCATGTTGTATATGAGTGTATGTTTCTCCACAGGTGGCTTATTGACAATGGTGGACGTCAAGCCAAAGGTGATTATCAATATACATAGAGCTCAAGCTATGTGCAAAAATTCAAAATTGCGGATTGCTACTCATATAATATTACTTCAGCAGAAATCTTCAAGCGACTGTTATTCCTAAATGGATCTTTATTTGTTGGTAAGTCGTCATCATTGTTAATAAACTAGCGTGCTTCACCATCAACGATTGCATCACTGCTTAACATCAGGCGGGATTGCGGTCAAGCACTACTTTATAACATTAAAAATCAAACATTTCAGCCAAAATACATCCACATCTGGACATAAATATAATTCCCTAAGCGCCATAATAATGTAACTGCATCATGCCTGTACAGATATCGCTTTTGGTCAATAAACTAAGTAGGTAAGAGATCAGAGGAACTGTGGTTACCGCCTAAACATTTAATATTCAATTTCTAAAAAAAAAAAAAAAACACAAGGCGAATAATATCCGTTCCATTTCTCCAAGTTCTTATAAATATTCTAGGTATATCTCCAACCAAAGTTAACAGAGTAACAAAATTTCTAATATAATTCTCGATAGCAATTCAAATGATATCAAACGCATTAAAATCGAGACAGCATTATAGCAACACAAAGTTTAATTTAACTCACAATACATTTTCGAGCAACAAACGCCATTATTGGCTAAACATCGGCCAAAGAACCCGCTCTTGTGTCAGTTTCATTTGATATTTCCATCAAATTTCAATTTCGAATCTCATCTCAGCTGACAAAGGGATATTATACAAAGGTTTTCGGCTGCTACTGTTGCACGTTTAGTATTTGTCTTGAATGTAATGAGAGTGGGTATGGAGAAAGAGCATATTTCACGCCAGTCCATGTATGTATGATGTAAATCCTGAATTTCTGAGGAAGATATTGTGGCATGTTCATTGATCATTTTTTTCCCGCTCCGCCCCACCGGCTATTGTGGGCAGCGATGGCGGTGGAAACAAATTCCCTCACATCTTTAGGGTTCTGTGAGTAGAAATTTTGATAAACATATAAATTAATATTGTTATCTATTACCTGATTGTAATGTAATTTTCCCAAGTCGGGAGCGTTATTGGGTTATGGCATTGCTAAACTTTGATATTTATTATTTTGTTTTATTCTATATACTGTATTCAAATAGTGTAATTTTAATGTTTGAATGGTGCTTTTTTGGTATCATCACGGGTGTATACAAAAAAACGTATTTAGCCGTGGTTAGACGTGGTACAGGCCTCTCATTAGCAATGTTCATCGATTCTTCTAAATTTTGGTGCCCTAAATTAACAAAAATATATATCATTCTAATAAATATCAGTTCTTAAGGTGAATGTATTTCAATAAAGCAAGAATAAGAATTTAATCAGGATACAGAACCTTTGTAATTCTCCGTCAATACGCGCTGTATTCAACAATGCCTTTCCATTGTTACATTAGTATTCTAATACACACGACAAAATCTTTATAGATAAATAATGTTAAGATGTTTTTTTTTTGGCATTTGTTAGTGAATGGTCGGTTCCAGAGAGTCTGGCCTGACCGCCATACTGACGTTCATTCATCACCGCCGAGGAACATATCCGTCATATAATGTTCCTCAAAAATCCTTTGTATTGATTTTATTTGGTCCATATGTATTGTGGGTGTTTTTGGAAATTATTTGAGTCGAGTGGACGGTCCATTGGAATTTATATGGATTAGGATTGCTTTTTGGAAGCTCCGTTACCGCACTGTAACTGCCCTGTCGATATTGTGGTTGCAAGCGCTACTGTGTGCATGAGGGTCCTGAGTTCGATTCCCAAGTAGGAAGGGTTATTGGGTTATACAGTATGTTAAATAACAGAGGGCGTTCCCTTAAACTCGTTAATATATATCATTAATAGATTAAAATAAAATTATCAGCATAGAAAAATAAGCATAAAAAAATCCGAATAAAAAAAAATTCTAATTGGAAATAAATTTGAAACCTCCTGTTTTAAATCAAAATAGTAGTCGTCATGTATAAATAAATTGTGACGTTGCCATCTTTCATGTTCGCGTGTACAGTGTGTTTCTTTTAGATGTCAATTTAAAATTTTTATTGAATATTTTCATATTAAAAAAATTTTAAAACATTTTGTTTTCGAATGGAAATATTTTTTTTTGCATGTATGTATGCTATACTATTTCGGGTGAACGGGAACGCCCTCTGTTAGTTAACATACTGTATAATTAGAAAATTTCTTAGTAACAGCCTGTAATTTGGAAGTTGGAGGTGAGATTTTTTGAACATTATAAATCAGCTTGACCGCGATCCCGCCTGATGGTAAGCAGTGATCCAATCGTTTATGATAAAGCGCGCTATTTAGCCTTGAAGATACTTAAATTGTAGTTAGACGGATAGACCGCCGCTGACAAATTGTTCCTGTTCCTCGATGTGCGCGGTATAAAAGATGAGGCGAAACGCTTCGCCCGGATCATAGTGATGTCAACAACCTAAGGGTGTATACGAACTGGCTGTTAGACGGAATGTTTGATGATGGAACGAAGATGATAGAATTAGGTCATGCAATTCACCCTGCAAAGCACGTTAAGCCGTTGGCCATGCGCCTGATTTTCCCCCGATCGTATCGGATTGATCGTATCTAATTATGAGAGTGAAGGAACACAGTACACTTGTGTTTCAGCACACACTTGTGGTCTATCCTGCATACCTGGCTGATTTCTGCCTCGTGGCACGAAATTGGTAGAAGATATTATTAATGGTACCTTATGGAACGAGACAAAAAAGAAAAAATATTATCCGTTTATTACTACCATTACATTTAATATCATTAGTGGTAATCTTTCAATTCAAATTATGTATTTAGGCGTAGCGGTAGCAAACGCGGCCGCTACGCCAGGAGGCGCGGTTTCGATCTCCGCGTAGTGCAAATGCTTGTATGCATGACCATGAGTATGAATATTTGCACTGATCTAGTCGTACCTCAAAAAGCACGTCCCGGCTGCCATATGAACATTTAGTGGCAGTCGTTACGAGTTGCTGGAGCCCTCAATCCAATAATTGGTCCAATAATTGGTCTAACTGCCATGCTTCGATATCACCTTCGGTTTGTGGAGGTCAGGCAGCAGTCTCTTCGCAACAACGGACCTCAGACTCCAAAGTTGCAAAAGCTTCGGATGCGACTGGGATTAACGCTGAGATGATGATGATGAAATCAAACAAGGACAAGATCGCGTACCTTCATAAAAAAGACAATTTAAAAAAAAACCGTCTCAATGTCGGTGTTATATTCAATCCTAGGGTGTGAACCTCCCCTGTTCATATCTATATTATCATACACATCCGGTACACGCCCACTCATCGCATAGTAAGTAATGTTACCCGAACATTACATTGCTCACAATGACACTTTACGTTTTTTGATCATGTAAATTGATATTGTAGTCTGCTTTGATGGTGTAATGTCGGTGTTAAATAGATCAGGTGTTAGTTCAGTCTTCATATTAATCATTATCATCATTGTCTCAGTGTTAATCCCAGTCGCATCCGAAGCTTTTTCAGCTTTGGAGTCTGGGGTCCGCTTTACCAGTCTAACTGCTGATTTTGGCTAAACTTCAATATTTTCCGTGAAGCGACTGCCGTCTGACCTCCACAACCTGAAGGCGATATTGAAGCATTGCAGTTAGGCTAATTGCCATAAGATGTTCGTATGGCGACCGGGACCAACGGCTCAACGTGCTTTCCGAGGCACGTGAAGACCCGTCAGCTGTCTCTATCGGCTGTCAGTCTTCATATTAGTAAATAACTGCGTTTTGGTAATCATTTCCTATATTCTTATTTCCTAACTTTTTTTGTATTAGTTACGGCTGTAGTAAGTACGATAGCTTGATTGTTAGGTCCGGTAAATCAGTTATCCCCATTTTATTATAATCTGGTGGGAATTCATAACTAAATATTTTTATCCTGTATGTCTCAGACCTTGAAGATGGAGCACAATGCTTCACATTTTGGCATAACAATAATCCTTTGTTACCGTCACTAAGCAAACTTTTACTTCTAATAATAACCTCCACAGAACAAAATCAAGTTTATTAAGAAAACAAAATTATACGTAAAAGGGTGCTTATCATATTTATCAATGTCTGGTCACCCCCTTAAAAATAGGCGTCGAACCGTGTCAGATCCTAACCAAACTGCCCGCGGCAAAGATTAGGAAACGAGTTATATCTACCGTCCTCTTCTGAATTCTCTTAAAAGAACGAGAGAGGTGGATGTGCGTCAGGGTATGAGCAGGTTTGGAAAAAATCCAATGTTACTTGTTCGACAGGTTATAACAAGGAACGTAGGTGCCATTGTGCATTTAGTAACCGATTGTTATGGACTTAAGGTATTGAGGGTCGCCCTGAATGGTGAAGGACATTAGGAAGCATCATGTGAATGTAACAGAAAATTGTTGGGTATGTATGTAGATGACTTTCTGACCTTTGTAAGCATCTAAATTGTTAGTATTATAACGAATTGGAAAGTCTTTTTATGAGGAATGTTATGTTCCGCCTTGATCTTGAATAAAAACTATCACTATTTACATAGTCTATAATGCTCCCACTCTTGGGATACAGGCTTCCTCTCGGTGAGAGGGAGTGGGCCGTAATCTACCACGCGGGCCCAAAGCGGGTTGGTAGATGTCACATGTCTTCCTCACGATGTGTTCCTTCACCGTTTTGAGAGCAGTGGTTTTGAAATATTTACACAAAGTAAAGTGACTGACGGGTTCGAACCTAGGACCTACAACTTGTATGTCCACACTGCCACTGCTCTAATATTATTTTACGGATAGGTAATATTTCATAACGGCTTACTAACCGAAAGTGAACTTCAAGTAAAAGCCTAGGTGGACTACATTTTGTATATAACGGGGCGTGACTAGTTAATTTTGAATATTGTTATTTAGTATGCATCAGTTCGTAAATTACTCTATTTTTATAAGTCGATTAATAATATTCGGATAAACTATTATTTTTATTAAGAGCAGGTAACACCAAGGAGCGAATGGTAACACCGACTGGAGTGTTTTTTTTTTTAATAATTATAATCTAGCGCATGACTGCAATCCCGCCTGATGGTAAGCAGTGATGCAATCTTTGACGGAAGAGCGCGCTAGTTTATTAAGCCCAATCACTTAAAAAAAAACTTAGTGAATAGGAAGGTAGATGGCAGTTGAGCGAGGTGGTGCAACGTTAAACCCAACAACACGACCAACGATGCTGCGCCAGAGGGAGATAGATGTGGAGACCCTCCACGACCAAACTCCAGACACAACAACATTTGACGCATCGTAGTTGCGTTTGACATAGCGAGCGACCGTTAGCGCGGGCACTTCTTTGCTCAAGCTTCGATAGAGTGTGTTGGACATACTCAGACCCAGTGGCGTTTTAATCTGAGATTATCATTGTAATCCCTTGATATTAAATTGATCTGTACAGTTAAAATAATAAGAATCGAACATCACACTATATTGTTCAACATTTTCTCAAAATACCGGCCACGATGGTACTCATGGAATGAGAAGACACCTCAACTATCCGGAACTTCGGCCCCGCTTCCTGAAGTTTTTCCCCGATATATAAATGTCAAGTCAAAGCAGTTTTGCTTTGACATGATTCTAATTTAATTCGGAATCATAATGTCCTTGTAAGTGAACTCGTCGACCCAAATATACCTTAATTGCTTCTATAAAAACAATTAGCCTTTGAAGTTTACACCTTTTCAATCGGTCCAGCGACTCCTAAGCGACTGGACACTAAACCTCAAGGGCCCTCATATTCAGGGAAGGGGAGTTTGTTCCAAATAACCCATAGCTTTTCGTATAGATCAAAAGCCTATTTGGAAAGCCACTTGCCTTTAAACGCCACTCATACAGCTTTGATTTACTGAATGGAGGCTATTATGGCGAACGTTGTTCGTGTGTTATTTCAATTTGATTTGAGGTCTTGGAAATATAAAGGATATAATATTTTGAGTTGGAAACCTTTGATTGTGTGTCGGTATTTTTAGGTTCGTTTCAGTCATATTATCAAGTACAAATTAGTCTTTTACAAAGCCCTTTTATTGAAAAACGTAACATTCCTCGTATAATAGGTACAATGATTTTTTTCAATAATTTTCGCTTTATTATCAATCAAATCAACCTCGCTCTGGTTGTCTTGTTTGCGACTTATTATAAGTCTAAATATAGGATATTCCTCCATAATGGCGACATAGATCTTTTCCCTACATTTTCCTTTTACATAAAAAATAAATTGCTGCTAGCATATTATTATTACGTTCTTTACATTTGTGAATGTTAGGTTCATATTATCGATACAGAAATAGACATTTGTGTGATCGTATCAAAGGTAAACAGTGGCATATGGTGCATGACGTCACGGACGCCATTTAATTTGTGTTTTGATTTGATTACGATTGTGTTACTTTAGGATGTCACCGTTTTAGGTAATTGAAGCCGTGTTTAGTAACAGTTGTTGTAATGCATTGTTAATGTTACAATGGTTGGCGGATTTAGATAATTAATTGTGGACCTTCTCTTGTGCTTTAGACTGTAAAAATCGATGTTTTTTCTTTTTTCTCAGGAAATTTTGAAAATAGAACTTTTGTTGTCCTGTTCATTTAAAGGAAAGCCAGTATTCTCTAAGCTAAGCTTATGTTGGGGGAATCTTATGTCCAGCCGTGGACGTCTTTCGGCTGAAATGATGATGATGATGAAGTTATGTTGCCTCTTTGACATAGACGCTACAGTTTCACAGATCGTCATCAACCTTTTTATCGTCCCACTGCTGGGCACAGGTCTCCTCTCATACAGAGAAGGATTGAGCGTAACCACCACGCTTGCTCAATGCGCGTTGGCGATTTCAGACTTAAAGTCCAGGTCTCCTCAAGATGTTATCCTTCACCTTCATTCATTGGTGTCCAAGATATACTTAAAAGGTACCTACCTACATATAACTTTAGAAAAGTTATATTGGTACTTGCCTGACCTGGAATCGAACCCGCGCACTCATACTTGAGAGGCTGGTGTTTTAACCACAAGGCCACCACGACTTCACGTTTCACAGATCGCTAGTCACAAATGGACTTATTAATAGAGCTGACATTTGCAAATTCTGAAAAAACAAATATAATAACAATGATCAACAAATATAAGTATACCTACGTAGATAAAACAATTTTGATGCTGATAAAAACTAAATATTTCAATCAAAACACTTCTTATTTATTTTTCTTTCTTTCTTTTTTGGCTTTGCACGGCTTGTGCATTTAGCCAATGTCTCGTAATGAATTATTCATTTCGAAAAAGACGGCCACGTGAACCGTCTACGCGGGAGGTTTGAGGCAAAGTTATGATGAGGCCACTATGCTGCGATATCTCAATGTTCTTTATGAATTATTTACTAAATACATTTTTTATTATATAAATCACGCATTTTTATTTAGTAAACAACACTATAAATAATTTAAAAAGTTCAATGAAAAATGAGCGTGACACTCAGTGTAACTTTCCCGCCAAAACTCCATCAAAACACTTATACAACAATCCAATTAATAATATCATAGATGACCCTAAAAAAATATTCCAGAATTTAAATCCAAATGCTGGTGCCATTCTGTCTGGTGTGGCAGACGTTGCGGCACCTACCTGGCTTCCAATCCCTCTTGCATCCTGCTTGCACACTTACGCTTGTTGTGTGAGCGAGTGAAACAAAAACACATCATTCCTTTCATTTGAATGAAAAGGTTGAAAAAAACCGTGGCGTGAGTACAATTTTGTTTGTTCTAGCCGCCCGGACTGACCCACGTCATTATAAAGTGTTATCTCAGATGAATATATTTTTAATGCAGGCTTTTTTCTTTTTTAAATGTGTGAGGAATGATATTTCTGAATATATCGACTATGACGAGCAGTATATGTACGGTTCTAAGATATAAGCCCCGCACGTTGATATTGCGACGGAACCTTGTCACAATAACAGCTGCGTGACGTCATCCGTTGGACAAAAGGACAGCTAGCAAAAAAAAATTAATACTAAGTTAATAATCTAGGGTAATAGGTTTATTTGTATTTTAGAATTTTATTACGCATACACTTGTTATACTTATTCATCCATGTTCTGACAAATAAACTTTCATTTCATTATCGAATTTCAAGGGAACACGTATATTTTTATTACTATCTATAAGATATTTTTTCTAGCCAGTTAATTTCTTATTCTAATTAATTTCTACGAGTAACAGGTAAAAAAACTCAAGAAAAACAATAAAACAGCATAACAAAAACAAAAAGCTGTAACATATGTTCGATGCGCGTAAGCACGTAAGGGCGGGATGATCTTGCGAACGGTACTGACGGTGCGTGTTCGACTACGTCACTAAGATGGCCGCCAATCGCAATATCAACGTGCGGGGCTTATAACTGAAATGTATGTCGATGGCGCAGCGTTAGCAAAAGTATTGTTGATTGTTAACTATGTCTCTAACTAGACCCAACCATAGGGCCTACGTAAAAGTAGGTACCTGAAGGGATTAGTCTGTGAAGTTATAAAGACAATGCTAATAAGATTTGTTCCAGACTGCCGTCCAATAGGGATAGATGGAGAGAGATGGTACGGCGAGCTACATCAGCGTCTCGAATTCAGTCATAGTGACCACGACCGTTCTGTCAAGAACGAAACGAAGAAGTAGAAGAATAAGATTTCTCTTGTTCTTGGACTCGATTATGGAAGGCAATTGATAATATACTGTAAAATTCACTTTTTTTTTACAATACATAGCTGTCACGCACTTTATGCCTGGGTCTTTTATTGAAGTCATAAGTTTTTAGTTATTTACATTTTCATTTAAATATATATATATATATATATGTTTTGTTTTGCTTTGCTGGTATTTTGGCGTGGTAGCTGGCATATGGTCAATAATTTCATTGTTATTGTATTTTCTTTTGTTCATCACTATACATAGTATTGTATAAAGTCATGTGTTTTTTTTTTTAATGAACAGACAGCTGTGCTGCTGGGGAGTTTCTTCCGCCACTTCTTCTTCCTAGCGAAAGCACTAGGAAGTGGCGAAGGGCGGGCGTTTTGGGGGACTGTCTTATGAAGGTAATATTGACGTTCAAAAAGAGCTCACTCTCAGCCTAATTTGAATAAATGACTTTTGATTGATTGATTGATGATGGAATCAGCGTACACCCAAGATGCCTGTATATCTTGCTTTAAAGGTATACAGGTTAAATGTAGTAGGGAACACAGAACTTATCACAGAGTTCCACACTTATGGTCTATTGTACCTATAAAATAAACTAATATTTTACTACTAGTGTCTTGTCAAATTAGTCCGTGCCTGTCATAAATCGACGTATAGTCGCCAAGTTTTTAATCTCGTCTATACTGTATATCTTAATTTGACATTGACAGGACTAATTTAATGCTTATCTTCTATCCTTTTCTTGTTGAAATAGCAAGAAAAAGATGGAATCTGGGTCAATATCTACATTGTGTAGATGAATCTATTTAATTTATTGGAAACATATTACTGAAGGTACAATCTCGCCCTTTTAGAACTTGATAAACTCTTTGAAACCCATATAAAGCATTCTTAGACAATTTTTTATCCTTACTAATATTATAAATGGGAATGTGAATTTGTTTATTTGTTCCCCTGTCACGCCGTAAGTACTGAACCGATCGCTTTTTAATTTTGCAGACGTAAACTTAGAAGTCTAGATTAAATAATAGGCTACTTTTTATGCTGGAAACGTTTGATATTCCATAGGGAAACAACCGAACTCCACGCGGGCGAAGCTAGTATTTGAATAAACTTAAACTGAAGTAACCTCATTTTCATCTGATAATATTCCGTATACTACGGCCACCAGCGCCCGCGCATCGCAAAGCGATCGAACTTCATTTTATTAAAGGTTTTATTAATGTACAAGGATGGTCGGAGGCATTTTTATATCCCTGCCTTGCTCCCGAACGAGCCGGCGTGACGTGGGAACTGTGAGAAGTGACTTTTAATTTTTAGTGTTTTATGTATATAATATTATGTCGCGACTTCAAAAATGAATCTGTTGGTAGTTTAGGAAACAACGATATTAATAATAACCTTGTTCTCGGTACACAATAATATAAAGGAAATAATAATATAGTTTATTTCTCTCAGAAAGGTAAAATTTTTGGTGCAAAGTATACAAGTTATATGCAGGTTCACAATTTTTGCGAGAGCTGGAATCTATAATGGGCTCAGGATCTGTATGATAGAACTCCAGGCTCCTTCCTACCTTTAAAACTAAAGAGTAACACCTATTATAAAATTGTACTACTATTATTATTATTCCGTTTATTTTTCTACATATACATGTTCATTTACATTTTTAAATATTTATAAAAAACATAAAAACATTTAAAAATATAAAAAATAGTGTTTCACCGGTGACTTGAGCAGGGTCCAAGCTACCGGTGGTTAGGGCTCCTGAGACAGGAACCTCCTCACGATGCGGGCCGTATCGAGGAGTAAGTACTGCCTTTTGAATTTGGCCCTTGATCCAACTGCCTAACGAGAGCCTCAATAGATGTTGGTCGAGGCTCTAAATATTATTATTATACTGTACTAGTATTATAAATACGTATAATATTATTAAAGCTCTAAGTATTGAGAGGAGAAAGTGAAAATACAAATCAAATGGATTATTATTATCAAACAACGATTATTATCAAATGGCAAAATTGAGAAGGTTCCACAAAGTTCAACACGATCTAAGAACCCATGAAACGTGGGTGATAGAAACTAGAAAGATATGTGTGTATATGAATTATTTCAGCATAATGTGGATTTAGATACGGAAATAGTAGTCAAACAACAAAATTTGGTTTTTTAAGAAAAAAAAAAAACAAAATTGCCAGTCGCTAACATTGAGTAGGTAGTCACACATACGACAGCAGGTCAAGCTACCCTAAACTGTCAAATATTCCCAATCAATCTTGAATGTTAATGCTTTTGTGATAAAGTTGGAAATGTAACAAAGATGTAACAGATTACATAGTAGTCTGAGGTGCTGTCGACTGTACCTTCATTCTGCGGGCTAATTGCAAAACATACTTTGACTGTTGAACAAAATTCATTGCGTTAATTTATGGTGTTGGGTAGGCAAAATTTTCGATAATTTACGAAGCAATGGACATCAATATCCTTTAAAATGATTGTAATTTTGAATGGTAACGTATTACAAAATTCGAATACTAATCTTTGGAATTGTTTTGGAATGCTTTAAATTTAATTTAACATTAACTACTATTCTGTTTCTTCTTCTTCATCAGCCTATTTATGTACGTCCCCACTGCAAGGGCACTGGCCTCCATCAATAACATGAGAGGTAAATGCCATACTCACCACGTTTGGCAGATGGTTTAGCGAGGGTTTTGGTAAAAATTGCAGAGTTTTCCTTCTCTGTGTGCTGGCGACTGCACGGAATTTACCTTAGTCGCCTTCTACGACAACTCGGTAAGAGTGAGGGCGGCCTATTCTACTCTGCCGGGTACCACACGGCTAAACAACATCATCATCATCATCATCTCCGCGTTTAGTCCCGCTTGCATCCGCGGCTTTCGCGTTGGAGCTCGGGGTCCGCTTTCCTGCTCAATCTCCTCCATTTTGCACAATCTTTAGCATCCTGCAGTGTGAGATTATTGGCACGCATGTCATCTCTTACAACGTCAAGCTAGCACTTCTTTGGTCTACCCCGCTTGTTCCGGCCCGGCGGAAGCGCCATGGCAAGACATTTGTTACCCACGTAACTTGCCGGTTTTCGTAAGACGTGACCGTACCAACGTAGGCGACCCTCCTGCAGTTTGTCTGCTATGTCAAGGACACGGAGACCGCTACGGATGCGGGAGTTCCTGACGCGGTCTTTCCGCGTAACTCCACATATCCAACACGGCTAAACAACAAACTATTTTTAATTGTAAGAACCTTTTATAAAGATATACACCATGACACTATAAAATCACGCAATGATTTACACTACCAACGAAATTAGAGCTATGGTTGGCACTGTCATTTTGTCACACCAAGGGGCGGGCCGACCATGTCGAATTAAATTGCTCCACACAAAGCAACAACAATGAATAATAAGGTAAACATTATTTATGGAGCGTGTTTTAAATCTTATTTTATGGGAAATGTGGTCGGAAAGCTTAACGGCAGCTTAGCAGGTGAGGGGACGATGTCCTGTGTCCGGTCCTGTCCGGTTTGCCTAGATAAATCATTAGGGGACTTTCTGCTAGGTCATTGTGATGTTAGAATTAGGGAAAGTTGGTATTGACGACATTGTCGTTAGTTGTTGGGTCCGTTTTTGCATTGATGGGAGCTGTGTCTTCTGTTTTGTGTTTGAGGGTTTGTGTAGTAGCATTATTAGGCAAGTTTTCGTTAAAGACATTACTGAATTCAATACATCCCTTATGATAAATGTTGAAATATTGATTTTATAGGTGTAGCAGTATCTACAAAACGCCGCATATAGAACAACGGTAGTCCCATGATAAGGATATTAGGATCTGATGATGGAAGATCAGAGAAATCAAGGGGAAATTTCAAAAACCGTAGGGGCGACTAGTGCCTTTTTTAGTATTTTCATTAAGTATTTTATAGCACTACAATTTAATAAAAGTCTGAAGTAGATCTGATGATGGAGCTGAAAACAGTTGAAGGAACTCCTCAAAAATTCACAGCAGCTACTTTTTGTTTGGGCTTGATTAATTTGTATTGATAAGAACTTTACACCTAGATGGGTTGTGACTGTACTCCTCAACGGTTTACAGTAGCTACTTTATGTTTGGACTTAATTAAGAAGACCATAGGCAGTCGAGGGAATTCTTCAAAATTGCGGGTAAAAATTAAAGTAAACAAAATTACGTCGTTTCCCAACTATATTTGCGTCAGCTTCCAATCTGACCGGATGCAACTGAATTCATAGTACTTTTCACAACTAAAATGTGTAAAATAAAAACTTTTTTACAAAAAAAAAAACAACCGACTTCCAAAAACCTCTACAAAGTCAAAAATAATTAATTACGGAAGTCGGTGTCAAAAATGAATATACAAAGACACCGACTTCCGTAATTAATTATTTTTCACTTTGTAGTGGTTTTTGGAAGTCTGTTGTTTTTTTTTTTTTTGTAAAAAAGTTTTTTTTATCGTCTCACTGCTAGGCACAGGTCTCCTCTCATACAGAGAAGGAATGAGCAAATAGGTATAATTCGGCCTAATATCTCGAGGGTTACACGAGTGGTGTAAAGGATATAATATCTTAACATTTGATTTAATACATGACTAACAATTAAGAAAAAAATTCTAGAGCGTTCTATCGACACCTGTTTTGACCATACGTAAGAATATCGAACTTAATGTACGGACGACAGCAGATCAAGCTACCCGAAACTGTCAAATATTGATAAGAATGAAAATTTTATAAAGAAATTTGGCAGAGTGTAGTAGCTTGAAGTGCTGTCGTCTGTACCAACGTTGAAAGAAACAGCAAAACCAAAAATTGTCAAATAAAAAACATTATTTACTAAATAGACGCACCGTCTGCCGTGTTCAAGAGTTCGGTGATGTTTACGGCAACCAACTAATTGTAGGAAAGATGAAGTGGTATTACAATATACAAGCGGATGACGAGATCAGCTGCTCCTGACTCCTGACAAGACTTTACACTGTTCTCTATACTCACCTTGTATTGTCAGAGTACCTATTGTCCCCTCACAATTAATAAATCCTTCGCTGTCTTTTATAATTTCATCATCAACAACCTTTTATCGTCCCACTGCTGGTCACAGGTCTCCTCTCATACAGAGAAGGATTGAGCGTAATCACCACGCTTGCTCAATGCGGGTTGGCGATTTCAGACTTAAAGTACAGGTTTCCCCAAGACGTTTTCCTTCACCTTGTAATCAGCCATCTTATTCACGTCTTTTATAACTTAGACTTGTTAAAAAAAAGTGTTACAGTCTTCCTGCGGACAACGACAATTTACGACTTTAACCAATAAACTATCAGTTGTTTATGATTTCCAAAAAGTATGGATTAAGTGTGACTGTTGAAGATTGCAGTGTTAAGTAATAATGAACTTCACCGAGTTGGAATTAGGTCTAATTTCGTTTATCTGGGTATGAACAGGATACCGTATGTGTAATTCAGATGGAAGGAAGATATTTATTAGTGGATTCTGTGAAAGACTGTGTTTATTAAATTTGCCAAATAGAATGAAATATGTTACGAGTTGCGCCCCGCGTTTTCACCCGCCAAAGTGTCGATCCCGATCCGAATATCAGGATGAAAATTCCTATGTGCTATTCCTAGTAGTTTTTGTGTGAAAGCGGAACAAACAAAAAAAACTCACTTTCTCATTTTTAATATTAGTAAGGATGATTAGAGATGATCATTTAACATTTCATGATGAAAACATAGCTAGAGATTAGAATTAGGTAAGTAATTACAGTATAAACTAAATACCAATATTCTTATCAGAAATTCAGTACATTTGTTGGACTAATTATAATAACATTCTAACAAGAATCAGAGCCAATATTTCATGATGGCATGATGTCTGGTGAAGCCCTACGGAAGACGGGTCTGAGCAGTTGTGTTGCGATGTGTGCCGGGTAAAATGCATCAAATGTTGTTGTGTCGGGATTTTGGTCGTGGAGGGTCTCCAGAACAATCTCCTTCTGGCGCAGCATCGTTAGTCGTGTTGTTGGGTTTAACATTGCATCACCTCGCTCAACTGCCGTCTTCCTTCCTATTCACTAAGTTTTTTAAGTGAATATGATTAATAAACTAGCGCGCTTTACCATCATCGATTGCTGCTTACCGTCAGGCGGGATTGCAGTCAAGCACTAGTTTATAATTATTTAAAAAAATACATTCGAAATATTATTAAAATTTCAACATATAATTGGCAAAAGATACATATACATCCAAAAGACTTAAAGAGTAAGTAAGCTGAAGAGGCAGTCGGCGGGCCATGTTTGTTGATGGACCGATGATCAGTGGAACAGATGAGTGATGAGAAGGGAGATCGCCAACGACTCCTATATGAACCGACTCCTAGCTGGAACAGGCTGGAAACAAAGGACCTCAGACAGGTCCAGTTTGGGAGAGGCCTCAGTTCTGGAATAAACTACTTACAATACGAGCTGCTTGATAATACAGTATACACTATACATAGTGTATTAAGAAGTCATAGAAGTTTCGTAAAATGTAGGTAATACAGATTCATCATCGACCTTTTTCTCCTTCCCACGGCTGGGCACAGGTCTCTCTCTCATACAGAGAAGGATTGAGCGTAATCACCACGCTTGCTCAATGCGGGTTGGCGATTTCAGACTTTAAAGCCCAGGTTTCCTCAAAATGTTTTCCTTCACCTTGTAATCAGTTATCGGTGTCTAAGATATACTTAGAAAGTACATATAACTTAGAAAAGTTACATTGGTACTTGCCTGACTCGAAATCGAACCCGCACAGTCATACTTGAGAGGCTGGTGTTTTAACCACTAGTCCACCACGACTACACACGACTAATACAGATTACGTAGTTCAGATTCATGTCATTAGAAATATCTATAACAAATTCATCTCCCAAAATTCGATCAAATCCTTGATTAATGATATAATAAATGATTCTATTAATTGAATTGTTGACAGCATTTATGATCTAACACAATACATTACAATATTTTATTCTTCGTGCCTTTCAAAGTGGTTCACATTAAAAAACATACCAGACAACTATATCTTCCGCTCGATTTATTAAAACTGACATTAAGTTACGCCCATTTTAACCCTAACGCGGTGCAAATTTACTAACAGTTACCCTTTAAATGCAATTTTATACATCTGTGCTTATCTAATGTATGGAGCGAGAGAGGGAGGTGAATATATCGCTGGAAGCAATAAAGTTGTCAGCAAAGAGTTACAAATTTGACGTTTATTGGTAAATTATACAGGAACACTTCCTATTAGCTTTTTTGTTGATTTGTGTTATTGATATAACACTCGTATGTTTTGCACTGAGTTCCACATTAAGCATAATCTTATCTTTAACAAGATTCAAACCGTTTTTTGTGGTATTGTAACCGGGAGTTGGATGCCTCCAAACGACAGCGGTTTCTTTTGCAACCACTAGAGGCGTTAAGGGCAGAGATTCCCTCTCCCTAATGCACTCCGCCTCCTCCTTAGCGAGTATAGCTACTTCGCAGAAGGAGATCGTCTGCCATGCACTCTCCCTCCGGATCAGGGCCGGACACCAGATATCGCCGCCATGAGGAAACGGCAGTGCTCCGCCTAAGCTTCGCAGACTTCCAACATATGCTCCACCGTGTCCTCAGGGGACGACACAGTATTTTTTTACATAAAGTAGTGCTTGACCGCAATCCCGTCTGATGGTAAGCAGCAATCGATGATGGTAAAGCGGGCTAGTTTATTAATCATATTCACTTAAAAAACTTGGTGAATACGAAGGAAGACGGCAGTTGAGCGAGGTGATGCAATGTTAAACCCAACAACACGACTAACGATGCTGCGCCAGAAGGAGATTGTTCTGAAGACCCTCCACGACCAAAATCCCGACACAACAACATTTGGCGCATCGTACCCGGCACACATCGTAACACAACAGCTCAGAGCCGTCCTACGGCTTCACCAGACATCATACCGGAACACGACGAAATGCTTGGCGGCAAGACTTTGTTTGGTGGGTGGTGACTTCTGCCGTCAGTCGATGTTATGGTCTACCACCAAGTGAAATAATATCATTTCTTTATGTATAACCACAGACAAACACCGATGAAAAGCAGAATACAAACAAACGTCAGAAATAGAGGACACGTCACAATAAATTATGCTAAACATTATTTTAAAGTGTGTCTTAAGGCACTTTAAGCCGAGATTAATAAAACCATACGGTCAGTTTACTTTTACTTTATATGGCTGAAAGTGAAAGTGTCAATTTCGGTTTTTATTTATTAAGGTTTATTGGGATTAGTTTGGACTAAATTGTAACCAACTTCACGGGTAATTTTCCTTTTTCTTTTTATAAAAACTTAAAACCGCACTAGGAATTTCTCCTGTATCGTGGGTCCGTTTACAAACATATAAACTCATATACACAAACAACCAGACCCAGAACAATTTACTACTTGTAGGTCATACAAATATTTGTTCCTTGCGGGAATCGAACCCGCGACACGCAGCGCAGCAGTCAAACATTTAACCACTACACCAACCGTGCCGTCAAGAAGCCCGAAGAAATGAAGGTTAAGCTACGCTTGCCGAGGTCAGTCCGTGGATTGGTGATCAACCATAATATTACTGTGCCGTAATTTTTTAAGACATTGAATCAATAAATATGTAGGTTAGCAGTGTTGATGCTCTATGTGAAGCTCTTAAGAAATCTTCCATGAGTCGTAAAGCACAATAAAACCCGTTGGTCCCGGTTGTGATTTGTACGATCTTCGACAATCGTCACGGGTGATCAGAAGTTCGAAAGTGTGACAACCAGTCTTAGTAAGTAGTATCGTGTATTCAGTAACCTGGTGAGGAGTTAGGATAAGCAATCAATTTAGCCGCCGGCATAAGTTACCACCCACCAGACAAAGTCTTGCCGCCAAGCGATTCGTCGTGTTCCAGCATGATGTCTGGTGAAGCCGTACGGAGGACGGGTCTGAGCAGTTGTATTGCGATGTGTGCCGGGTACGATGTGCCTAATGTTGTTGTGTCGGGAGTTTGGTCGTGGAGGGTTTCCAGATCATCCTCTGGCGCAGCATCGTTGGTCGTGTTGTTGGGTTAAACATTGCGTCACCTCGCTCAACTGCCGTCTTCCTTCCTATTCACTCAGTTTTTTTGAGTGAATAGGCTTAATAAGCTAGTGCGCTTTACCATCAACGATTGCATCACTGCTTACCATCAGGCGGGATTGCAGTCAAGCACTAGTTTATAAATAATAAAAAAAAAAAATCGCTGCCGCTAAAATCCTGGTTTTGGTGTGGAACTAACCTGCAGGGTAATTACATAACACACTATCGCACGCAATGGGTTTCATTTTGACAGTTCAACAACATACATTGCGTTATTTACGTTGTTGGGCAGACACATTTTTGAACACACGGAGCAATGACTTAGCAATATGCTTCAAAATTACTCCAACTGATAGTAATATAGTGTCAGGCAATTGGGGTGCCGAAATGAACGAAATCTGGAAGTGAAATGAGAATGTACTAAAGGTACACCACGCTCTAATTACTTCTAAGCATGAAGCGTAATACCTAAGGTAGACAGGAAGCAATGCGTAGTACAGACGACAGTACATCAAGCTACTACAGTTTGGACTTTGGCCACTTTGGATTCAGTGAAGAGACGTGCAAAGAGGCTGATTGGTGACCCTGATCTAACTCTAATTGGTCTCCAAAGCCTAGAGCACAGGCGTAGAGTAGCCAGCCTTTCGGTGTTCTATGGGATGCATTTCGGGGAGTGTGCGAGGGAATTGCATGATTTAATTCCCCCATCTCCGTTCCACCAGCGGACGACCCGTCGTACGGCTGGTTTCCACCCTTACGTTGTTAACATCACTACGATCCGGACGAAGCGTTTCGCCTCCTCCTTTATACCAAGGGACTAGAACAATTTGCCAGCGGCGGTGTTTCCGTCGGACTACAATTTGAGTGTCTTCAAGGCTAGAGTGAATAGGCTCTTAATAAACTAGTGCGCTTTACCATCAACGATTGCGTCACTGCTTACCATCAGGCAGGATTGCGGTCAAGCGCTAGGCCCGGGTTGTTATACGCGCGCCTCAAAGAGATGTCAGCACATCGTGATGGAGTTCACGAAGACAGATGCTTGTATTGGGTTGTTTAAAAGAGATATCCGGGCCCCTGCCGCACAGGCAAATGATACCTTCAGTGATATTTTAACGGATGGGTTTTAGTTAATAAAACTCTAATACTCCTTTCCTCTCCGCCCAAAGCGAGAAAAGTCATATTATAATAATTTCCCAGTTCCTCATCATCATCATTTTAGCCGAAAGACGTCCACTGCTGGACATAGGCCTCCTTCAAGGATCTCCACGATGACCGGTCCTGCACCTCCCGCATCCAGCGGTTTCTCGTGACCTTTACCAGGTTGTCGGTTCACCTTGTCGGGGCCTAACCACGCAGCGTCTTCCGGTGCGTGGTCACCACTCGAGAACCCGTCGCCCCATCGGGCATCGTTCCTACGGGCAATGTGCCCGGCCCACTGCCACTTACCTAAGTGTTGCAATTCTTCGGGCTATGTCGGTTACTCTCGTTCTTCTGCAGATCTCCTCATTTCTGAGTTGATCACGTGAAACCTTGAACTTTCTTATAAGTCCCTTTGTTAGCGACCACGTCTCAGTTCCATAAGTCATTACTGGCAACACAGACGGTTGAAGGTTTTCTCAGTTCCTATCAAAAAAAGAATACAATTCGCTAATGAAGAGATTCTGAATCCAACCAATAGCAGAAGTAGATGCAATAAAATTCTTAGGGCTTCACATAGATAAAAAACTAAACTGGAAACCACATACCGAAATCTTATGTAAGAATATGAGTAAAGCTGCTTACGCCTTGCACACATTGTCATTTATAGTAGGTACTGAGGCACTGTTGACAGCCTACTATGGTCTAGCAGAAACCCATCTACGTTATGGTGTCATTTTCTCGGGCAACTCAACAGAAAGGGAAACGGTGTTCAAGGCTCAAAAGAGATGCATACGAATAAAACCTACCGATAGTTGCGTTCCTTGCTTTGAAAGATATAAAATTCTTACGTTACCATGTCTTTACATCTTAGAAATGGCGATTTTTGTTAAAAGTAATCCTCATCGTTTCAAATTATTAAATGAAGTAATTCCACGAAACAGACGCGACAATGGAAATATATGCCTTCGGGCTGCGGGAACAGCACGTACCTATGCGCAAAAGTGTGTTCTGTATGGCTCCGACCATATTTATTAAACTGCCTAAAAACTGGAGAGAACTGCCATTGCCACTGTTTAAAAAAATACTGCAGAACTTTCTTATTAGTAAAGTATATTATAATATTTTAGATTTCCTTAATGAGAAAGATTTTAATGTTCCGATTGCATACAAAGGGAAGAACCACAATACATATTCTTAATAAAATGTAATTCTTTATTCTTATTTTTATACACAACAATTTTTATGTACGTTTGTAACGCTCAATTATAATATATTGCATGCCGATTGGTAAAATATGGCTGATCTTACTACCTTTATTTATGTAACAACTTTATTGTACCCATATTTGCAAAATAAATTGTCTTTGTCTTTGTCTTTGTCTGGTGCATCAAAAACAATTTCCATTAAAACAAATCAATAAATTATGACATTTAAAAAAATTAATATACGATTTTAGAAGCAAAGATTTATTGATTTACTTATTAACTACTTTCACTGTTTATAAACAAAAACGAATGCTAAATCTAATTAATATTAATAAATAAAATACTATCTATCAATTCTAAATTGGGTTAAATAAGTAGCAAGAATTTAATATTCATTGAAAAATTAATATGACGAGTTTATTAATATAACTTTCTGTTATATATGGGGCCATCTACTGAGGAATTCTATGCATTCTATTGGAAACTGTTTTGAATAGAAACGTATTATATATACTTTCGTAGTTTTTTTTTATAATTACAAACTAGTGCTTGGGAGGTTTTGACGGGAAGCTAAGATGAGTGCCACGCTCATTTTTCATTGGACCTTTAAATAACTTATAGTGTCGTTTACTAAATAAAAACGCGTGATTTATGTAGTAAAAAGTGCATTAAGTGAATAATTCATAAAGAACAGTGAAATATTGTAGCATAGTGGCCACATCATGGCTTTATACCAAAACTTCCTCCGTGTTCGGTTCGCGCGGCCGTCTTTTTCGACATGAATAATTCATTACGTGACATTGGCTAAATGCACAAACCGTGCAAAGCCATAAGAGAAAGAAAGAAGAACTTTTGAAGATTTTTATTTTACTTGAAATTGGCACAAAGTCATAACTAGTGACACTACAAAAAAAAAAAAACTAGTGCTTGACAGCAATCCCGCCTGATGGTAAGCGTTGATGGTAGGTAAAGCGCGCTAGTTTATTAAGAGCCTATTCACTCTAAAAAACTGAGTGAATAGGAAGGAAGAAGGTAATTGAGTGAGGTGATGCAACGTTAAACCCAACAATACGACCAACGATGTCGACGATCTATTTTAGTAGCGTTAGATAAACTGTGGTAGGCCATAACATCGGCTGCCGGCGGAAGTTACCACCCACCAGACAAAGTCTTGCCGCCAAGCGATTCGTCGTGTTCCGGCATAATGTCTGGTGAAGCCGTACGGAGGACGGGTTGCAGTTGTGTTGCGATGTGTGGCGGGTACGATGCGCCAAATGTTGTTGTCTCGGGAATTTGGTCGTGGAGAGTCTCCAGATCAATCTCCCTCTAGCGCAGCATCGTTTGGTCGTGTTGGTCTTGGGTTTAACATTGCATCACCTCGTTCAACTGCCGTCATCCTTCCTATTCCTAAGTTTTTTAAGTGAATAGGCTTAATAAACTAGTGCGCTTTACACTCAACGATTGCATCACTGCTTACCATCAGGCGGGATTGCAGTCAAGCACTAGTTTATAATTATTAAAAAAAAAAATTGTAACGATGTTCCTTATTACAAGTTATTAACACTCTGACGAATAAGAGAAAATTTCGGTCCAGCCTCTCCCTTGCTATCTTCTCTCAGTGCCTCCCTAAGCCACTAGGTACGTCACCAACAGGAGGGGTTGCTTAGTATTGAGGTTTTAAACCTTTGCTAAGCCTAAGTCGTAGTGGCCTAGTGGTTAAAACACCAGCCTCTAAAGTATGAGTGTACGGGTTCGATTCCAGGTCAGGCAAGTACCTATGTAACTTTTCTAAAGTTATATGTACTTTCTAAGGATATCTTGGACACCAATGACTGAAGGTGAAGGAAAACAACTTGAGGAAACCCGGACTTTATAAATCTGAAATCGTCAACCCGCATTGAGCAAGCGTGGTGATTACGCTCAATCCTTCTCTGTATGAGAGGAGACCTGTGCCCAGCAGTGGGACGATAAAAGGTTGATGATGATGGTGAAACCTTTGCTGGAGCCCTAATTCATTGAGACGTCCACGGGGAAACCCTTTTAAGCAGATGACAATAGCGAGAAGCCATTTAATAAATAAAAAAAGCGGGATCGAAAAATGTGTAACCGTCGAGACACTTGCGTTTTTCTCAAACGTTGTTAATTAACTTTATTATGGTTGTATTTTAAAATAATAATTTACCTTGATTAATTGAAGACTAAACCTAGTTCTAACGGAATATAAGTAGGAATCAGTTTATCCCCATAGAACTACACACATCAAAAGTGTCTAGGGATCAAGCATTTTTATGCGGATTTCTTGAGATTGAGATGTGGCTTTGTAATAAATTTATGATTTTATAAATTTATATGGATCCTTTTTGGTGCATTTCATAATTTGAATCAGGAACTGTGAATCAAATTCGAGTAAAAGATGAAAATCAGCTGTCAATATTTTCCCTATAAAAACATACAACGCATTGAAGACATTATTAGTGCTACTGTTTCCCTACTACTGATTAAAACCAACGTTATTATGGAGCGGCGACGTCATTTAAGCAGGGAAGAAATGCTCAGAGCCGTGGGAATGATAGAAGCTGGTTCCCGGCAACGTACTGTGGCTTTAGCTCTGAATACAAGTCAGAGTGTTATCAGTCGACTTTGGACACGTTACCGAAGCACTGGTACCGTGGCTGAGCGCCATGGAGGACGGTATCGCTGCACCACACGGAGACAAGACCGATACATTCAAATCTTAACTCGAAGAGCTCCAACAATAACCGCCATGATGTTAGCCGTGAGGCTTCATCACTCTTCAGGGAACTTAATTAGCGACCAAACAGTCAGAAACCGCTTGCATGAAGTGAACCTTCATTCCCGAAGACCGCTACGGGTACCACCTATAGCAATGCACAATCGTAGGATTCGATATCAATGGGCTCTTGAACACAGAAATTGGGCAGAAGAACAATGGCGTTTCGTGTGCTTTTCTGATGAGTCTCGTTTTGGTATGAGACCGGATACAAGACGTATACGACACTGGAGAACCCCTGGACGCCAACAGCGATTAAAATCCTGCCAGGAAGTCCATCCTTATAGTGGTGGAACCATCATGGTATGGGCGGGTATTTGGATCGGCGGAAGAACTGAGTTGATTTGGATCAGAGGCAACCTCAACGCTCAAATTTATGCTGAAACGATTGTATCAGACGTCATCGTTCCTCTACAAGTGCAAATCGGTCCCTTATTTCAGTTAATGCATGATAATGCACGACCGCACACCGCAAGAGTTGTAAGACAGACTCTCGCCGCAGCTAACATCAATGTCCTGCCCTGGCCTGCTCAGTCGCCAGACTTGAACCCGATTGAGCATGCATGGGATATGCTACAGAGAAGAGCTCTGCCGAATATGGAGGGTATCCAGTCGCAAGAAGACCTTTTTTTGTTGTTGCAACGAACATGGGCGGCCATTCCACAGCGTGATTTGGATGAACTCATTTTGAGTATGCCAAACCGATGTTCTTGTGTTGTTAGTGTTCGCGGTAGAAACACGGATTATTAATTGTTTAAGTTACCCAATAAAATTTTAGAGAAAACTGTTATTTCAGTCTTTTTTTCGAACTTTTGTGTTAGTGGTTCAAATGTCAAATATCCCTTTATTAGGAAAATGGCAAATTTCTTTATTAATGCAAAGGTGACTTGGTTTATCGTTACTGTGACAAACGAAAACACTTTATTTGATGAATCCTTAAAGAAAATTTTAATTAATATCAATCAGGAGAAAAGTTATTGCAAAAATATATGTTGATCCCTAGACACTTTTGATGTGTGTAGATTTAGCCGCACTTTGGTTATGAGCCGTAATATACCTACCTACATATTAAGTACAATCACTAACTTTCTACAGATGGCATTTATATTCTTTTTTTACAAATTACTAGCGGCCGCCAGCGACTTCGTTCGCGTGGAGTTAGTTATGCTCCGCTCCTATTGGTCTCAGCGTGATAATATATAATGTAGCCTAAAGCCTTTATGGATTAATGTGCTATCCAACACAAAAAGGTTTTTCCAAATCAGTCCAGTAGTTCCTGAGATTAGCGCGTACAAACAAACAAACAAACTCTTCAGCTTTATATATTAGTATAGATAAACTAGCGCTTGACCGCAATCCCGCCTGATGGTAAGCAGTGATGCGATCGTTGATGGTAAAGCGCGCTAATTTATTAAGAGCCTATTCACTCTAGCCTTAAAGACACTCAAATTGTAGTTATATCCTTTTATTAAACCAATAGTTCCAATATTTATGACTTTAAGTCTAATACATCCTTTTTGATACTTGAGAATATGTGTTATTTTTCATAGTGCAAAATATTGCTCGTAAACTTTTATTACTTTGTAATTTTAACAGAATTATGATATTATACAGGCAACCTATAAATCTTCAACTTTATATGATCAATATTGCTGCTACTGCCCTTTGTTGAGTTTAAAGTTTCAGTTTATCTTATTCGTTCATAATTTATCTTAGTTTAGCTTAAGCTTGAATTTTGTTTTATTCAAAATCAAACCAAAAGTCACTCCCCAGCAGAACAGCTGTCTGTTCAGTTAGAAAATATTTGATTGTATACTAGGGTCCGTATTCCAGAAGGAAACTCAAGCATTGATCTCTGTTTAAACATTACTTAAAACTAGTTTCAACCAATCAAATGAAACGTGTAAAAGTTTAAAAGTAATGCTTGAGTTTGAGTGAGCTTAAAATAACCGTAAAATATGCGCAATCTTTACTAATCTTTACTTAATTTATAAAGCTGAAGAATTTGTTTCTTTGAACGCGCTGATCTCAGGAACTACTGGTCCGATTTGATAAATTATTTTTGGGTTGGATAGCACATTAAACCAGGAAGGCTTTAGGCTATATGACATCACGCTGCGACTAATAGGAGCGGAGCATAACTAATTCCACGCAAGCGGAGTCGCTAGCGGCCATTAATTACTAATAGGTACAAGACACAGACCATTTGATGCCGGGCATATTGCCCGTAGGACCGATGCCCGATGATGCGGCCGACAGGTTCTCGAGTGGCGACCTCGCGCCGGATGACGCAGCATGGGTAGACCCCCGACAAGGTGGAATGACGACCTGGTGAAGGTCGCAAATAAGCGCTGGATGTGGAAGGCCTACGTTCAGTAGTGGACGTCTTTTGGCTGAAATGATGATGATGATAATTATTAAGTACTTGTCTGCTCAAGGAAGCAGGAATCTATGGTAAATTGACTGATACATATTGTCCACTCTCAATTTGGTATACCTACCTTTTTTTAAGCGCATCAGAAATCCTCATAGACTTTCTCTATCATGGGATTAAAATCTTGTCAATTAGGTGTTAATTTTATGTGTCTGTAGTGACTCACGAGAGTGAGTTACGTATAATTTATTAAGGACAGCTTGACTGGAAGGTCCACAGTTACCTACACAATATGTAAAGAAAACCCTGTCCGACCCATAAGGATAATAAAGGTTAGGTAAACACTTGACCAAATATAATACAAAATTTTACATAATCATCATAGTAATAATACTAATGAATTTTGAAATAATCCTTTTTTCCCGGGAATTAATCCCAATTGCCCCGATATTTGGCATTTTTAAAAAAAGTGACAACACCGGTATTATTATAAGCGAATAGCGACGCGACCACGTCACAGGTGCCGCGTGCCCTGCCCCCCGCCGCCCGCGGATGGGGTTGCGTACCGCACATGTATTAAGTTACCTTTTTTTTTGCGAAATAATATTTATTTTTAGGTGGATTTTTTTTTTAACTTTAGCCTGTCTTTGTGGGCATTAGTAGAATCAGTTATCGATACCTAACAATACCTTCACGGATCGGACAGGGTTTTCTTTATATATTGTATACATAATATTACCCACATCCTCAGAACTGACAAAGCCGACTTTCAACCATATTAAATACAAAACAAATAGCCTTCCAATCGCAACTATACGACCAATTATATCCATAATCCTTAAGACATCTTCACACTTTCGCTACCACCAGATGATTTCTACCGCTACGCCTTATAACGCATAATCTAAAGTAAGCAGCGAACCTATTAAGTTTTATGACATATTAACGAGCCAACATAACTAAAGATTAACTGAAGATTAGCGTTTATGTAACGGAGGATTTAACGCTGGTTAATGAGGTATCGATTTAATGTATGATGATGGACTTGTTTAGTGTTCCTTGGTTGACTTGGAAGTGCTTGTGAATATGTTTATAAGACTATAATAAAATAACTCCGATGGCTGGTGGAGAAAATGATTCCTAGAGAGGGGATCATGTATCGGTAAGCGTAGTGTGGGCCGCTCTACAGCTAGATGAGTCTAAAAGTCTGGGATAGACTGGCTTCGATAGGCTGAGGATATAGTCTTGTGACACGGCTTGGGAAAGACCTAGGGTCTGCAGTGGGCTGTCGTAGTCGGAGTTGATTTATTGATAGCCGAACATAAAGACAGACTTCGTTTACCACGAATAAAATTAAAATTATTTAAGAAAAATGCATATTGTATGTCCATAATGATTTATAATAAATTACCAAATAGTTTACAGGAATTACCTTTGACATTATTTAAGAAAATGCTTTTTAAACCATTGTTGTCAAAGAATTACTATAGAATTAAGGACTATTTAGAAGACAAATTGATGGAATTTGGATAATGTAATTTTAAGAATAAATTTGCACGCCATACCTATATGGCAGGATACGCTGGAAAAAATGCACTGTAACACCCTTTATACCGTATTTTAGCAAATAAACATTTTTGATTTGATTTGATTTGATAATAACTCAAGTGAGGGAGGTTTTTGGCGGGAAGCTAAGATGAGTGCCACGCTCATTTTTCATTGGACTTTTAAATTATTTATAGTGTCGTTTACTAAATAAAAACGCGTGATTTATGTAGTAAAAAGTGCATTCAGTGAATAATTCATAAGGAACAGTGAAATATTGTAGCATAGTGGACACATCATGGCTTTGTACCAAATCTTACTCCTAGTGTTCGGTTCGCGCGGCCGTCTTTTTCGACATGAATAATTCATTACGTGACATTGGCTAAATGCACAAACCGTGCGAAGCCATAAGAGAAAGAAAGAACAACTTTTAAAGATTTTTATTTTACTTGAAATTGGCACAAAGTCATAACTAGTCCCACACTAAAAAAAAAAAAAAACTCAAGTGAGTTGTACAGTAAGGCTCAAAAGGAGTACCACTTTTTACACGTAGGTATTGTTAGTGCAATAAAGTTCAAAAGTGGTAATGCACTTTTAACCCTTACTGTAATTTGTGTTTTGCAGTATCCAATCTGATCAACGTTTCATTAACATACTGAGAACATTTCAATTTTTTTTTTTTATAATTACAAACTAGGGCTTTACCGCAGTCCCGGTAAGCAGTGATACAATCGTTGATGGTAAAGCGCGCTAGTTTATTAAGTGCCTATTCACTCAAAAAAACTGAGTGAATATGAAGGAAGACGGCAGTTGAGTGAGGTGATACAATTTTAAAGCCAGCAACACGATCATTAGAGGGAAATTGATCTGGAGTCCCTCCTCGACCAAACTCCCGACACAACAACATTTGGCGCATCGTACTTTTCACAACACAACTGCTCAGACCCGTTCTCCATCCGGCTTCACCAGACATCGAGCCGGAACACGACGAATCGCTTGGCGGCAAGACTATGTCTGGTGGGTGGTAACTTCTGCCGGCAGCCGATGTTATGGCCTACCATCAAGTGAATGCATGGCTTAGTCCATTTTTGGTCTCATAAAAAACCTTTGAACATCTCGTCGTGTCAGTGTGTGAAGTCCTCAAATGTAACTGTCCACCTAATTGTAGATCGATTTTATGATGATGGTATAACTCCTTGGCGAAAACTACCCACTGGTAAAAGGCAAAAAAAAAGTGCAATAAAAACATATCTACTTGAGAAATTTATTTAAAAAAAAAATTGATAAACGTTGTTGAACAACCATGAATCAGGGATGATTACGTTTTCTATACACACGCCTCAAAAAGAGTGAAAATCACAGAAAATTGTCTTCACCAATTCTTCCTTTTTTGCTTTTTTTGCTCAAATACAAAGGACAAATAAGAAATTGAGGACAGATGCGATTGTACGCAAGATCCGACAATGTGCAAAGAGAGACAAAAAAATTCGCACAATCGCATAGAATTCACAGTTCTAGCCATTGTGTTCCCCCAATCGAAGTTATATTAAATATAAAACCCTTTTTAAATACAATCGAATGATATTTATTGCGTTTTTTTTTTTCTTGAATCGATTCGATTTCAGCGTGTAATGCTCCAGATACGGACAATTGGTAGAAAAAAACGTCCTTAGGGTGCGTTATGGGTAACTTGAGGTCATACTTGATCACACCCCTATACTTCCTGCTTCAAGATTCAGGGCTGCCACCCATAATTTTCTGTTCCGTCTAATACAAGTATGTTGGTGATTTTATAACTCTTAAGTATTTTTGGGTTGCTTAAATTAAGTGGCATTGGCTGGGCACATTGCTCGTAGAACCGATGGCCGACGGGGCAGTAACGTTCTGGAGAGACGGCCACGTACCGGATAACGCAGTGTAGAGAGACCCCCAATAAGGTGGACCGATGATCTGGTGAAGGTCACGGGAAGCCGATGGATGTGGGCAGCACAAGACCGGTCATCATGAAAAGCCTTGGGGAGGCCTTTATCCAGTAGTGGACCTCTATAGGCTGTGATGAAGAAGAAGTATTTTGAAGACGACATTTTATCTACTTTAAAGTGAATGAAATATATCTATTCTATACCCTCTAATTATAAATCTGAAGAGTTTGTTTCACACCTTAACCTCAGGAACTACATTTAAGGTCCCAATTTTCGTAGAAGGCTAAGTACATATAGGATGTTTATCAGCTAGCATCTCTTAGAAGCTGAGCAGAAAGAAAAATGCTAAGTGAAAACAAAGTAATACCTAATTCGGGCAGGCGATGCAATACGATGCGTTGTTATGTAGTTGAAGTCACAGGCAGAAACAGGTATTTATAAAAGGTTTCGTGAAATTAAAAAGAGTTAGGTATTATAGAAAATTCAGTAAATCCTAAATAAGATATAGAATAGGCTATTTGACAGTATTCAATTATTTGTGATTTTTTGCTTTAATTGCATAAAATGAGGGTTCTTTATATCATTTACAAGAGTTTTAATAAAAAATAATAACAATTATTATATCCAAAACACAAAAATATGTTTGGCTTTTTGTTTCTCGCGCCACACATTGTGAAACGATCCGGATTCGCTAATGTCGCGATGACGTCATACGCTTGTTTTCGGCAAACTTATAAACTGTTTTTCGGGGGTTTTTATCGATTTATTTGTACAACCCAGTACAGTACACCACTTGTGAACCATTTTATTAGATAACAACAGCAAATAATAATTAAAAACAAACACCACCGAGAACCGAAAACCGCTTGTGACGTCACTTACCAGGCGCAACGCCATATTGCTGATTAAATCGTTTTCGCGGCTTATTTGAATTTTGAATTTTTATTTGCATATTTCTTACGAAATACGTATTTAAAATTAAAAAAAATACTTTGGGTGAACTTCTTAACCGCAACCAAGTAATTCAAGATAAAAATTATAAATCTGTCAAATAGCCTATTGTTACAAAACATAGATAATCTCGTCTTTATGAACCAAAAAAGAATTTCATTTGAGTCCTCTTTAATATTACTCTTTAAACCAAAAAGAGATATAATATTTTTCCTTTATAACTATAATCTAATTTGGTCCCACAATACCGACTCATCAAAAATAGTCTGCTTAAGTTGTAATGACGTCATTTTATTTTAAAAAAAAAACTAATATCGTAGTTTTTAGTGTTTTATGACCAGACAAACGTCGTACCTATCTATTAATGATATTATTAAGTTTATTAGTGAAAACGAAATGAAAACCGGTTTGACGGTTGAGAATTTGAGACTGTAGCTTAGATCAAAACAGCTTTTATTAATTATCGTGGAATGGAACACATTCTCTTTTGACAGAAAAGATAATTTAATTTAAATATAAATAAGAAATTATGCAAGGTTTGTTGTTGGGAAAAACCATTTTTTAATAGAATTATTTTTTTAATAACTAATTGAATGTGCTTTACGTTAATCAAATTAACAATTAACTCGTGAGGTTATTAATTAATATACACAAAGTTATTTTTTCTTTATACTGAATATAGTTTATTCATAATAAGCAACTGATTGATTCCAATAATTTTTACACCATGTTATATTTTTTCTCAAATACATTTAAAAATTGTTGCAGTGTGGTTACCGAGCGCGCCACGCAGCTTACGGTAGATTATAGTACGCGCAAAAGCTGACGCTACATGTCACCGCACCGCTCGCCTTGTTGGGACAACCAAGTAAGATAACAAGCTCATAACTTTGTGGTTTTTCATGATATCTTTTTAATTATACTTAAAAATACTCGACACGTTTCGGGTTTCACATAAACAAAAAATAATGTTGTATGTACATATATTCGTTAAAGTCATGTCTTTAACTAGCGGCCGCCAGCGACTTCGTTCGCGTGGAGCTAGTTATGCTCCCCTTCTATTTGTCACAGCGTGATGTTATATAGTCTAAAGCCTTCCTGGGTTAATGGGCTATCCAACGCAAAAAGAATTTTTCAAATCGGACCAGTAGTTCCCGAGATTAGCGCGAACAAACAAACAGACAAACAAACAAACATACAAACAAACTATTCAGCTTTATATATTAGTATAGATATGTTTGTCGACTGTCGAAAACTATTTAAACTCTTTGCCAACCCTAGCTACAATAATCGCATCGCAATTCGCAAGAACAGTAATTCCGCGACAGGTCACTTAGACGACAGCTCGTGAGAATGCTCGTACGCAGCTGACGGTGACACCCGAATCGAACCGATGACAACCGAAGAATGATTCGCATTGTTCGAATTTTAAATAGTAATTTTATTTATTTAGTAAATGGCATTCGATTATTCCTTGAGGAGGCAAACAGAGGATTATATGAATGATTCCTTAATGGAAGAAAAATAGAGTTGCTGATACAGCTGCTTTTAGTCAGGTTGAAGACGAAAGAGTCAACCGATTGTGTTATGATAGTTTTTTTTTTCAGTTTGCTCAGTTAATTGTTAAGTCTAATCCAGAAGTGTCTTCATTCCCTCAACCCTTGCTTCTCTGTCCTAAGAAGACGGCTGGTCATATCACGGACATAACTTATGCAAATATAATGAACTATGCCTTATTAATAATGGGCAGCATTTGGTAAACTTCGTCGGGTGTTTTCGTCGACCATACCCCAATGTTTGAAGACTAAAATCTTCAACCAGTGCGTCCTACCCGTCATGACTTACGGAGCCGAGACGTGGACACTAACGGTCAGACTAGTCCATAAGTTTAAAGCCGCTCAGCGAGTTATGGAGCGGGCTATGTTGGGCGTCTCTCTGAAGGACCAAAGTCACCGACATAGCTGAGAGGATTAGCAGGCTGAAATGGCAATGGGCTGGTCACATATGCCGCAGGGCCGACAACCGTTGGGGTAAACGAGTCCTCGGCAAACGTAGCGTAGGACGCCCTTGGGCGAGATGGAGCGACGACATTAAAAAGGTGGCTGGTATAGGCTGGCGGAGAACTGCTCAGGATCGAGCTTGTTGGCGTGCCATGGAAAAGGCCTATGTCCAGCAGTGGGCGAGGTAGTGGCTGACGATGATGATGATATTAAGAGTAATAACATAAATATGGCACAAGAAAAGCTTACTTAAAAACATATCTAAAATTAATTACCTTAGCTGTGTAAGATAGAAAAATAATAAAGAATGAATTGTTAAAAATTGGAAACAATAGAATATAAAATAAAAAATGATATAGCGTAGGTAATTTAATATTAAATATGTCTAAATGTAAGCTTTTTTTTAAACTCATTAGAATTACTAGTAATAAATGTAAAAAAAAATATGATAAAGAGCAATTACAACTAGAGTGGTAACTGTCGCTCGGAATTCTCCACTTCCTTTTTTTTGCGGATGCGGAATCATCAAATGACCTCTCCCTCTCTGGGCGGAGCGGAAGGACGTGTCAGACTTTTACTGACTATAACCCACCCGTGTACCTTCACTTGCCTGTGCACCACGACCACGGTTTCTCTTTCGAGAACCCAGCGGCTCTATTCTCCACTTCCTAAATAATATTTTTTGATTGATTGGCAAAACATAAAACTAAATGTATGACCGTAGACAGAACACGCTGATATAAGGTCTCTGATCACGTCTGAGGAACACTGAGGAAAGGCAGGACTGGGTTTAAGCCAATAAGAGTCGGGCACTGTCCAGGCTGTCTCATAAATGATCTGTATAATAAAAAAATACATGTACCAAAACCCTAATTGCATAACACAATCATTCTGAATCTGAATAATTTTGAAGGCTGATTCTCGGTGGTAGGCCATAACATCGGCTGCCGGCAGAAGTTACCACCACACAATCCAAGCGATTCGTCGTGTTCCTGCATGAAGTCTGGTGAAGCCGTACAGAGGACGGGTCTGAGCACTTATGTTGCGATGTGTGCCGGGTACGATGCGCCAAATGTCGTTGTGTCGGAAGTTTAATCGTGGAGGGTCTTCAGATCAATCTCCCTCTGGCGCAGCATAGTTGGCCGTGTTGTTGGGTTTAACATTGCATCACCTCGCTCAACTGCCGTCTTCCTTCCTATTCACTCAGTTTTTTTTAGTAAATATGCTCGTAATAAACTAGCTCACTTTACCATCAACGATTGCATCACTGCTAGCCATCGGGCGGGATTGCGATCAAGCACAAGTTTATAATTATAAAAAAATCATTGATTCATTTGTTTCTCAAAATTTGTCTGTACAAGAACGTAAATCCTTACTAATATGGGAAAGTGAGTTGGTTTGTTTGTTCCGCTTTCACGCCCTAACAACTGAACCGATTACTTTGAAATTTTGCAGATGTAAAGTTAGAAGTCCGGATTAAATAATAGGATACTTTTTATCCTTAAAAAAATTTGATATTCCCGAGAGAAATATAAAAAGCGCGATATAACCGAACTCCACGCGGGGGAAGCCGCGGCGGAAAGCTAGTAAAGCAATAATTGTCTAAATAGAAGCCACTGATAGTTTCTTACGCAATAACCAGTGTGTTAACTTACAATACCTAGTCCAGCATCCCAAATAACGTGACCTTACGCACTGAACTTCTGTAGTATTCATTAATATTATAATGTACTTACTACATGTTAATAACTTATCTCAGTTATTAAACTCTATAACCGTTCCGTTTGACCGGACAACAGTGACTGACCGGCCCTGACTGTAACCTGAACTTCAGCAACATTGTTGTGAACTTCAACAGTTAAGATACGGGATCAAAACGTGCCTTCGAAGCTCTTCGTGGTAGAAAATGTGAAATATATTCCTCCTCAGAATGAAAGGATCATTGACGAGTAATCTTTTGTCGTGGATTCAGTAGGTACCTAGTCTAGCCAAGAGTGAACTGTAGCTAAATAATAACAGCTGATGCGGACGAAGCTTTTCCCCTCGTCGGTTATACCGTGAACATCGAGGGACTGGAACAATTTGCTAACAACGGTGTTTCCATCTAACTACAATATTTAAATGACGCGACACATCTGCGGTACGTACGGCGCCGAAAGTTCGGCTAAATACGCTCGCAGTGTATTTCAAGTACTCTATGACACATCAGCCGCAATTACGCCGCGTTCGGCGTAACGCCTATCGTTCCTTCGGGCAGGTTTTTCAGCTAAAACGCGTTTAATGTATTTTGCATAGCAAGCGACACATCACGCGCTGCGTTGCGCGACCTAAAGTTTGGCGGGCGTACTTAGCTGAACGTTCGGCGTGTGTTGTGAATCGCGCGCGTGGCGGTAACGAAGAGCGGCAAAGTCTTCTAAGCCCTCTACAATAGCTAATGTTCTAATTAAATACATTTTTCTGGGCAATTTAGGTCACAAAAACTGCACACCATAAAGTGTCGACACAGACAGACTGACGATGACGCCACGTAACTTTCCGTCGCGTAGCGCGCTGAACAAGAGGACGCGTTTTGACCGTTTGGTTTGTCATAACAACTGAATATTGGGACTGACACTTCGGCCGCTGAACTTTCGGCGCCGTACGTTCCGCAGGTGTGTCACTACACTAAGTGTCTTCAAGGCTAGAGTGAATAAGCTCTTAATAAACTAGCACGCTGAACCATCAACGATTGCATCACTGCTTACCGTCAGGCGGGATCGCGGTCAGGCACTAGTTTATAATTATAAAAAAACCGTACAGGTCGATCGATCAGGTTAAGCGATGCTTGCCGCGGTTAGTATGTGGATGGGTGACCATCTTTACATAATAAGACCCCTACATGCCGTTAGGCCCGGCTGTCATTCGTGGACTTTTGACAGTCGAAGCTGTTAGTCAGGAGCTGGATAGTTTGACAATCAGTCATACCATGTGGTAACGCATAGTAACTGGGATGTGGGGTTCAGATCGGCAGTCCATGTAAATTCTGGTATTCAGCTGTACCCGATTGGACTGGAAGCTAACCTACAATAAATCTGGCTCAGTGGATGGTGATGATGGATTCAGTACTTCTTCTTCTTGAGCCTATAGAGGTCCACTGCTGGAAAAAGGCCTCCCCAAGGCTTTCCACAATAACCGGTCTTGTGCTGCCCGCATCCATCAGCTTCCCACGACCTTCGCTAGACCTTGTTGGGTCCTCCCTACGCTGCGTTTCCCCCACTCCAGAATCTTACTGCTCCATCGGCCATCGATTCTACGAGCAATGTACCCCACCCAATGCCACTTATTCATTCAATACTTACCTATACCCATACCGTATGAAAATAAATCATCGGTACTTTAAAATACTCCTTGCTGATCCATACATAAGTACTACACTTTTCTATGAATCAGGCTGTGTTTGGGTTTTGTACCCAAAGGGTGGACACTTACTCCCAGTTACCAAGACTGCACTGTCCGTCTATCACCAGGCTGTCTCTGTTCTGATGCACGAGATAGAGAGCCTAGCTATAGAGCTAGATGTAGGGACAGCATCCGTGGCGTAGCGGTAGCGACAGCGGCCGTTTCGCAAGGAGGCGCGGGATCGCTACCCGCACAGCGCAAACATTTATATGCATGAATATGAATATTTGTACTGGTCTGGTCGTGCTTCGGAAAGCACGATTGGTCCCGGTTGCTATACAGACATGTAATGGCAGTCGTTACGGGTTATTGGAACCCTCAAAATTCCAACAATTGGTCTGCGATTGGACTGGTCTAACTGTAATGCTTTGACATCGCCTTCGGGTTGTGGAGGTCAGACTGCAGTCGCTTCACGGAAAATATCGAAGTTTAGCCAAAATTAGCAGTTAGACTGGTAAAGCGGACCCCAGACTCCAAAGCTGAAAAAGCTTCGGATGAGACTGGGATTAACGCTGAGGTGGTGATGAGAGAGGTGAAATATTCGCAGATAATGTATTTCTATTCAAAGAACTTTTTACTCAGAAGTGTGTCAATGTAGGCTAATAATAATAATAAAAAAACTCTCTCTCATATACTAATTAATTCAACCAATGAAAAGTAATATTTTTCTGGTGCTGAAAAATGTCACCTGGCAGCTTTGGATTCGATAGAGAGGCGTGCGAAGAGGCTAATTGGCGACCCAGATTTGATTTAAGATGGTCTCTTAAGCCTGGAGCACAGGCAGGTTTTCTATAGGATGCATTTTGGAGTGTACGCAAGAATTGCATGACTTAATTCCGCCATCTCCGTTCCATCATCGGACGACCCATCGTACGGCGAGTATCCACCCTTGTTTTTTTTTAATAGCATTGGCCCATACTATGAATTTCTCCTGTATCGTCTGTGCCTAAAATATATATAAATGTTTGTTCTGTGCGGGAATAATCGAACCCGCGACACGCAGCGCAGTAGCCAACAGCTTAACCACTGCGCTAACCGTGCTGCACCCTTACGTTGTTGACGACTAGGATCCGTCGATCGTTTATTATACCGCTCCATCGAAGGATTGAAACTTGGGGCTTACCGTCTGACTGCAATTTAAGTAGGTATCTTTAATGCTAGAATGAAGAGGCTATGAAAAAACTAGCGCGCTTTATCATCAACGATTGCATCACTGGCGTACCATCAGGTGGGATCGCGGTCAAGCATTAGTTTTTTTTTTTTTAATCATTCTCTAGCTTACCAGCTACCAGGTGTACAGTAACTGTAAGGAGTTCGAACATTTCTAAGAACTAGAACCCTTTCACACCGGAACATTTGCTTACAGGAACAACTGTGTGCTTCAAAAGCCTCAGAACCTGACATCCGACATTCCTGCCACCATTGTCCACCTCTCGACTAAATATTGTAATATCTACTCATCCACTTCCGTTCACAGCGTTATACTAATCTTGTACAATGACTTTTTCGTTACTGCTTTTAAGCCTTCCTGATAGATTTTGTGTCACAAAGGAAATTAGGCTATATTTGGAGAGTGTTGAAGTTCAGTTTCGATTGTGTCAAATCTGGAGCAGTTGCCATCACAGCTCTAAGGAATTTGGAATCTAAAATAAGGTTGGTAAAGTTGAATTTAGATTGTCAATGTCATCAATGTAGATTGATGAATTTCCGTAATTTTTTTTTAGTCTTTTTCTTTTTTCTAAGATTTAAGTCTGTTAGATTGTATTTATATTGAGTATTAAGTGGTTTTGTCAATAGTGATTTAATAGAGATGTTGTTGAGGGTAGATGGTGGGTTTATCATCTGATGGCACAATAGTTATAGAATGGTTCCGCATAAGTATTATTTTATGGCGTTAAATTGTTTAACATTCCGTGTGTCCAGACTATATTTATGGTAAATAAGTGGCCATCTTGTTTCATTTTTCTCCAAATCTTAGGGCAAGAAGTTTTCAAAATTCAAAAGTGATGAATAAGTGGCATGTTTATATATTTTTCTCCAAATCTTATGCCAAGAAGTTTACAAAATGTAGAAGTAGAAAATCTCTGAAAACTTGATAGAGCCAAGAATATTGACTAAAAGTTACTTAAGAACTTAAACTTTCATTACATAAAATCTGAATATTCACAGTTCACACACGATCACACTTAAGTGAACCAGCTGTACTGTCCTATAACAATACGCAACACCATGTATACCGTCAAAGCTGCCGATACAAACAAAACCTATGGGAATCTTTAACGAAAATCGGACATCGATAATCCTCCCAATGAACGAGGACTTCCACCAACTTACTTTACAGTTAAACACGGAATATTGAATCTTATCATGAAAGAAAAACAGCCCATTGTAATGCTAAAGATATCTTTGGCAAGCCAAAAGCTCAGTAGGAAATCACAAACTTTGTTATTCAGTTGGTAAAATATTTTTCATTCAAATATCAACTCTAAGACAGCCTAATAAGAGTTGGGATATTGAATAAGGAAGAATAAGTAAAAACCAGTAGTCGTCCGTCCATAGAATGCAATCCCGCAAATCTGCATTCAAAATTAGATTGTTATCTGTTAATGTGGCCGGTTCCCCAATATCCGGTTGGAACCAGTTATTGTTGGTAAATTCTACGGTAAATAAAATCGGGATTAACGAAAGAAAGTCCTTATAATGAAGTACTTAATCTCCGGTTAATTGAATTGTGTGAGTTAAGTGGTGTCATCTGCCCCTTTCGGAGCAGCATTCACCTTACACCATAATGAGTATAAAAGGTTGCTTCAATAACATTTTAGAGTCGGACGTCCTGTACTAACGTACAGAAGAAAGTCCCATTCATTAAAATGTTAAGATCTTAAAAGATTTTATCTTATTTTAAAGGAATTACACGCTTGGTGACCACAATTTGTCGCATTTCTGTATAAACCACTTGATTCTTCGATGCAGATAAAAGTCTGCTACTAATCGGTAGATGAATGGTTCATACAGCTTCACTAACTTCTGCCAATTTTGGTTTTATTTTCTTTATGGGAAATGGGCAGATGGACGACAGCTCATTGTGAAGTATTTAGGTCATGAGAAATGGCGTACAGAAGAGATTTTAACTACCTATTGAGGACTTTATTTATATTATGTGATGTGATTGGCCCATTTTTTCAACACAGTCAGGGGAACTCTGCTTCCACTACCATTTCCATGTTATCGTTGTTGTTTTCTTGTGTTCATTACTGTACCTACGTAGTATTGTATAAAGTCATGTATTTTTTTTAAATGAACAGACAGCTGTCCTGCTGTGGAGTTTCTTCCGCCACTTCTTCTTCCCAGTGAAAGCACTAGGAAGTAGCGAAGGGCGGGTGTTTTGGGTGGACTGTCTTATGTAATATTGACGTTCAAAAAGTGCTGATTCTCAGCCTAATTTGAATAAATTACTTTTGATTTTGATCATGACTGTGTACTTAAAAATAACCTGTTTTTTATTGTGTACTAGCTTTCCGCCCGCGGCTTCGCCCGCGTGGAGTTCGGTTATATCGCGCTTTTTAGATTTCCCTCGGGAACATCTATTTTTTCCGGGATAAAAGGTAGCCTATGTTCTTTCTCAGTGTCTAAAGATTGTATGTGCCAAATTTCATCAAAATCGGTTGAGAGGCTTAAGCGGGAAAGCGTAACAGACAGACAGACAGACAGACAGACAGACAGACAGAGTTACTTTCGCATTTATAATATTAGTATGGATAATTTAGTTTTGTAATCTTCCTGCACAAGTCACACTAAATACTTTTTTTTTAAGGTTTAATTTTACAGAACCGATGTCCTGGTGAAGGTCGCGGGAAGCCGATGGAGACTGGTCACCATTGAAAACCTTGAGGGAGGCCTTTGCCCAGCAGTGGACCTCTATAGGCTGAGAAGAAGAAGAAGAATGTTACAGAACAGGCTGTATCTATCCTCGGTGGTAGGCCATAACATCGGCTGCCGGCAGAACTTACTACCCACCAGACAAAGCCTTTCCGCCAAGCGATTCGTCGTGTTCCGGCATGATGTCTGGTGAAGCCGTACGGAGGACGGGTCTGAGCAGTTGTGTTGCGATGTGTGCCGGATACGATGCGCCAAATGTTGTTCTGCAAGGAGTTTGGTCACGTTGGTTTAATATTGCATCAGCTCGCTCAACTGCCGTCTTTCTTTTTATTCCCTCTTTTTTTAGTAAATAGGCTCTTAATAAACTAGCGCTCTTTTACCATCAATTGATTCAAAATCAAAAGTCATTTATTCAAATTAGCCTGAGAATCAGCACTTTTTGAACGTCAATATTACATAAGACAGTCCCCCAAAACGCCCACCCATCACATTGCATTGCATCACTGCTTACTATCAGGTGGGATTGCAATCAAGCACTAGTTTTTATTTAAATAAATAAAAAAAAGAACATGTGACATCTACCGTCTATCGTCCCACTCCCTCTCACTGAGAGGAGCCCTGTGTCCCACAAGTGGGTACATTACCTATCGGTTGATTATGTGGTTGGTGTGGTTGTGGTTGGTGGTTTTGTGGTTGGTTGTTTGTGTGTATATTAAATATCTAAGTCATTCATTTTCGAAAAAAATCAGTGTGTACTTATGAAATATTTAGAGGCATGAGGAACAGGATGTAAAGTTCACTCATCCTCCATAGTAAACGGAGGATCCTCCGACCAGACGGGTGTTATGTCTGGCGAGCACTTGCCCAACGGTTGAAATTGGGAAGTTGTATGTATGAAGTGTCGATGGGTGGGCGTTTTGGGGGACTGTCTTATGTAATATTGACGTTGAAAAAGTGCTGACTCTCGGCCTAATTTGAATAAATGACTTTTGATTTTGATTCAATTGATGGTAAAAGAGCGCTAGTTTATTAAGAGCCTATTCACTAAAAAAAGAGGGAATAAAAAGAAAGACGGCAGTTGAGCGAGCTGATGCAATATTAAACCAAACTTTGCTTGCGAGATGTAGAATTCGTGTGACGCGTTGTTCCATGTGGCGGTTGTAGATACCGCTACAAACTTTGAATACAAAGGGCTAAAATAAAGGTAACTCTTTGGGACATTTCACCAAATAGAGTTACAAATTTGCGACATTTGACATCTGTCAGGGAGATGATCACTTTAGGCAGCCAATTCTATGGCTTCATTTACCACAGGAACAGTAAACATTGACATCGAACAGGTTTCAGTACCAAAAGCAATCTTCTGCCAGATTTAACACCACACAATTAAATGCATTGCACTATTTGATGTTATCAGTGCACCTAACCAAATAGAGATGTTTCGGCTTTGAATTGAGATTGAAGCAAAACGATTTTCGACTTTATTGTTGGGGAGATAAGGTAAAGGTTTCTGTGGCATTTTGACGTTAAAAAGGTGAAAAAATTGTCTCATTATGTCATTTTATTAGGGTATTGTGTGGTCTATTTACAAGCGGAAGCGATTTTTTTGAAACGGGTGAGGTAAAAATAACTTCGAATTTAGTAAAAAATATTAATGTACGCATGGTTAAACATCAAGGTACAGACATTACACGTATGACCTGACTTCTGATTGTATGAAAAACCTGTACTATACGAGTTTAGCTAAAGCTGGTAATGCATAGTACTTGATGTACATCCGTTTGTAGGTACTTGGAAATATTGATTAGTTTTTTTAGTACGGTGCACGGGCCCAATAGACTAGAAACCGTCCTCAACATGGTGGTGAATGATTACTTGGAAATAAATAAATAGCAGTGTTACAAACCTCGTAGAAACTTCTGAAAATTTGCGGAATAATTGCTGAATACTCTATCAACATCTATGGATCTCATTTTATCACAGCGATAATTATCCTAATTTTAAGAACGTTCTCAGTCTGATTTCAATGTCAATCTGTCAAAAAATACTTCAAATTTTCGTAAATTTTGAAAAAAAATTGACGTTTCCTTGTCGCTGGATCAGGTTCAGAATTTGGTATTTTAAAGGAAAGTAAGAACTGCATTTCTTGGGTGAGAAAGTAAGTAGGCCTCTTCTTTTATACCGTGTACATCGAGAGACTGGAACAATTTTTCAGGATTTTACAATTTAAGTGTCTTCAAGGCTAGAGTGAATAGGCTCTAATGAAAAGAAAGAAAAAAGGTTTATTTGCAGTAAACATGACGCAAAAGTTTACAAAAACACTAAAAATAAGACATAATTGAGGCAAACATGCTATACATTCACGCAAAACGGCTGTCGCTCAGCATTATGCTGCGACTCTATGCAAATCAGAGCCCAGCGCTGGTTTTCAGCGACAACCGGTGCCGACGTAAAGACGGGCAACTGGCGGGATTGCGGCCTAGCACTAGCCCCATGTGGTACCGGGATTTAATAGTACCCATATCCTCCCGTGGGTGGGTGTCGTAGGAGGCGACTAAGGGTACTCTCACCAGGGAAGCGGGTAGCAGCGCTTCTCCTGTGGAATATCAAACTACTGCGATCCCAACCTGCCTGCCAAGCGTGGGGATAATGGCAAACCCCTCCAATGTAATGAAAGCCTTTGTCCACCGATGGAACTCTATAGGCTAAAGAAGAACTAGTTTAGGTATAATATATAAAAAAGCTCCACATTCCGGATCATGTCATTGAGAGGATTATGATAACCAATACAAATGACATCAATGATAGCATTGATGTCATTTGTATTGGTTGTGCGAACTCGTGTGGGGTAAGTTATGAGCGTGAGCGTTTGGTTATAGAACCAAACGCTCACGCTCATAAGTCACCCCACACAAGTTCACACATCCAAATGATCAGCACGTATTCAGCACAGATTAAGTCTCCAGGTCTTTCGCTCGACGGAGTGCGAATGCGCACTCGATCGGAGTCCCACAGCTCATTGTTACGACGTAAAAACGATGATGTCTGCGCACTGTTGGCACATTGTTTGCGCACTGATCGAATTAGTGATGTGCCTCTGTGGGTTTTCGCACTGAGGATTATGTCGATGTTTTATTGGGCCTGGTTATTAGAGCGTCCTGTTTGAGCGGTCTGGTTGTCGTCTGATTGTATTTTATTTGGGAGAAGTAGATTTTTAAGGTGATAAAGTGTGACTTATTGATTATTTGCTTTGATAGGTCTCTAATCAATTTCGCGTGCAATAGCCTCATTTATCTTTAAAGTACTTATAATTTGTTTTTGTTTTGTACTTTTCCTAGCTTGCTCTGGACAGAGAGAGGTGGAAGGAGAGCAGGGATGCCTTTGCCCAGCAGTGGGACATTAATGCCTAATAAAAACCTTACCGTGTGATTTTTATTTCTTTACAGAAATTACTGTCTCTTTGGGCTTGTAATATTCAGCGTCACTGCTGAGCTTGAGATCCTGGGAACGGTTACAGGGTCTGAAAAACTGTTATTGGCTTATTTTCATCTGCAAAATCTCAGTAGCGGTCTGGATTCTGGATTTGTGCCCAGTTGATAGGTAGGTACATGGATTTTAACATAACTGACGATATGTGGGTTTTACTATAGCTGCATCTCTGCTTAACTCCACAGTGACAACAAGCGTGATGTTCTGTAAATTCCGTCGTTAGAAAAACTTCTGTTATGTAATCAGTCGCAGCATAATGCTGAGCGCTATGGGGATGCGTGGATGTGACGCATGATCCCCCCAAGCATATTTATTTTTCTTTTTGTTCAAGTTCTTCTATGCGTCACATTTACTGCTAATATCTTTCATCTTCTTTCTTTTCTTTCGTCTGTCACCATTTGTTTGCACGCCTCTCGAAACATTCCCGTCAGGCCGTCACCCACAGCCATCGTGAATCTGACATAATTACACTCCTGCACATCAGACAATAAAAATTACCCCAAAAAGACGCGTCGATAAGCATCATCAATCGAATCAATCAGACGCACGTCCACTCGATATACCGTTTATATCGATACCTAGGTTGTTGATGACAAGCTTCGATTATGAGACGTAATTGAGTGCTATAATCTGAACCTACAGGATAATTGCATAACACACTATCCGCAGCAATTGATTTAATTTTGACAGTTCAACAACATCCATTGAGTTGTTTACATTGTTGAGCAAAACATTTCTCAATCATGTGGAGCAATGGATTAGCAAAATATGCTTTAATGTGATAGTAGGTAGTAGTGTGTTATATACCTAATTAGGGCTGGTGTTACCGATATATCTGACGGATTGCAGAGCAAGCAAGCTGAAGTGGCAGTTCACTGCTGAGCTGGCTATTTGACACCATATCTTATAAAGGATTTATGGAGAAAGTATGAAACATGAGACGTTCACATCCCTGGAAAAGGGAGCGTGATCTGTGTCTAACAGCAATCTATAATAAGCAGATTACACGCATTCAAAATACCTAATAAACATTGTGATCAATGATTTCTAACACACGGAATAATATTCTAATTCCTTTTATTAAAATGACAAACTTCTTCAGTCGCCAAAGATTGAATCAAAGCGAGATAATCCAATCAAACCATATCACGCACTTATTTAAATATCAATTAATCATTTACAATAACGGTTCCATCTCTTTGACGTTTGAACTTCAAACTTTTGCATAAGAAAGCGCCAATCAATCAAAAATCGAATTCGGAATAAACGCTTCTTAATTCAAATTTCAAAAATAGATCGATCCGTTCACGCCCGTTCATGTACAAAGGAACCATCGTGTTGTATCGATTTTAAATTTGTTAAAAAAAATATTAGCATGAAAATATCGATATAACGGATTTGTTCGTAGTACAATGCGTGACAAATACGCGAAATCGCACGCCTTTGTAGACTAAATAAATTAACATATGACATTGTGTCATGTGCAGAGGCAGTGTACGATATGCTAATGATATTTTATTGTGATCGGTGTGGTGAATCGCTAAGGCATCGAAATTATTTGTTGTTACGCGATTTCATGGAAAATCTGATAGGTTTGTAGCTGACATATGGGGTATTACAAATTTCTTGAACAGTAATTTAATGCTTTAATATAATAGATACAAAGAAAATTTAATGCAATGAGTTATTTTTTGCATTCTCTGTTATTGCTGGAATAATGTAGTCTTTGTTTAAAAGATTAATTTATCTTAAAATTTTTGTTAAATCGGTCTTCTTCTCAATTCCTGCGTTATGTGAAAATGTATAGAAAAGTAGGTATTAATCATTTCGCAAAAATATTTCAGGAATATTTACTGTGTATTTTATTCTTCGTATATTAATTTTCTCAGTTGTAATATATTCTTTTTTATTTCTTATATTTCGAGTATACCTACTTGAATCCCCATTTATCCTAATAAAGATATTATTTCATCAGCGGGTTTTTACCAAGAGTACTTATGAATTTATTTGCCTTATTATTGGAGAATTGGCAATTCAAGATCAAGTCAGGTATGTATATACCTATTACTCAAATCAATAAAATGTTTTGTAAAGACAGGCTTACATAAATTTCATGCTCTAATAAAACTTGGTAATGGGATATAAGGGTAGGTATTATTGGATTTGATACATATTATCAAGAGAGTTTTACATTATCTAATGGACCATTTGCTTATTGCTAAATTAACTATTTATAGCACTTTGGGAATAAATGGATTTGCAACGGTCTGCTGAGTTCCGTTGTGCATCGTATTATGAAATTTAAATCACAGAAGCTGAAGCAATAAAAATAACAAAGCTACCTGCATTTACACATGTTACAAAATCTGCATACACATTTTCGTGCCCCAGTCATATGTAAAAATCATTTATCGACATTTTAAATTCTTTTATCAACGGCACATGTACACTGCGTCGCGGATCGCTCAATAGATTTTTTATTGCCAATAAAATGTGTACGTAGTTAATTTGCGTATGGTGCATTGTAGACCGCACATTGTGCGTACCCGTCACTCCACCGCCCTTAGGGCGCGACCCGCTGCCCTCGTGTCGCCAACATTTCACACAACGTTACAATTCAATTATCGAACGGTTTCATTGTGTCTTATTCATAATTTTAAATGGCCTTCCACGTTTTGGTGGCCATGTCGATTTCTCGACAAAACCTCATTTGAATTTGAAGCAACCGGATGGCATTTCTGATTTTTTAGCGATTTTGTTAAGATATTTTGTATCACTTACAAATTTGCATTTAAGTTGTATTGTAGTTTTATTGGATCATAACGTACATGATAGACATATGCTAATCCGCATAGAAATTATATTGATCCTTAGCCGTTGGAGTTATGCCTCATTTGATGCTACAGAATGTTATTCTTCAATCTAGCTTCCGTTATGATTTCTATTGATGTTAAAATTGCATTATTATGGATCGATTCTTGACCTTAAAATATTCCAACGGTCTTCTAGCTTAGAAATTGATACGTTATTGTGTTTTTTAAGGAGATATTGTGTGAAAAAAATGAATTTAAATTCAATTTAGTTGAATAGGTACTGGCGTTTTTTAGCATATTCAAGTACACGCCAAAGAAGGTTCGGAAGTTAAAGATATCGTTGGATGTGAAAGGAATGGAAGCTCATGCCATAATATTAACGTTATACCAATATAAGTACCTACCTAATATATACTTAAAACTGTAATTTTGTGTTTATCGTACACAAATTAATTACCATGAAGTATGTAGAAAGAAAATGCGTTTGTTCGCATTACAACAGAATAAAACAGGGCTACAGCCCAGCATAATGATGATAAAAAAAGTGTAACATCTGCTGATTTTCATATCTAATTATTTAGCTGCATTATGATTATGTATGTAGTTGTACCTACATAAAAAAGTATTTCTAAATAGCCTTATTGGCAGTTTTTTTTAATCAGTTCATACACGATGCAAGTACCTAAGTATTTGAATTGGTATCGAATCTGATAAGACACACTATCTGTGCTAGCGACAATGTTACGTGCATACCTATCTGAAAACAAATTAAATTTCATGGGTTTAAAATTTTTGCGCGGACTAAAGTAGGTACCTACAAGTAAACATAATTAGATAAGTCCTGTCAAAATCGGTTTAGCCTTTTTGGTGATCAGCTGGAACAAACAGATAGGTACTTACAGACAAAAATAAAAAAAGTAGATTATAAGTACCGTATGCTTTTAGCAAAAACTGATTAGTTTGACATTACAAACAGACACTTTAATACTGTTTATTTGTGTAAAATAAATTTTCAATGTATATGCCTATAATGTTTTTAGGCATATTTACATAGGTCTTGTCTTGTAAGAAAATTTATTTAATTAATTACTCAGTAGGTACCTAAAGATTTATGCAAGAGCTACTGCTACTGTCCATGGAGTTTCTTGCCCGTTCTACTCCATAGGTACCTACTCTTTGGAATGGGCGACTAGCTTCACCTTACTGACTGACCGACCTTCTGACAATTCAATAGTGCCTGTAACTGGTTTATTTGAAATAAATGCTTTGATTTTTGACTGAGCACGATGTCTGGGTTCTATACAAGGTCAGAAAACTGTCGGATTTTCCATTAGAAATTTCTCACCAAAATTCAGGAGTCTACATTTGTGCCACTTGATGATTATGGATTGTTTGGCTCCTAATACAGGACTTGAACATACCTGGCAAAATGTGGTATACTAACATTTAGAATAGCCAGCTATCCTCAGATATATCTCTAGCGAATTCTTCGGGGATTACCTACAGGCATGATATCATGACGTCATTATGAATTTTTTCATCATGGTCGCATATATAGGTACTTTTTTCACTGTCAAGTTCTTCTTTTAATATTTACTAAACGACTAAGGTATAAAGATATATTTATCTATGAATCACCCAGGTCATTATTTATATTTTTTGTATAAATGATTAATTATTGTAAAATAATAAATAAGTAATGGGTTTCTTATTTAATAAGTGAGTGTGACCGAAGGAAAATATATTAGGTACCTACACATTTTCTACTAAGACATAAATCTTATTGGACTTGACGCCATAGTTTTGTTCAGCTTGACATTATGTTGCCTTCTTTACTTATTGCTGATCAATTACCTCTGAATACTTAGCTATAATTTACAGGATCTTTTATTTGACCTCGTCTTTAGCAATATGTCTTAATATAGTGTCGGGATTTTAATATACCTACCTAGGTACCTAATGTAACATTATGTTACTTTAGTTAGATTTTCTTTTTTAAGGACATCTTAGAAAAGGTTTTTTTTAATATAAGTACCTAAAGAGTTCTTGATATCATTTCATTTGTTAATAGATACCACCGTCATCATCGTCTCAGCGTTAATCCCAGTCGCATCCGTAGCTTTTCAGCTTAGGAGTCTGGGGTCCGCTTTACTAGTCTAACTGCTGATTTTGGCTAAACTTCGATATTTTCTGTGAAGCGACTGCCGTCTGACCTCCACAACCCGAAGGCGATATCAAAGCATTGCAGTTAAACCACTTGTTAGACTTTTTTTTTTTGAGGGCTCCAACAACCCGTAACAACTGCCACTAGATGTTTGTATGGCAACCGGGACCAACGGCTTAACGTGCTTTCCGAGGCACGACCAGACCAGTGCAAGTATTCATATTCATGCATACAAATACTTGCACTGTGCGGGGATCGAACCCGCGCCACCTTGCGCAGCGGCCGCGTCCGCTACCGCAACGCCACGGAGGCTGTCTTGTGTTTGCTAATAGATACCATTTATTTGTTTTATAAATAAGTTGATTATATATAGATTGACGTCCTCCGTGGCGCAGCGGTCAACGCGCCTGCCTGCGACGTGGAGGCCCCGGGTTCGAACCCCGGCCAGGTCATGATGTGAAAACGATCTTTTCCTGATTGGCCTGGGTCTTGGATGTTTATCTATATATGTATCTATTACAAAATATAGTATCGTTGAGTTAGTATCCCATAACACAAGTCTCGAACTTACTTTGGGGCTAGCTCAATCTGTGTGATTTGTATATTAAATTAAATTAATTACATTAAATTAAGTTTCTTTCGAGACGAAACATATGCCTGCTGTTACACGCATAGGTACTTACCTAACCATGAAGAAACAACATGCATATTTTTATCAAGAAATAAACAAAATATTGGTCGCCTGCACTGTTTTCTCAATAAGCAGAACAACAAAATAACGCTAAGTGGCCATTGAGTGGTTCAGGTGAGAGGACCACGGGCTGTCATACGAATTTATTCTTGTTTCATACACCAACTCATCATAAACAAAAAGACGAAGCATCAGAGTGAGACCGCGGCACAGAACGCGCGCAACCAATTTGCATTGTACGCCCGGCTAGTAAACGTTTAAAATTCTTATTTCGAACTGTTGGTCTCGTTCTGCATAATAACATCCGTAAGGCAATGGCAGTTACTTGGCCAATGGGGAGGCGCGACGCGCACTCGTGGGCGTAGTGGAGCGCGCCGATTGGTCCGCTGGCTCGGGTTTATCACTCGATTTGTCGGCAGCGGCGACACCGCAGTCGCGGCGCGCGATTGTCGATTGTCGCCATTGTGTCGAGCGAGCGACGGTCGTGCGGAGCTCGCGCTGGTTTGATTTGCAACACGCGATACGATAACGCAAATCGAGTAAATCGATCGTGTAATAACAGTTACGTAGACAATGATAACAATTTTGTAATTATTCAGAATTTGTTTATTTTTGCAATAAAGATTTGTGTGTGCAGTGCCGACGGGACTTTGTTTTTATCACGTGATTGAAAGCTTCATTCTGGATCTGGAGTTACATCAACGTGCCAGCGGTCACTTTATGAGGTACACACAGTTTCTTTTTTTTTTGTAAAAAAAAACAGTGGTCGAATAATGATGGCGGCTGATCGCTGAGGTCGAAACACTGACGATGGTCGATGAACTTGTGTCCAATCGATTTGTTATGGTGTTTGTTCCACGATTGTAGTTTCCTGCTTTTTTGTCTAGCAAGTAAAAATACCCTCGATCATTTTCTTGGTAAAGAATGTCAAGGCCGACGAAGAGTTTGAGATAACCTGCTGAAACTGAATGAATTTGGTAGGTACTAACTACATTATTACGATTTATTTTATTGCGTGTTTCACTTTTGTATAATCTTCTTACCGATTTAAACCTTTTGTAATGTATCAATGCTAATGAGCTGAAGTATACCTACCTAACTGAAACATCGGTACCTAGGTATAGGTATGTGCTGTAGCTACCTATTTACCTACTGTAAATAAGTAATTACATATTTACATAACTGAACATATCAGAAAAAAAATTGTATGTGCGCAGAGCAATCCTCCCTAAAACTTCAAACAGCTAGAATAATTGCAGCTCATTAATAAGTAGGTATATAAGAATCTACTTTATGTACCTAACATACAAATCTGCTTTGTATCTCTCAAGATCGTTACATAAGATCATGTAGGTACCTACTCACCCCTAGCTCTAATGTAGGTAGGTACCTACTTACCTTATACAATGTACCTACACTATGAATCCATATTTCCAACTGTTCTTTTTACAAATCCGGCCAGTCCGTACCTGCATGTCTGTTCCGGAACATATGATTTGATTTTAGATTTTGTTTGATTTTTGATGATTTTAGACATGCAGGTACGGACTGGCCGAGTTTGTAAATAGAACAGGTTGAAATATGGATTCATATAGGTAATGTAGGTATATCAGCAGTTGGACTGGTAAAGCGGACTCCAAAGCTGAAAAGGCTTCGGATGCGACTGGGATTAACGCTGGGATGATGATGATGATAGGTAATGTAGGTACCTACTAACCTACATTACTAAGTATCTATTATTTAAATTACATTACATAATACCATAATAAATTAATAAGTAATTACACTAAAATTAAGTCAATTTATATTTACGCTTTATTAAGCCCATTCTATTCTGAAATTCTAAGCAGTTTAAAAAATAGTCGTAGGTAAATTAATAGCTAAGATTAAAACAAGTCATTTTCGTATCAGTTCCTACTACTGAATCTAAGTATTAAAAAAAGGTTAGCATCTAGGGAACGGTGCTTATGCGCACCCCCGTAGATAGAGGAGAAAACCGCAGTGGTTTTAGCCGGTAAGAGTCATAGGAATAGGAGATTCTTACCCCCACGGAAGAGGAGCCCTCATAGACTCTACTTACGAGTATTTTCATCGCGGAAATAAAAACAAAATGTACTCGAAATGCGGTCGCTCGTCTTCTTAAGTCTCACCCTTCGTAACTACACGTGATTACGTCACATACCTACTATCAGTAGCATTCATTGCATTATTTACGTGGTCGATCAAACACATGTCTGGAACATATGGAGCAATGTATTAGGAATTTGTTGTACTTATGTATGTTACGCAATTAGGGTGCTGGAGGTCGTCCCTGGAGTTGATTTAATGTCCCTTACGCTGCATCTTCTCCCTATAGGAGCCCCCGTAGGTACCTTAATCAGTAGGTAACTTAGGTATGTTGTTAGTGGGCTTGAGGGCAGTGAGCAGTGGGCAGCTCGCCGTCCGGTAAGGACCAGGCCCGAGTCGACGGCGAAAAGTCAGCACATCGTGACGGGGTCCACGGAGACCGCTGCCTCCTGGATCAGGGTTGCGGGTTGGTTAAAAAAGAAACAGTAGCCCTGGCGCACAGGCAAGTGAAGAAACAAGGGTGGGTTTTAGTCAGTAAAAGTCTGACACGCCCTTCCGCTCCGCCCAATGCGGGAGAGATCGTTTGATCATTTCCCATCCCACACAAAAAAAAGGTACCTACCTAGGTATGTTGTTGGTGCAAGTAGGAAAACAGTTCGTTTCCTTATTGTTTGAGAAGAGGCGATCACCATGCAGTAGAACTATTATAGTAGGTACGTACCTAGGTGTAGGTAGACTGTTATCAAAGTGACCACCGCACCGTTGACGGAGTCCACGAGGACTGATGCCTGGGCCACGATTTGTTAGAAAGAGATACTTACCTACTTTTTTTATAAAATAGCTTTCGGCCCCCGGCTTCGCCCGCGTGGAGTTCGGTTATATCGCGCTTTTTAGATTTCCCTCGGGAACATCATTTTTTTCCGGGATAAAAGGTAGCCTGTGTTCTTTCTCAGGGTCTAAAGATTGTCTGTGCCAAATTTTATCAAAATCGGTTGAGAGGTTTAAGCGGGAAAGCGTAACAGACAGACAGACCGACGGACAGAGTTACTTTCGCATTTATAATATTAACTAGCTTTCCGCCCGCGGCTTCGCCCGCGTGGAGTTCGGTTATATCGCGCTTTTTAGATTTCCCTCGGGAACATTATTTTTTCCGGGATAAAAGGTAGCCTATATTCTTTCTCAGGGTCTAAAGATTGTCTGTGCCAAATTTCATCAAAATCGGTTGAGAGGTTTAAGCAGGAAAGCGTAACAGACAGACAGACAGAGTTACTTTCGCATTTATAATATTAGTATGGATATGGATAAAGTACTTAGTGCTTGACCGCAATCCCGCCTGATAGTACCTAAGCAGTGATGCAATCGTTGATGGTAAAGCGCACTAGTTTATTATGAGACACTTAAGTTGTAGTCCGATAGAAATAAATTGTTCCAGTCAGTCGATGTACGCGGTATAAAATAAAAGTCGAAACGTTGGAAGCTCGCCGTACGACGGGTCGTCCGATGATGGAACGGAGATGGGGGAATTAAATCATGCAATTCCCTCGCACACTCTCCAAAATGCATCCTATAGAACACCGATAGGCTGGCTACTCTTCGCCTGTGCTCCAGCCTTTATGAGAAGAAGAGGCCATTTCTAAAAAAACACCTAACCGTAAGGACTATTTTTGCTTGCAGCGCATATCATTAGTCGACCTTCAAAAGATCCGCTTTTGTTTTACTTACGGACGCAGCTGTGGACATCAAGTGCACGGGATTTTGCTTTCAAAATGGTCAGATGTAGCTTTTCGCGATACTATCTACCTTTACCGTTGGCGTAAACGAGTCCTCGAGTGGAGACCGCGTCTCGGCAAACGTAGCGTTGGACGCCCTTGGGCGAGATGGAGCGACGACATCAAAAAGGTGGCTGGCAGTGGCTGGCGGAGAGCTGCTCAGGATCGAGATTGTTGGCGTGCCATGAAGGAGGCCTATGTCCAGCAGTGGACGAGTAGGGGCTGATGATGATGATGATCTACCTACTTACTTACCGCTTCAGTATCAATTAATGTAATTCTTACGGAACTGTTTATAAGATTATGTTATCTGTGGTGGATTAGTTCCGTAGGTAGTAGGTACCGGACGACGGCAACGACCCGACGCCGGCCGACGCCATTTTCGACCTGCCTAGTCCGTAATACGTGCCTACTATAAGTCGGATTATTCAATCGTAAATTGTTTTGATTATGTTATGTATAAATAGTTATTTAACTAGGTAAATTTAATAACTATTTACATAACATGATAAATTAAAATGTTTTTTTTTAAATAAACTTGATCTTGACTGCGATCTCAGCTGCTGGGTAGATAACATACCTAATATAAACAGCCTATAATGTTTCCACTCCTGGAACGCTGAGCTCCTCTCGATGAGAGGGAGTGGGCCGTAATCCACCACGTGGACCTGGTGCGGGTTGGTAGATGTCACATGGCTTCGAAGTTTTGACTCTAGGACATGCCGGTTCCTCACGGTGTTTTCTTTCACCGTTTTGAGAGCAGTAGTGATGAAATAATTTACACAAAGTGCCTGATGAGGTTCGGAACCCTCGTCCAACTTGTAAGTCGCTTCCGATACCACTAGTGCTCTGGGACAGAAAGCAGTGATGCAATCATTGATGGTAAAGCGCACTAGCTTATTATGAGACGATTCACTCTAACCTTGAAGACACTTAAATTATAATCGGTCGGAAAGACAACTGCAAACAAATTGTTCCAGTCCTTTGATCTACGCGGTATAAACGATGAGGCGAAACGATTCGTGCGATCTCTTAGAGTCCGTTCTCACTCATCCGATCAATCTTTTTTCTCGGTCAGTCTAAATAGACAGATGTGCCAGTGGCCGTACAAATGGAGCTGTTCACATTATGACTGATCCTGGGAAAATTACTGATCCAAGTTATTTGACGGATGTTTTGCCACTGCGACGATAAGTCAAAATGCCGGGATCGGATGAGTGTGAACGAATGTTCCGTCCATAGACAGATGACGCGACCGCTGCGCAAGGTGGCGCGGGTTCGATCCCCGCACAGTGCAAATATTTGTAGGTATGCATGAATATGAATATTTGCACTGGTCTGGTCGTGCCTCGGAAAGCACGTTAAGCCGATGGTCCCGGTTGCCATACGAACATCTAGTGGCAGTCGTTACGGGTTGTTGGAGCCCTCAAAAGTCCAACAATTGGTCTAACTGCAATGCTTCGATGTCACCTTCGGGTTGTGGAGGTCAGACGGCAGTCGTTTCACGGAAAATGTCGAAGTTTAGCCATATCAGCAGTTGGACTGGTAAAGCGGACCCCAGACTCCAAAGCTGAAAAGGCTTCGGATGCGACTGGGATTAACGCTGAGATGATGATGATGAGTCTAAATAGACAGATGTGCCAGTGGCCGTACAAATGGAGCTGTTCACATTATAACTGATCCTGGGAAAATTACTGATCCAAGTTATTTGACGGATGTTTTGCCACTGCGACGATAAGTCAAAATGCCGGGATCGGATGAGTGTGAACGAATGTTCCGTCCATAGACAGATGACGCGACCGCTGCGCAAGGTGGCGCGGGTTCGATCCCCGCACAGTGCAAATATTTGTATGCATGAATATGAATATTTGCACTGGTCTGGTCGTGCCTCGGGAAGCACGTTAAGCCGATGGTCCCGGTTGCCATACGAACATCTAGTGGCAGTCGTTACGGGTTGTTGGAGCCCTCAAAAGTCCAACAATTGGTCTAACTGCAATGCTTCGATGTCACCTTCGGGTTGTGGAGGTCAAACGGCAGTCGCTTCACGGAAAATGTCGAAGTTTAGCCATATCAGCAGTTGGACTGGTAAAGCGGACCCCAGACTCCAAAGCTGAAAAGGCTTCGGATGCGACTGGGATTAACGCTGAGATGATGATGATGAGTCTAAATAGACAGATGTGCCAGTGGCTGTACAAATGGAGCTGTTCACATTATGACTGATCCGGGTAAAATGACTGATCCGAGTTATTTGACGGATGTTTTGCCACTGCGACGATAAGTCAAAATGCCGGGATCGGATGAGTGTGAACGAATGTTCCGTCAACTAAAGACGAGACTCCCTCCGCCCCGGCGTTCCTCGCGTCTAGTCTCATTCGGCGTCAGTGCTGGTGCAAAATGGACTAACCGACCTTCCGGCAAAACAGACTGATCATCAGACTGATCATGGACACCCACGGGTGTTCACATTATATCCGGCGTCCAGTTTCAGGGCAAAAAGACTGATCCAATAAGTGGGAACGGGCTCTTAGTGATGTTAACAACGTAACGGTGAATACCTACTGGCCGTACGATGGATTGTTATATGATGGAACGGTGATGGCGGGATTAACCACACTTCAAAACGATTTCTTTAGGGTACCGAAAGACTTCACCCCCACTGCTTATGCTCCAGCTTTCGTAGTCTGGTCTTAACTGGACGACATTGAGTGTACTATACGAAATACGAATATATACAAAAATAAACTATACTTTGCCGTCAAAGTACTTACTCATCCGTATCTCTTTCATCCGGAGACGTGCACAGAAGACTGGCAACGTGGCATTGAATGGCAATTCTAAATCTTTGTCCACACAACGACCCAGTCATCTGGTCACTAGAAGTGTCGGTCAGGCGACGAAAAACATTCAAAAGACCTTCGGGAGGAAGGTTCATCATCTACTCGTCTACTGCTGGACATAGGCCTCTTCCATGGCACGCCAACAAGCTCGGAACTGAGCAGTTCTCCGCCAGCCGCGAGGAAGGTTCATATATATGTATATAAATATACACGAACTCTACATCTCGCAAGCAGAGTTTACTGTGCAATTAGTATACATACAACTTCCCAACTTCAACCGTTGGGCAAGTGCCCGCTAGACATAACACACGTCTGGTCGGAGGATCGTCCCTTTTCTATTGAGGATGAGTGATCTTTACTCCCCGTTTCTCATGCCTCCAAACTAGCTCAACATGCCTCTAAACTCCAAACGATCTTAGCATGAGCTTGCTATCTAATCCTACAGATACCAGCAAACCAATGCTTTAGTTTCTACGGTCCTAGCAAGGTACTTATAAGATTCTAACTGGTAAACCGGAGGTCAGATCGGCAGTCAGGTGCATCCAGTCAGAAAAGAACACTAATTGATGAGACCATCAAGTGTTTTTATTCTTATCTAATTCTCACTTCTAATCAAACTAATTTGATTACGGCAATTCTTCACTGAGACATTATTGACAGATTCCGCTTCTGGAGTCATTATTCTGTTATATTAGGGGAATTGAAAGTAATACCAATATACAATTTACCTAAGTTGGTTTCAAAGCTAATAATGTTATTGAAAAAGTTATAAAAATATTTGAAGTTATAGGGAACTGAAAAAAAATTTAAAGTTTTTTTTTCCAATAATACCTAATATTATTTTAATTTTACATCATCATTAATTAATTATTTTTCCGGACGAAGCGTTTTGCTTCCTCGAGGTTGTTACATCGAGGGACTGGAACAATTTGCCAGCGACGGTGTTTCCGTCACATTACAATTTGAGTGTCTTCAAGGCTAGAGTGAATAGGTAGGCTCTTAGTAAACTAGCGCGCTTTACCATCAACGATCGCATCACTGCTTACCATCAGGCGGGATTGCGGTCAAGCGCTAGTCTATAACTTATAAAAAAAAACATTTTAAGCTAAGTAAGAAACTTACAGCTAGCATATATACAGGTAAAAACAGTGAAAGAAGGCCAATTAAAAATTTCCACGGACAATAAGTATTAGGTTAGCACATGAGACAGTTACAGGAACAGGACAGGAAAGTGAAATCAAGAACAAGTAGGTACCTAAGCATTAGCAGAGTATTTAGCAAAGACTGAAAATGTTTTGGTTATTTACAAAGAAGTTATCAGATATTTTTTAGTTGAACTCGGGACTGAGCTGCTCGCTCTGTTAAGCATTGTTATTAAGCAATATGCGTAATTATAACGTAAATTATTGTAATCATTTTCATTTTTAATGTCTGGACTTGAAAAAAGACGATGATCCCTGAGTTTGTTTTGGCTATTTCTTCTCAGAGGTAGTCAGTTAGGAAATGCCGACTTGATCTAGTTAAAAAAAAAAAAAAAAAAACGTGACGTGTAAAAGTGATCAGTGATCCTACTTGCTTAATAAACGATTTCATTTCATTTCATTTGATATGATGGAGAATAAATCGAGATCATCAACCCTCTAACACACCAAGTTATAAGTATGCTCTGCTAGCTCTTATCATATAAGGGTTTTTTTACGTACACGCCGTACGAAGATTAGACAGGTTTCGTTTATCAACTGGAACATGCAGAGGGAGGCCGTTATATTTTATAAGTCAATGTTATCAATTTTTGGATAAGCTAAATGTCCAGGTTGATTTAGAAGTGAGAGCGGAGAAAACATCGAAAGAAAAATGTGTTTATTGGCGTTACAGCAAAATAAATACACCTTTTCACTATAACAATATAGGTATAGCAGAGAAGTACCTATATTGTAGTTAACTAACATTCCCTTGTCGCTCATCAAGCTGCAGAAACGAATAAGAAAAAAATGTTTGTGAAGGACCACATCATATCTTGATAGAACAAAAAGTTGTAAAAAAGAGTTTTGTCTTCTTTCTATAAATCTTTTTATTTATGTTCTTTAATCTATATGGTACACATAATAAAGAGTATTCTGTTCTATTCTATGTTTGAAATTTCACTCTCAATTTCTCTTCCAATTAACGGATCGTCGCCTTTAAATTACACTTCAAAAACATCTGCATCAATGACACGAACAAAACCCCCACAACATTGACTGGCCGCTACAAATCGGCGGTTTTTGATAAAAACCAATTAGTGCCTGAACTGATGGCCTAATGAGGCCACAATCGCCTCTTCTTTACAGCGGGTCATAAAGACCCCGTATTTACACTTTTATAATGGTGGTTACCCCTTTGTGCAGGACCGACGATTTTTATTCTGTTGTGAATTATTCAGATTAATATGCTGATATCTGCTGTGGAGGAATGTGGGGAGTTCTCTTTGCTTTGTTTGGTTGATATTGGTGACGTCACTGAGACACAGGACTGCCGAATACACTTTTATGTGAAGATAAATGCCTACTGCTACTCCATACATGCCAATCAAGTACAGTTCCACAAAAGAAAGTGTAGCTACTTAATTGATAAAAAGCAACTGTTTCTCTGTATGAGAGAAGACCTATACCTAGCAGTGGGACGATAAAAAAGGTTGATGATGATGAACTGTAAACACGTAGATAAGCATTAAAAATTTCGGTTGCATTATTGCTTATAAGCAAATATGCCAATGAGTCGACCATATTAGCCGTTGAACCGGTGACCGTTTGGGTAGAAGCTTTCTTGCGAGGAGTCCGCGAATCAGTAAACGTTAGGCGCGCTCGGGTTTGGTGGAGCCACAATCTTCGCAGTATGTCTGGTAGTAGTTTGATGAGAGTCGCCAAAAATAAAGTGGAACGGTCATAGTAGACGCCTATGTCCAGGAACTGACTGCTATAGGCTGAAAATGATAATACTTCCTTCTAAGGAAGCTCTGCCGTATCATTTTTAATTTTTCTTCAACGTTTTCAGAATGGTGGCAATAAAATAAATTGCCACTTTGCCACCACCACTCTCAGTCGTTTTCCAGTATTCTCTGACATGCACTCACTTGTTTGACTGTCCAGATTCTGATTACCACCTCTTCAGAGTCGGTTACATTTTAACATGAGCTTGTGTTCTCGCCGCCTGTAAACAGTAGATCATGCGTGCGTTTACGCATCCAATTAGTAGCTCTCAACGAGCGCCGATTTCACTTAGGTACCTTTTGACAGACCACAAAAGGTCTTGGCAGAACCACGACCTTTTATCTCAGAAAAAAACTGGTAACGTTAAGGTTACCTACTTGTAAGGAATGTGTCATTTTATGTTCTTAACATTGTTACCTTCTTGATCGTAGTTAGGTGAGTTGACATTGAAGTATCAAGAATGCAATTTTCCGAACGCAAGCAAAAATTACTAATATCCTTCCCAATAATTGTGGATTGTGATTGCAAGTGTTTAATTCAATAAAGTGCAAGTGTGATGCCCAGATATACTAGTGTCAGTTTTACTATGAGCAACTGATAGAACCTTTGGCAGAGCATTGATGCTCTGAACATAATTATTTCAGCTTAACGCAATTTTCTGCTGAACAGAAAAAATCCAAATCTTACAATCATGTCTACAGAGGCGGTTTTCCTATTACCAGAAATCACAATTGGAGCACAAAATTCTTATCAAAAAGTGAATTTAAAATACGTCCTCAAAATCAATACAAAACCCTGCCGATCCATGAATCATATTTCCCATAAAAATCGACGGAACCATGACAGTCACCACACAAAGAGTGTAAGCGCATTTTTCGAGCGTCCAAGCGAAATCTCAAAGGTTCAACGTCTGGTCGTTAATTGTCAAGACAAATTCTCTCGTTGTTTGCATCGGTGATGTCTTACGAGCCGTAAGTAGTTTACAGTAGCATATTTGGTCACTGTCGTGGTTTAGTTTGATTTTTGGACAGGTTCAAAAGGTAAAGAGAGGATTCTGGTTGAGTTATTCAGAAATTGAATAATAATAACCTTCTTATTTCCAGTAAATACTACATTTCTTAAAAATCTACTTATGTTTTAGTTTATTCCAGGTTTATATAATTTTCTTGCTTAGTATATAGTTTTGTGTATATAGTGTAACCTATATCTAATATTTATACTTTGTGCAATTTGAATCTGCCGGAACCCCAGAATGGGTGAAGGTATCCTCCAGTGACGCCCATTTGTCTCTGTCCTCAGCTGTTTTTCTCCAGTTTTGCCCAGCTATTGCTTTAATATCGTCTTCCTATCTTGTAATTGGTCTACCTCTTGATCTTTTGCCTACTTAACGATAAATTATTTTTCTAGAACGCGGTGGTAGCCACTGGGTTACCAACGCGGGTAACGGGTGCGACTTACTAGTTTTAAAATCGTAATTATGTCACCACTGTTCTGAAAGCGGTGAAGAAAAACAATTTGCTGAAATTGCTCCCTCTCATTTAGATGAGGCCTGCGTCCCAGCAATGGGAACATTATACAGGCTTTTTTTATATGCTTTGAGGCCCTTGAAGTAGGTATATAAAAAACAGCTTGTATTTCGTTCTTTTTCACTGAAATACAAAAAAAATGGATCAGAATATACATGAAAGTTTTGCCAGGTACATTATTGGAAACACAATTTTGTTGGTCAAACATCAGGGTAATTGCGTAACACACTATCAATAGCAAAGGGTTTAATTTTGACAGTTCAGCAGCATTCATTGCGTTGTTTATGATATTGAACAAACAAACTTTTCGAACATAATTATGGAGCAAAGGATTAGCAATATTTTTCAAAATTGAAAGTAATCGGGTAATACGCACTTAGGGTGCCTTTCCAGTACAATTTACCTATTCCAATTAGAATGAAAATGGCAGACGTCAGAAAAGAAACGACCCTTGTTAATGAGCGGTAATGACAGGTTAGGTGTCAGAATCACACCTTTAAACCCTCATTTGATACTTCAAGTTCGTTCTTGCAATCCGTCAAAAAATTCATAGATAATGTTTCATGACGAGAAGGTAAGTAGTTCAATGAAGAAATCCTCCTTTAAATTTTCTTTAAGAACCGTTCATTAGGCCTTCTTATTTTATAATTTCCTGGGGGTCTACTGCGAAGTAGTAAATAGATATATTGCATTGGCCGAATGTTCGGCTTCCTACTATGAAGTTACTATTTGGTGTATTTTTAGTAAATTATTACAATTTCACTGAATTTATATTTTTTTGAAGTGCTGAAACGTATGCTATACTTAAAACTGCAGTAAAATGTTTTTTTTTTTTCGTAATAGTACAAATAATTTAGGTTTTGCCGTGAGCCTGTACGATCTAATAACTATAGTCAGGTACTGACACGTAAGTTGGCAAGAGAATTGGTAGGGGAAGTTCGCGCACGCACAATTTCATACTTTTTATATGCGCAAACTTCCTCAACTACAAAATCTCTTACTTAAAACTGCAGCAAAATGTTTTTTTTTTTTTTCGTTATAGTACAAATAATTTAGGTTTTGCCGTGAGTCTGTACGATCTAATAACTATAGTTAGGTACTGACACGTAAGTTGGCAAGAGAATTGGTATGGGGGAAAGTTTCCGCACGCACGATTTCATACTTTTTTACATGCGCAAACTTCCTCAACTACAAAATCTCTTGCCAACTTACGTGCCGCACCCCTATATGTCACTTTGGAGTCGATGCTAATAGGTATGGTGCTTTCAACGGCCGCCTACAGTAGCTACGTAATGGTGATTGTCAATGTTTGGTGTCATATTCACGTGGTACTGTCAAATCGTTGGCCTTACAGGTTAAAACAAACTTTAGGAATAACAAAGGAGAAGCTACTAGTTAAATCTTTGCTTATTTGTGAGATTTGCGATAGAAGCGTTGTTCAGCAGCTTTAGATGGAGTACTTATTTCAATAAATTCTTATGTTTAATCACCACGCTTGCTCAATGCGGGTTGGCGATTTCAGACTTAAAGTCTTAAAGATTTAGTTTATACAATATGTAAAGAAAGTAGACTGTGATCTCCGACCCATAAGGATAATAAAGGTTAGGTAAACACATGACCAAATAAAATATGAAATTTTATATAATCATCATAGTAACAATACTAATGAATTTTGAAATAATCTTTTTTTCCACGAATTAATTCCAACTTCCCCAAAATTAAGTATTTTTTAAAAAAGTGACAGCACTGTTTCGACGGTATTATTATGAGCGATGAGACCAGGTGCCGCGTACCCTGCCCCCCTTCGCCCACGCATGTATTGCCTACCGCACATGTATTGATTTTCTTCCTTTTTTTTGGGGGGATTCTTTTTCAATTTTAGCCCGGCTTTGTAGGCATTAGTAGAATCAGTTATCGAACAATACCTTCAAACAATACCTTCACGGATCGGACAGGGTTTTCTTTACATATTGTAGAAGGGGCTGCATAAGTGGGTCACTGTATAGTATGCGCTCATGTAAGTTAAGTTGTCGCACATTACGTACACATTCATTAGAGCGTGTTGTCGGTGTTTTCCTAAAGTGACACTGTGTTTTCTTTATTATGACACTTGTTTTGATACTGTGTCAATGTAGTAACGGAAATTCGTGTCGCCATTGTGTCATGGTGTGACAGCTTGTTCGTTATGTTTTTAATTAGTGGTTCAGCTGTAATCTGCCGATAGTTTTCCCAATGCACACACTGGCCTATTTTATGTGAGAGTGGGCCATTATATACCACGGGTGCCCAGTGTGGGTCTCTCGATGTTTTCTTTTTCCGTTTTTAAGAGCAGTTCTGATGAATTTAAAAACACAAGGTGCATTTTTGGATATAAATAAATTAATGACTCACAGTCAAAGCTAGTGCAACTTGGAAGATAATATTTGTCCAGAGCCGAATTCATCGATTAAAAAAATATTTATCACGGAATAAAAACACGGTGGAACGAACATCAAACACTTTCTTCGCATCTTTTGATATTTTACTAGCTTTCCGCGGGCGGCTTCGCCCGCGTGGAGTTCGGTTATATCGCGCTTTTTAGATTTCCCTCGGGAATAACAATTTTTTCCGGGATAAAGGCAGCTTATGTTTTTTCTCAGGGTCTAAAGATTGTCTGTGCCAAATTTCATCAAAATCGGTTGAACGATTTAAGCGGACAGACAGACAGACAGACAGACAGACGGACAGACAGACAGAGTTACTTTCGCATTTGTAATATTAGTATGGATTAAAAACATTGTTTTTTTTAATAATTGTAAACTAGCGCTTGACTGCAATCCCGCCTGATGGTAAGCAATGATGCAATCGTTGATGGTAAAGCGCGCCAGTTTATTACGCCCATTCACTTAAAAAACCTTAGAGAATAGGAAGGAAGACGGCAGTTGAGCGAGATGGTGCAATGTTAGACCCAATAACACGACCAACGATGCTGCGCTAGAGGGAGATTGATGTGAAGACCCTCCACGACCAAACTCCCGGCAACAACATTTGACGCATCGTACCCGGCACACATCGCAACACAACTGCTCAGACCCGTCCTCCGTACGGCTTCACCAGACATCATGCCGGAACACGACGAATCGCTTGGCGGCAAGACTTTGTCTGGTGGGTGGTAACTTCTGCCGGCAGATAAAGATAGATATTAGTTTAATCATGTCAAATTAGTCGGCTACTGACGTAGTAAATTGACGTATTTTTAGTAAACGTGTCACCTCATTTTTAATCAAGTCTAAGATGTCTTCGTCATCTTTTGTCCTTTCCTTAAAAATAATAATTTATTTCAGACGTAGTATATAGGTATATATAAAAAAAAGAAAAAGGTAGAAAAAAAAGATAAACTGAATTTAAAATATAGTTAATTTTGTGAACAGAGCTATCGCCGTCACCCACCCCATCACGAACTACTGTTAAAACACCCAAAACATAAGCACGAACACACCAACATTAATTCCTACCAACCCCAGCACTAGGGTAACCATCAATTGTGTGAGACATACGTTTAAATACATTGTGTCATGTACACCCGTTATAAATGATTCTACAACCCTACGTCATAGGGTTTGTGGTTAAAACTGTTTTCTACACAAATACTCTTAATTGATTAACAAAATCAATAGCTATTTATTCAAATTAGGCTGAGAATCAGGACTTTTCCAATGTCAAAATTACAAAAGGCTCCTCCAAAACTCCCGCCCTTTATCACATCCTACTGCCTTCGCTGAGGAATAGTGACGCAAGCTTAGATATGTATAGATATTGACATTTGTACGGGCTGAACAAACTCCCCAGCAGCACAGCTGTCTGTTCAGTTATAAAAACTTGCTTCTACACAATGTAGGCATGCAAAAAGGAAAACATTATAAGACACAGAACATCAAGTTAAACTATTTATTATGTCAGCTAGCCACGTCAATATACCAATAAATAAAATGTACTAATTCAAGTATAAGGTGAAGGAAAACATCTTGAGGAAACCTGGACTTTAAGTCTGAAATCTCCAACCCGCATTGAGAAAGCGTGCTCAATGCCGGTTAATCCTTCTCTGTATGAGAGGAGACCTGTGCCCAGAAGTGGCATGATAAAAAGGACTAGCTGGACTACCTGGACTTTAAAAAATGTCAATGACTTCTGAGTTTGTTTTGGCTTTTTTAAAAGAGTTATTAAATAGGAAACACCGAACTCAACTAGTTAAAAAAATATGTGACTGCTTTGTTAGTTTTTGTACACAAACCCACTTAGCTACAGAAAATATATATATTTTTTTAACTAGTGCTTGACGTTGATAGTAAAGCGCGCTAGTTTATGAAGAACCTATTTATTCAAAAAAAAATGAGTGAATAGGAAGGAAGACGACAGTTGAGCGAGGTGATGCAATTTTTAACCCAACAACACGACCAACGATGCTGCGCCAGAGGATGATCTGGAGACTCTCCACGATCAAACTCCTGACACAACAACATTTGGCGCATTGTCCCCGGCACACATCGCAACACAACTGTTCAGACCCGTCCTCCGTACGACCAGACATCATGCCAGAACACGACGAATCGTTTGTCAATTTAATAACATATAAAACGGTTTCTACCCCGATTCGCTTTCTAACCCCTAACAACGTAAGCTTTTCATTACTTCCACTGCGCATTTCACTTCTTACCGTTTTACTTAAGGAAACACCGGCTTTAGGGGAGAGCCAATCAGGAGCGAGCTCTCTAAAACCATCCCCGCGTCATAAGCCATTATAACACCCTCTTAAACATTAATATTTTCCACATTTCTGAGCACGATAATTGTCAGTCATATTAAAAGTAGGAAACACGTGGTGGACCGTGTGTTGGGGCACTAATGCTCGTGTTGTTACGGTAACGTTTATTAATTTTTTGGGGTGTCACTTTAATTTTTGGGGTTCCGTTCCAAAAGGGTAAAAAAATAGATTTTTACTATTATTAAGATGTTATTAATTATTATACGATACTCTATTAATCGCCGACCCGCATTGAGCAAACGTGGTGACTACGCTCAATCCTTCTCTGTACGAGAGGAGATTTGTGCCCAGCAGTGGGACGATAATAAGGTTGATGATGACGATGACTCTATTATTAAGACCCGGGTCGCCTTCGGGTTGTGGAGTTCAGATGGCAGTCCTTCACGGAAAATATCGAAGTGTAGCTAAAATCAGCAGTTAGACTGGTAAAGCGGACTCCAAACGCTAAACCTGACAAAGCTTCGGATGCGACTGGGATTGACGTGGGATGAGGACTCTATTACTAAGACTCCAATTTTTGTCTGTCACCAGGCTCTATTCATGACCCGTGATAATTATACAGTTATAATTTTCACAGATATATCAAAAAAGAAAATATAACAACAAATATGTTACTAAAAAAAGAACAAAATATTTTTTGTGTAGATAATGGTACGGAACCCTTTGTGCGCAAGACCGTTTCTCACTTGGCCGGTTTTTTTTTATAATAATGATACTTACATGATTTTGCTGTTATGTTGGTAGTTTAATTGGAGTAGTTAGAAGTGTTGTTGAGAGTGATATAGATTAAAATGCTACTGTCATTTTTAACAAGATCGTCTAATAACTGAATTGGGTAAGTAGCTGAATTTAAACGTTACAGATCACCAAAATATTCAGCTGTATAGTGATAAAAGCACCCACGACATAGGAAAAATTCCTAGTGTGAGGCTTTCATGAAAAAAAAAAAAGTTAAAAGGACAATCATCATCATCATCATTATCAACCTTTTTAATCGTCTCACTGTTGGGCACAGGTCTCCTCTCATACAGAGAAGGATAATAATTTCTTCTAATATTAAGAACGTTGACATTTTGATCTCATTCTCAATTTATCAAAAATACTTTTAATAAAAATACTTTCTACAATTAGCTTCTGATCTTTCTAGAAGGGAAAGCCTGCCTCAACAACTAGACGGTAGACTATTTTACAGACCATCAACTTAATGAATAACCTTTTTGTTCCCAGTGCCGCTGGTATGTGCGACCGGACCGGCTTCGGGACGTCCATGGGCCACTTCCCCATGGGACCCATGTCCGCCATGGGAGCCATCGGGTCTATGGGCTCGATCTCAGCCATGAACGGGCCCCAACAGAAGAAGGTCCAGGAGGAACACATAAAGAGACCCATGAACGCTTTCATGGTGTGGTCAAGGCTACAGAGGCGGAAGATCGCCCAGGATAACCCGAAGATGCATAACTCGGAGATTTCGAAGAGACTAGGTGAGTACTCACATGACTTAATTCCTCCATCTTCGTTTTATCATCGTACGGCAAGTATCAACACCTAGGTGACGTCTCTCCATCCCGGACGAAGAGTTTCGCCTCGTCTTTTATACAGAGTACGTCGAGGAGATGGAAGCGGCGCTGTTTTCCTCAGACTACAATTTAAGTGTCTTCAAGGCTAGAGTGAATAGGCTCTTAATAAACTAGCATGCTTTACCATCAACGTCTGCTTAACTGCTTACCATCAGGCGTGATTGCGGTCAAGCACTTTTTTATAATTATAAAAAGTAGGTACCTACTTTTAGTTAATGAATTAATTAAATGCACCTATACCAAGAATTTTATTACTTATGCCCTTTGTTGTTTAAGCGCCAACAGAATTACTATACCTACAATGTTATCAGTAAAAAAAATAATATTTATCTGTCTAGCTATTACGGTTCATAAGATACATGAGAGTGGAGTTTTAATAATAAGGTTTCTCTAGATACGGAACTTTAAAAAAGACATAAAACATACACTTAAAACGTACTGAAAAGCTTCGTTCTTAAAGCTTTTTCTCGGTGGTAGGCCATAACATCGGGTGCCGGCAGAAATTACCACCCACCAGACAAAGTCTTGCCGCCAAGCGATTCGTCGTGTTCCGATATCTGGTGAAGCCGTGCGGAGTACGGAGGTGTGTCGGGTACGATACGCCAAATGTTGTTGTGTCGGTAGTTTGGTCGCGGAGGGTCTCCAGATGAACTTCTCTCCGGTGCAGCATCGTTGTTCGTGTTGTTGGGATTAACATTGCATCACCTCGCTGAACTGTCGTCTTCCTTCCTATTTACACATTTTTTTATGAATAAACTCTTAATAAACTAGCGCGCTTTAGGTACCATCAACGACTGCATCACTGCTACCATCAGGCGGGATTGAAGCATGAGCTGAAAATTATAGGAAAATATTGTCCATTGTCTGGACTTTTCCAAATCCGTTCAGTCGTTTTTGGGTGGAAGAGTAAGAAATATACATCCACACAAACTTTGTCATTAATAATATTAGTTTGACAATTGTTGTCCAACTTTCTTATGAAGACCTGCCAAAAGGGTTCATGATACCCAAGTTTCAAAGCACACACAAAGAAGATATATTCATTTAAAGCCAAACCGCTTCTGATCAAACAGAACCCCAACACAGCACAATTCACCGTTTCTAAATTAACGTTGTGAGTAACAAAACATCTTTGTGTAATAACCATAGTATGTAGTATAAGATTACGTCACTCTAAAACACAATTGTTTTGTACAATCCATTCAATTCGGCACAAGTAAATTACTATTATGGTACGCGATGGATCTCACTCTGTAGTTTCTAAAGGGCTCATTATGATTGCAAATTGATCATTCTAGGATCTCGTCTGGATTATGATTTATAGAATCAATTTAATATTAATTTATGAAGTGAGAAGTGTTTTTGTAGGTGGATTGTTTGACGGTATTGTCTAGCTCGTTGTGGCTATTGTGTGCCTTCAGTTAAGCTAAGATGACAAGCGCTTGACGGGGATTGCTGCAGCGCTGCTGTTAGCTGATTTTAGTCCCGATTCCCTAGTTCACAGACCTAAACTAAATTTAAGTTCATTGCACCTTTTTCTTCCTATTTTATTAAGAAAAGGACCGAACATAATATGTCAGTTTAGACCTGTCAAATTAGTCCGCTCCTGACATAAATTGATGTAGTTTTGGTCGCCATGTTTATAATCGCGTCTAAACTGTCTATGGAATCAAATTATCTTAATTTGACAGGATTTTCGGAATTCAAACACCCCGATTAGAATATGATGTTGTGATTATAATACACTTTCGTTTCACCCGTATAACTTTCGATACCATGGGGAAATCAAGATAAAAAATATCCTATGTATTATTTCTGGCAATAAACTATCTGTGTGCCAAATTTCATCTAAATCTATTCAGTAGTTTTTGCGTGAAAGGTTAATAATAGGTAAACATCCATCTATCATACATTCATTCTCACTTACTTTAAGTAGGATAGGGTTAGTGGGGTTTTTACACTGAGTTGCATTGTATGTATGTAGGTATAAAATATTGTTTTTTATATAATAGAGGAAAATGTGTTTACATTACATTTCACCGCACACGTACCTATAAGGATCCAGCGGGTATAGGGTTGCCAGATAGGAACTTATCAAATCCGGGGCAGTTCTAGAAAAACAATGTCGCGTCGGGGCCATAATAGAAAATATCATATATATATATATATATTTTTCAAAGGATTCATATTTATATTTAAAAGAAAAAATTTCATTTTTTCAAAAAACATACTTTTATTAGTCATACTTAGGTATGTCCTTAGTAAGTAATTAACGCCAGTTATAAAGAATTGAGCAATTAGCTTAAATTGGCAAATTAAAACTTTGGTAGACAATGAATACTAAATTACAAATTAAATAGTAATAAACTGAAGAAAAAAAAATCTTAAAACAATGAATTCCTAACTTAAAAAACAATCAATACCTACTTAAGTGTTTATAAACAGAAATTGTTTTGGTACATAAAATAAACTTAAACCAATTTGTTAAAAAATAATAAGTTTTCAAAATCCGGGACAATGAGCGCTAATTCCTGGACACGGGACAAGAAGCAAGATTCCGGGACAATCCCGGATTTCCCGGCGGTCTGGCAAGCCTAAGCGGGTAGGTACCTACTGCATCCATTTTTGTAAATTATACTGTAAAGCGAAAGTGTACCAGTAATTTAAGTATGTACATATTTACAAATATTTTTAGAATAAATAAATAAAAAAATGGTGTATACAAAAATTTACAGATTTTGAACAAACTGCTTTCATGATGTGCATTAAGTCAGTTCTACATTGTAGTTATTAAAACTATGTCCTCATGACAAACAACACAGAAGCACAGTTTAGAGAACTACCAAAAACAGCTTGAAAACAAGTTAAGCTCAACATCCACTCGCGAACAGTCCACCACCCTTCCACAGCAACGAGTCCTAAACTCTGAAGCATAAATCAAAAATAAACTGCAACCTAAAGATGAAAGAAAAAAAATGTCCGCAATCAGCCAACAGAAGCTTACACAGCCGGGGTGGGTATTCTCGAAAATAATCAACAGCTCAAATGTAAGCACAGTTTCGTATTCTAAATTTAAAAACTCCCAGAAATAGGGATGGGAGGACACGAGCGGAAGAGTATGGAAATACGAGCAAAACCGGCCACGGCCATTCTGGCGGTGACGGCGAGAGGAAGCGACATTTTCTATTTTTTTCCCTCTCCTGCTTTTTTCAACTCGGCCCATGCGATGCGGTGTGTACTCGGTTTTAGACACCTATTTGTTGATATTAAAGATGGAGTTTTTTACGTTACAGTGTTTTCTTTTGGATAAGATTCAGTGAATATATTTTTAATAGAGAAATATAATGATAATAGTCTTTCGGAGAGTCGGAGTGATTAAAGACTAAATGCCTTACACTACGTAATAATCAAAGGGCTTTCCCTAAATTCTTAATCACACTAATATTTAAGGCGAAAGTTTGTGTGTGTGTTTGTATGTTTGCTAATTCTTTACGCTCAAACGGCTGAACCAATTTTGATGAAATTTGGCACACAGATTTAGTATAAACAGGATTAACAAATAGGAAGGTTAATAAATCTTGGTGTAATAAAAAAAATAGGGATTAAAATTTAACGCATCATTGTTTATGCAAAAATAACCTCTAAAGGGTATGTAATATGTACCGTTATTAGCGAATAACAATATCCATTTTTTAAAAGCTTTTCTTAACCTACACAGGCTGCTGAGCCAATATAATACCCACAGAATATATAGATCTTTTATTAAGAAAGAAAGAAAGGAATACATGTTAAGATCAAACTAAAAGACACATAATAATAGTAAACATCAGCAAATTATTACTATCATTCGAATAGTTTTGAAGCAAAATATTTCTAATCCATTGCTCCATATATTTTAAAAAAAATGTGTCCGCTCAACAACGTAAATAACGCAATGAATGCTGTTGAGTTGTCAAAATGAAATCCATTGCTATATTATTATTACCTATGTTAAAGAATTGCCCTGCAGATTAAATAAATCTAAATCAAATAAAACTTGTAAAGTCGATGTAAGAAATTACCAGAAAAGTGTGCCTCACAACTGCACCAAAAAGGAAAGAAAATAAAGAAGTTCGGAAGCATGGTCAAGCATAAACGTAATTCGTGACAACATTTAGGTATATTAAAAAAAAAAAAACAAGTATGGACAGTATTTGGAACCACATTCAAATTTAGAAGATGTCTTCATTGAACTAAATTTGTATTAGGTACAACTACGACTACATCCCTACCTCTTCAAAATTCACAGAACAGCCAACGCCATCTATTGTCGAAGGAAAACAACGCGTTCAATATTAGTTTTTCCTTTTGCAAGTGAAGCGAGGGTGACAAGGCTTTACGTAAAACTGGTATTGTCCTGTTCAAATACAGGGCATGCATTATTCATAGTGGCACGTTTTGTGTCGTATGTTTGGATTAAGGGTGGGTATTAAAAACTTAGTTATTTTCCTTGTGACGTCTTGGAAGACTTTTTGATAGTATCTAACGATATGTGTTTTTTTTTTATAAATTATAAACTAGTGTTTGACCGCAATCCCGCCTGGTGGTAAGCGGTGATGTAATTGTTGATGGTAAAGCGCTGGTGATTGCGACTGCGTTGTTCTTTTAAACTGAGCAACGGATTTTTATCCGATTTTCATAATCATTGAGAGAATTTCGGAAGGTTTTTGCGTATTTAACTTGCATATACTATATTTTGTCAAGTCGTTAAAAGTCTGCGAAGCAGGGGCTGGTCGTTACTTGAAATATTTTTTTTTAAATTAAATTTAAAAAAAGCTTTTTGCATGATACCATGCAAAAAGCTTTTCTTTTTAAATTTAATGTCCGTCATCATCATCATTCTCCTGCCCTTATCCCAATTTATTTGGGGTCGGCGCAACATGTCTTTTTCTTCCATGCATCCCTATCAGAAGCCATCTCCGCAGTCACTCCCTTCTTAGCCATATCATCCTTCACACATTCCATCCATCGTTTCTTTGGTCTTCCCCTACTCTTATAGCCATCAACATTCATAATTAAGACTCTCCTCACGACATTCTCCTCAGTTCTCCGTAACACATGCCCGTACCATGACAACCGATTTCCACACAACCTTAAAATTTAATGTCCATGGTTGCTTATTTTTATTGCATAAAAATTAAAATGACATCGTTGAGGGACATGTTTTATAATCAGAAAACAATATCGAATGATTTCCAAATGGTTTTTAAAATTATATGCTTCGACAACAAATCAATAACTCCAATCAAAAATCTTTACAACCCCTCAATTGAAGACAAAACACGAGATATCATATTTTCCAAACATGTGTAAACGCATCTGCGTTGTGCGTTGTACGCAACCTGTCGACAAAACGCTCATTGTTTCCCGATCGCGCACAAATAACTGCGCGTTTTGTACTTACGTCAAATCAATCGTTATGTCGATCGGTACAAAGGTACGGGGTACAATGGCGCGAAAGTTTTAGCGTGGTTCATTGTGTCCACGGATGGCGAGTGTGTGTGGCCAGCATGTTGGCTCGATTTGTGTAACTCTCCTATTGATGGACTGTGTTCGATATGAGTCACAGAAAGGATTAGCGGGGTGATTACGTAACATACTAACAATAGCAATACCTTTTATTTTGACAGTTCAACAACATTGGTCCCGATTCCCTTGTTCACAAACAGTTCATCCTTTTCTTTATATTTCACTAGCTTTCCGCCCGCGGTTTCGCCCGCGTGGAGTTCGGTTATATCGCGCTTTTCAGATTTCCCTCGGGAATATCAAATTTTTCCGGGATAAAAGGTAGCCTATGTCCTTTCTGAGGGTCTAAAGATTCTCTGTGCCAAATTTCATCCAAATCGGTTGAGAGGTTTAAGCGGGAAAGCGTAACAGACAGACAGACAAACAGACATACAGAGTTACTTTCGCATTTATAATATTAGTATGGATTAAGAAAAGGACAGAAGATGAAATATCAGTTTAGACCTGTCAAATTAGTGCTCCTGACATAAACTGGCGTATTTTTCTATCGTAACTGTCTATAGAGTATCTTAATTTGACAGGAATGAACTAGAATGTTATCTTCTATCCTTTTCTTAACGAAATGAAAATAAAAAGATGCATTTAACTTAAAATTGGTTTTGTTTGCGATAAACAGAATCAGCGCCATTGTCTACATTCAACAACGTAAATAGTACAATGGCCGTTGTTTTGTTGAACTAATTAATCAGCGGTTGAGGTAAATTGACTTGTTTTTAGTAGCCATGTTTAAATTTGCTATAGATGTTAATTATCTTCTGTTCTTTTTTTAATGAGATTGAAAGAAAAGGAATGAGGAGATCCGCAGAAGAACCAAAGTCACCGACATAGCTCTGCGAGTCGCTAAACTTAAGTGGCAGTGGGCAGGGCACATTGCTCGTAGAACCGATGGCCGATGGGGCAGCAAGGTTCTGGAGTGGCGGCCACGTACTGGAAGACACAGCGTAGGGAGACCCCCAAAAAGGTGGACCGATGACCTGGTGAAGGTCGCGGGAAGCCGATGGATGCGGGCAGCACAAGACCGGTCATCGTGGAAAGCCTTGGGGGAGGCCTTTGTCCAGCAGTGGACATCTATAGGCATTAGGATGCACTATAACTTAAATCTAGTTTAGATTAGCGCCTAAATACCTACTATACTTAGTTGATCCAACTAATATGGCACTTAGGCGTTAAGCGAGCTGCCGGAGAAGTAACGTACAGACGCTGCACATCAAGCTACTACAATCTGTCAGATTTTTTTTATTAGATTTTCAACTTTACCTCTAAAGCATTAGGTAAGGCTCAAGCTTGATTGGGAATATTTGACAGTTTCGGGTAGCTTGGCCTGCTGTCGTCTTTAGGTAACAGTTGTCAAAAATCTAAATAAAGTGATAAGCTATATCTATAGACTCTATAAGGTAACTAAGTATATAAATAAGGCGATATTTATTGCGTTTATTGCAATTGGCTTGTTCATATCGGCATCATATCCAAATGATTTAATACATCGCAATTTACTGCCGGACTATATCTTTCCAAGAATCCCATAAATGTTTGTACCAGAAGCGGGAAAACGGGTTAATGCCCGCTGGGCCATTCTTATCGCACCGCTAAACCTCGTTGCTAAGGAAAATTTTCTTTGATAGGCTTCTAACTTATTAGCTTTAAAATGCCATGTCCGGTTTCCATCGCTTACTGCCGATTCTGGGAAAATCGTATCGTGAAAAGATTGGCGAGCTGACAATAGTGTCATTATCATATCTCAGCGTTAACCCCAGTCGCATCCGAAGCTTTTTTAGCTATGGAGTCTAACTACTGATTTTGGTTAAACTTCGATATTTTCCGTGAAGCGACTGCCATCTGACCTCCACAACCCGAAGGCGATATCGAAGCATTGCAATTAGATCAATTGTTGTACTTTTGAGATGTTTGTATTGCAACCGGGACCAACGGCTTAACGTGCTTTCCGAGGCACGACCAGACCAGAGCAAATATTCATATTCATGCATTAAAAAATTTGTAATGCGCGGGGATCGAACCCGTGCCTACTTGCGCAACGGCCACGTTCGCTACCGCTACGCCATGGAGGCTGTGTCATTATTATCACCTACGATAATTATTAGCATACTAATCCTGCTTCTCGTTCTTACCCGCATAACCCGCATAATGCCGTAGAAATATCTGGTTAAAAGTATCCTTTGTGTTAATGCTGGTTGTAAACTACGACCATACTAAATTTCATCAAAGTTAACCCATCCGTTTGAGCGTGAAGTAGTAACAAACACATTACCTAACTTAAAACTTTCAAAGATCAGGCAAGCTTTTCTATCTGGAATCGCTATTCCAGCTGCCTAGGGTCTAGATTTCTTCCCGGTTGATACATTACTGGAGAAATCTGGGTCTACAGAGGTACATCTCCCCCCTTCCTTCATAGTACAGGTGTGCTGTTAAGATTACAAAATGAAGAAACCGTTTACCGTTATTGAGGTATGATGAAAAAGGTGCAAAGTTCACACTTCCTCTATAGAAAAGGAAGGACCAACCTTCACACCTTCAACGATTGTAGTCGAGAAGTTGTATGTATACTAGTTGCGCGGTAAACTCTGTTTGCACGATGTAGAATTTGTGTGACGTCAGTAAACTACGTGTTTTTGATTTGGTGTTTTTAGCAATCGTTCATTGTTCAACCATCACTTGTTTTTTTACCACACAACATGTTCAATTAACTGCTCACCATCCTACACCTCCGTATGTCTCATATGTTTGTTTTCATCAGTGTCTGATGCATACCCTCAATAGTTTACACGTAGGGGCGTTGCAACCCAGTTAATATTAATTAAGGTAGGGAGTGGGCCATTGTATGATGGGTAATGGGGTCTTACTAACGCCTGGTGTCGTGTACTACTTGATGACTATGTAATGCATATTAATTGTAAGTTCTAAGTCACTGGAATTGGCTGGCTGTAACCATGTTGAATTTACAAAGCTATTACAGTTCAATGTGGTAGTAGTAGTAGTAGTGGTTAAAACACCAGCCTCTCAAGTATGAGTGTGTAGGTTCGATTCCAGGTCAGGCAAGTACCAAAGTAACTTTTCTAAAGTTATATATAATTTCTGAGTATATCTAGGACACCAATAACTGATTACAAGATGAAGGAAAACATTTTGAGGAAACCTGGACTCTAGGTCTGAAACCGCCAACCCGCATTGTGCAAGCGTGGTGAATTCGCTTAATCCTTCTCGATATGAGAGGAAACCTGTACCCAGCAGTGGGACGATAAAGAGGTTGATGATGATGTTGACGATTATGTAGTACTGAAAATGCCGAAAGAAGTGTATTACAGTGAAAAATTGGAAGCATTGGAGCTATAGATGTAACTTTTTGCTACTGTTTGGGATGAAAAATCAATTTAATTTACAATACTCGATTGAATTGGTAGGTATTGCAGCTCCTTAAGTTGTCGTTCTGATCAGCATCACAGAAAATTAAGAAGGAAAATGTTCTCAAAAAAGAAGGAGAATAGTAATTTCTTGATGCTGCTGAACTTCGCTAAGTATGCAAATACCAATCATGAATTACACGATTTAATATGAAACGGCAAATGGTCAAAGACCACAATATATCATGTCCAATCATCAAAATCAAAATGTTTCATTTCAAATAAACCAACATCGGCACTAATGATGAAAAGACAGAATATAGCTGCACGGCTCCAAATGGTCGTTTCCTAAGGAGAAGTCCGGAAGGAGACTCAACGGTTACTCTTTTAAATCACATTGGTATGGAAAGAGGCTATAGGCTTGTCAATAAGAAGACCTAACCCGTTGTTAACACCACTATGATCCGGACGAAGCGTTTCGCCTCCTCCTTTATTCCGCGTACATCGAGGGACTGGAACAATTTGCCAGCGGCGGTGTTTCCGTTGGACTACAATTTGAGTGTCTTCAAGGCTAGAGTGAATAGGCTGTTAATAAACTAGTGCGCTTTACCATCAACGATTGCGTCACCGCTTACCATCAGGCAGGATTGCGGTCAAGCGCTAGTTTATAATATATATAAAAAAAAAACCTAATAAAAAAAATGTCTCTGCATGTATATAACGCCAAAGGTTTCACATTTACAAAATATGAAAGCATCTATCAAAAGGATAAATAAAATTTAAAAATCTATTAAAATCAAATTATATATTTGGCAGTATGAATCCTGCACAAAAGCTACTTAAGCCTTTAACGGTGCCTTTCAGAGCCCACGAAACCACAACCAGCTATTAGACAGAGTCAATTATAAAAAAAATGTTCCAATTATTTTCACGTCCGCCATTTTAAGAACAAACGAAGCCCTTCCCGCCAACTCAATATAATTAAAGACATACATGCATGACATTACCTTCCATTCCCCATCTTGAATACCACGACAGATGCACCTTTGTATTATATAACATCAACACATAGGTAATACCTAATTTACGTCGATTTTCCTCGCTCCAACTATCGTAGGCGTATCGAAGTTTTTTCCAGAGTTTTTTTGTTTTCAAACCTTTTTTGTTAGATGCAAGTAATTACAGACTACTATTGGAGATTTTGGAACGAGTACCACAGGGGCACGGCCAATCGTAGGACTGTGACGAATCCTCACAAAGAATACTCTTCTCGTATAAAAGTCGGGCTTTTTTACTGAGAAAACTGTGCATAGTCCGCACAAATAACCTATACTCTTTATAAAGAATCTATTAAAGTGATACTATAGTGGATATTGTGAGGATGACTCTTCCGTTTGTAGTCCGGGAGCTCATCTATTATAAGTAACTGATACAAATTGCATAATACTTTTTTATTCTGTCGAAAAGGATGAGTTATTCATGTCTCGACTGTGTTTTGTATTTAAATTGATTTAAAAGGTTATTGTACTTTTGATGTCCGGTTTTGATGGTGTGTTTAGATTTGATAGTAGGTACCATGTTTTTTACTAATTAACTTATCTATTAAATTAACAATGAGTTCTTTTTGTCGTATTTAGTAGATTTAGATGTTAATCGTACAATATGACGTTCTTTTGTAAGAACGTGCAAGAGCATTATTTTATTGCTTTTTTTTATTTTTTATTTGTGTTGCTTCAGTAATGCTTTGAATTTTTTACTACATTTTGACAGAATTATGGTTGCCAGATTGAAAGCTCATTTCAGCTAGTGCCTTAGCTGTCTCTTCATAATCAGATGTTCCCACTGTTGGGCCACAGGCCTCCTCTCGATGAGAGGGAATGGGCCGTAATCTACCACGCTGGCCCAGTGCGGGTTGGTAGATGTCACATGAGTTACATTTTTTTTTTGCTCTAGGACGAGTTTAACTATTGAAAAAATAAAAAAGGTATTTTTCTCCTTTTCATCTTTAGCAATAATAGGAAGACTATAATAAGCTGTTTACAGTGGTCATAAAGTTGAATAAACTTGATTTAATAGGTTATTTGGTTTGTTGTTGATTCAAAGCAAAATTTATGTCTTTCAAGTACATACGATTTGTTATACCTTGTTTCTTCTTCAGCCTATTGATGTCCACTGCTGGACAAAGGCCTCCCCCAAGGCTTTCCACGCTGACCGGTCTTGTGCTGTCCGCATCCATTCCAGCCTCCCGAACAAGCAGGCTTCCGAAAAGGCTTTAGCACCATAGACCACATACATACGCTGCGGCAAGTTATACAAGTCCGAGGAGTTATACCTATATCAATCTGAAAATCTTTAGCGCAAAATGTCAAAGCTTCGAAATATTTCTTCACAAATATTAATATATTATCATGTAGGTTCGCTGTAGATTTCTCATTACTGTCAATGCACTCGACACTCGTTCAAAAGGTATACATTCAAAAATAAACACCAGAGCTACTAACTATTTACCTACTTCAATGAAATATTAGGTATACCTAGCCGACTTAGAAACAAAAACATTCGCAATGAAAAAAATAGAGTCTTTTCGTTATTATTAATTCATCACACTCGCTTTCACGCTTACAATGTTATATGTATATACCTACTTGCATGCTTAGAAGTCTCAATAGATATTTTTTTTATTCATTTGATGGTTCCTTCTTGTACTCACTAAACCTTTTGAAAGTACAATCTTCCCTCGTTTCATAAAAATGAGACAACATTACAAAGACATTTCCTAAGAAAAATCGGCAGTGCTTACTTTAATTCTACTTTACCATACGGGAAAAACTCATAACAATAAACCTACTTCAGACTGAAACCAGAGATTTATGTTAGTTTAAAAACGCTGTCTACTACACACGTAATACATAGTTATGTGCTTGGAACGGGGCGCTTATCGCTCCGTCGCAGGCACTCCGCCCCCGGCGGGTGTTCGCAACAAAAATACTGTTGTTTCCTTATTGTTGACGACTGTTGTCGTTGTTGCCGGCAAGGGCCCCCGTTGTTTGCTGTTGTTTAATTACTAGCGTTTTTGTGACGCTGTATAAACGATGTTATATTTTTGTTGAGTTGAGCTCCTGGTCTAATGGGTTATTCTTTTTGATGGATTATGTAAAGCTTCAATGGTGTCTGGCTGATTGTCGTGAATAGCCAGAGTTTTTGTTTGTCAGTTGATGTGAAAACTGCTTTGATAACTTCGTGTAACTTTACTCTATTAAAAAGTACAAGGTCTTAACGGGATCTAAATTTAACCGTCACCAACCAGTGTTGAACTTAGGTATATAACTTAGGTACCAATTGTTACATTCAAAGCTCTATGAACTCCTGAAACTGACGAACTAGCTCAATAACCGAGCTCGAAACAGTGACGTCACAAGTTATAATGCCCCAAACAAAAGTACAACTATCAACTAATCCCCCAAACGACACCCCTCAAAAAAAATCTATTAACATTTAATAAAATCATGACCTAAATACCGTTTCTTACCATTTCAATTTTACGGACGAAAGGGTGGTGGGTGCTCCTTCGCCATGCGTCTTTGTAAACCGCCCCCAACTCCTGGCTCTTCCCCCCTCCCCGTCCCTCTTCCCCCCCTCTACCATTGTCGCACGGCACACAAGCTTTCAGAGTAATGAAGAGCATTTTCGTCCGATTCTGAACACAATAGCCTCTTTAATACTAGGTAGAGAGGAAAGTTCTTTGTTGACGACAGTATTGTACCTACCGTGTGTGTTTGGTGTACGCTTTGTTTTTTGTAATGTTTGTTCGCGTGATTGTTACTCACAATGCTGTTATGTATGATCTGTCTAATGTTAGGTGTTTGATGTTTTGTGCGTGTCCTAAATTTTGATGTGGTATTGTGTGGGGACAGGTTGTAATGAACGAAAGCGTCTCATGTTTTGAGTTGAGATTTTAATTTGTTTGGCCATTTTATGATATTTTAGATTCGCATTGTGTTGTCTTTCCGCGCTGTTACTGTGTTCTTGCAGATTTTTATGTTTTTGCTTGGCTTCTTAGCGGCATAGCGTGATCCATACTAATATTATAAATGCGAAAGTATCTCCGTCTGTCTGTCTGTCCGGCTTTCACGCCAAAACTACTGAACCGATTGTAATGAAATTTAGTACACAGATAGTCTAAAGCCTGAGAAAGGACATAGGCTATAAAACATCTCGCTATAACCGATAGGAGCAGAGCAAAAACAAAAAATGTTGCGGAGACGGGAGCAAACGCGGAAGTACTACATATTGCTCCCATTATTTTAACAGGCGCTTATTTTATATTAACTGAGCTCATCCGGCTAGAAGGTTACGCGGGTGAAACCGCGGGGCACAGCTAGTAATGAATAAAAAACTTATGGCCTTCCTCAAGAATTAGGCTGTCAAATGCTAATCCGACTGATAGTTCCAGAGATTAGGTTGTTCAAACAAACAACCTCTTGAACTTTTTTATTAGTATACATAATCCTCAAATTTCTCTATTTCAGACTTCTTCGTCGTGTTGCTTGCATGGCTGTTTTTCAAGTCTTGTTACCTCAAATTTTAGCCGCTTCCATGATGACATCAGTGACAGCGCAGAGGTCACTACAAGGTTTTTGGGTTTGGTACAGAAAGGGCACTATCCGTCTTTCTGTCACCAGGCTGCATATCAAGAGACATGTATATATGGATTCCTGGATAGTTGAAATTTTCACATAAATTGTATCTCTGTTGCTGATAAACCATTACCTTTATTTATTTTATATTTCTAATGGTACGCCATCCTTTCTCTTACGCGAGTCCGACTCGTCCCTGGGTTTTAACTAGGGTATCCTATTAATCCAAAAATAATTTTCTAACCATTACCTATTCTATAAACATAATATTCAAAACAAACCCTCGATTTGGTTCCAGAAAATGCTTATATTTTCCCGTACAAAGTGAAGACTCGACACAATAATGTTATTTTCAATGGAAAATAACAAAATAACGGATCCAGAAATCAATAAATATTTGCCACATGATAAAATGAGAATTTTATTCTTGTACAGAAAGAAGTACTTACTGTTGTGCTGTTCCCAGAAATATTGGGCACGTATTTTTTTTTTTTTTTTTCGTATGTTACTGTTATCACCAATTTTTCCAATATATTGAGAAACTTCACTGCGAGTTTTTGTATTTTCCATGACACTTTTTTTACAAGTAAAAAAATAAGAAAAGGAATTCACATTAAGCGACGAAAGCTTTAATGTGAGCATTAATTAAACGCATTTCCAATGTCTCCATTCCAATTAAACACAAATAACTAATAACCATTTATACCTAATTCCACAACTGAATACCGGACAATCATTGTTCTGTGTTGCCATCCCAGTGCCTTTGTTTTCCCGTAACGAACGGGCGCTGTAGGAAATAATTATTGTGTAGTGGTAACACTTTAGTAGTATCGACACGTGCGTATTATTGTTACGATTGTTAGTGTTGCCGTTAATTAAGAATAAATAAATGCCTACAGGGTTGGCAGAGCGAAAATATGGGGATCGAATTGTGTAACAGGGATGTCTCTGTATTTTCATAAATAGGTACTTATATATGAACTTGTCTTTTGTGAGTGTACGCACCACCATTCTATCTCAAGTTAAAGAAATATCTAATTTACTTTATTCACGATTACTTACTTTGTTTTAAAAGTAACTAGAACTAAAGGAAAAAGGTAAAATGTTTGAAGTTGTAGCGTAAGTTACTTTTCCATTAATTCAAAGTTATTTGCTTACATTTTTGGCGAATGTATCGCCATTGTTCGGTACCTACGTGTTTAATTGTGATTATTTTCCATATATATATATTTTTAATACCTAATTATAAACTAGTGCTTGACTGCAATCCCGCCTGATGGTAAGCAGTGATGCAATCGTTGATGGTAAAGCGCACTAGTTTATTAAGCCTATTCACTTAAAAAACTTAGGAATAGGAAGGATGACGGCAGTTGAGCGAGGTGATGCAATGTTAAACCCAAGACCAAAACGACCAAACGATGCTGCGCTAGAGGGAGATTGATCTGGAGTCTCTCCACGACCAAACTCCCGACACAACAACATTTGGCGCATCGTACCCGGCACCCAACGCAACATAACTGCTCAGACCCGTCCTCATAACAATCGGACTCATAGAAATCGGATTCATATTAATGAAACTGTAAACCTGCGATTCGCCCTAAAGCGTTACTTATATTGTAACTACTTAAAAAAAAAAAAATTCATTACCACAATTTAAACATAACACACAATCGGGCCTCTGGCGTCTTTATTACTTATCTTTCTTAGCATGACCTGGCCTCAAATTCGATCAACTTAATTAATACACATTAAAACCTTCATTATTCTAGACGTCTATATCTACCACAGACATTCGCAATCATATCAACAACAACACAATAAACTTATCAGCAAAACTTTCACGAAACTTAAAAATTACACGTCCAACAACAAATTTAAGCAGTAGCTATTTACATTGTAATTTAACATTATCTAAAAACAATACCAAAGAAAGAAAAATCTCGCACTCCACAGCTTTCAGACAATATGCACAGTGTAAACCTGTAAAGAATTTGTGACACTTGTGGCCACAAAATGGAGGTGACAACCGTGCACTGTGGACTGCTGGAAAGCCACTCAATATTGACAAAAGTATTTGTTCTACTGTTTTGAAAGGTTTGTTTTTCGCTTTGTCGTATGCAAATGAATGATGCAGTCGTAATTAGCTAATATTGAATGTGTGCTCTGCATTCGAAACTGGTGGGCAATTGAATAAATACAGCTTGGAATTTGTTATTGTTCAAAGGTTCAGTTCAACGGAAAATAGTGTCACACGATGCTAGTTTTATTAGATGATTATGTTAGTCTACAAGAGGTTTTTGCGGGAAAGCTAAGATGAGTGTCACCCTCATTTCTATTGGACTTTTAAATTATTTATAGAGTCGTTTACTAAATAAAAGCGTGTGATTTATGTAGTAAAAAGCGCATTCATAAAGAACATTGAATTATTGCAGCATAGTGACCTCATCATGACTGCCTCAAACCTCCCTCGTAGACGGTTCACGCGGCCGTCTTTTTCGACTGTAATTAGCGATATCCGCCATTATTGTGAAATAAATTTTTCAAATTTTGCCAATAACACGTGTAAAAAATTATAGAAACTCTAATTTGTTACACGTGTTATTGGCAAAACTATCTAAGTATCTATTCCACAGGGGGCCATTGATCAAAAGTTGAATTGAGTAGTCTACAAGAAAACGTGAAGGTTATTAAACCTTCAAAGACAATAATAAATATTGTCTTAGTACCAAATCGATAGGGTATACTAGTATGTCAATACGTTGGTTTATAAGAGATCGAGATAACATAGCTACTCTCTCTTTGCTCCTGTATTATGTTTATTAATTAGATGACGGCTGAGCGGTCGTCACCATCTTGGTGTGGTGGTAAAGGCTCCATTACCTACGTAGTTTTGAATTAAAGCACGAGGTGTAAATATACCCTCCAATCTTGACAATAACAATGTAAATGGGCCAACCGACAGTTTCGCTCCGGAGAAGTGCTCTGGTCCGCGTCTCAATGCGAAGTGACCGTTCGACAATCCCCACTTTCCAAAACGACTCTGTCCACGTGCCGCCATTACAAAATAACGTCATAGCGTTTGCTACTATGTAAATGAAAAGAGCAACTCTTATCAAAACGATCCCGCTATCCACGACATATACCTATATTTATTTAAAGTAGTATTATACTCTTAACGTACATATTTATTGTATAATCTATGTGAATAGTACACAGCCGGCTGTCGCTGAAAACCAGCGCTGGGCTCTGTTTTGCATAGAGTCGCAGCATAATGCTGAACGACAGCCATTTTGCGTAGATGTGATGCATGTTTCCCTCAACTATGTCTTATTTTTTTGTGATTTTGTATACTTTTGCGTCATGTTTACTGCAAGTCTTTTTTTTTTTCTTTCTTTCACTGTAGACTACCTACATTATTTCTCTCTCCTTCTCCTTAGTATTTCATTCAAAGGTTGTCTGTAAAAGATCGCTCGATAAGACCGCCCATTGTGTCAACCTTTGTAAAAATATTTATATTTATGTTCTGTTATCTATATAGTGTACATAAAAAAGAGTATTCTATTCTACTTTTAAAATAAGTTTTTTTACTATAAGTATGTATATAGTAAAACTTATTCAGAAAACCCTAAGTACAGAACATTTTCTTTCAATTACATTGTAAACTATTTTGATTGATGCTGCTCCATATGTTCAAAGATGTTGTTCACTCAACAACATAAGTAAGGTAGTGGGTGTTGTTTAACTGTCAAAATGACAGCCATTGCTACTGTTATTGCACAACTACCCGCGGTTCATTAATCGAGCAAAAGTTTGTATCATCAATGTTCTTACCTACCCTTAATACTCGTCATCATCATCTCAGCGTTAATCCCAGTCACATCCATATCTTTTTTCAGCTTTGGAGTCTGGGGTCCGCTATACCAGTGTAACTGCTGATTTTGGCTAAACTTCGACATTTTCCATGAAGCGACTGCCGTCTGACCTCCACAACCCGAAGGCGACATCGAAGTATTGCAGTTAGACCAATTGTTGAACTTTTGAGGGCTCTAACAACCCGTAACGACTGCCACTAGATGTTGGTATGGCAACCGGGACCAACGGCTTAACGTGCTTTCCGAGGCACGACCAGACCAGTGCAAATATTCATATTCATGCATACCCTTAATACTAATAACCCTTTAGCATTACCATCAATGAATACTTGATTCAATCATTAATTAAATTACATAACAGGTCGCGTAATTACAAACACCCACCAGACGAACTTTTCCAACTATTGAACTTGTGAAAACCTATTCGATTCGAGCGCGGACAATGCCTGCATTGCCCGGTCACAATCGAATAGTATCAAGCATTGTTCCCGATGCTTTGTTTGAGATCCAGTTAATCGACCTTTGCGAATGAAATTTATATTTAAATCGAGCTCTTTGATGTAAAACTGCACGCTCTGTTTAGATTATAACTAATTGTTATCTTAACTAATCTACTAATATTTCTACATTACGTCATTTTGGCAGCGGCTTTTTGTAACGACGTAGGTATAATCAAAGTCAGAAGTCATCATCATTTCAGAGAAAAAACCTCCACTTTTGGATATAGGCCTCCCTCAACGATCTTAAATCAGAAGTGATTTATGTAAATTAGGCTGAAAATCAGCACTTTTTGAACTTCAATATTGTCATAATTACATTTCTAAAATGATTTTGTCTCTATCAAATTAATGTGTTAAGTTTCAGAATAGCAGACTTATGAATAACACACACATTTGTGTTATACACTTGTGGATAAATGTCTATCCCTACCTCAAAGGAAATAAGGAGACCAAAGCAATTTTTACTTATAGAACTAATGCGACAATTTCATCTCAACAGAAAAAAAGTAAAGCCGATTTTTCCCGACCAACACGAAACAGTCAACGTAATTTTAATAGAGCATTAGTCTTTTATACCATTGTCGTTACTAAGCACACGATCCTATCATCCGCGCCGACAAAAGATACAAGCCCACCCCAAAGTATCGACATAATAATGAGGAACCGGGAAAAACTTCTGTTGTGGAATGAAAAGCGCAAATTCGTCATTAGGCGGCGCTTTCCGCCATTGTTGTTCCTATCTCTTTCACTCTTAGGGACATTTGCCTGCGTGAGAGAGAGACTACCGCTGGTCCTTGGAGCCGGATTGTTCCTTTCTATGTTAGCGACATTGTTTTCGCTTTTATACCCGCCTGAATTGGGATTGTCTTGTCTGTTTGAATGGACGATGGCGCCCCTCCACGGTGGATGAATACAGCTTTCTATAAATGGGGGGAGACAAAGGGTTGGTCTCTTGAATCGCGCTGGGAGACAGGTCGTTGGTGCCTTCGATTATATTGTATCGAATCAATGCCTTTGTTTCAGCAATGAAGGATGGTTAGGGCAAATTACTTTTCTGTTTTTGTTCTATGTTTTTATAGTTTATGGCCGCTAATGTAAAGAAGAATAGATAGACTTAATGATATCAGATTTCTTTTCCTTTTTCTTATTTAGATTTGGTCACGTATCTTATGTTACTAACATACACAGTATGACGCCAATTTAGAAATGCAGAGAAAAACGATCTGTATATCGTTTGACCTACATTAAATATTGACATGAAATATTCGACGTGACGTAGATGATTTTGAAATCTTTTGTCAAAGTGTAAGGCAAAGTATTGAATTTCTTTTATCCATTGATTTATAAAATACCTTCTAGTTTGTGCCCGCAGGGTCGTCCGATCTTTGTACCATAAAATATATCTATTCTATGACACTCTGCCGTAGATACAGCGGGATAATTTAGTAACACTGGTATTTATTTTGACAGTTCAACAACATCCATTGCGTTATTAACATTGTTGATCATATGTTATGTTGAACATATGAATCAATGGATAAAAAATAATTCAGGTTTTGCATGAAAGTGTGAAGTAAACGCAATAAGGGTGTTGTACACTTGACCTGGATCATGCCTCACTAAAAGCGATGGAGATGAACTATTTATTTATATTAACACCACTTCCAAAAGTTAATTACATTACCAATAAAAAATTAAATAACACAAATACATCATAAAATTCAAATAATAAAATAAATCAAAACATAAACAGAAGAAAAAGAAAGACAAAGCAGAGTAACAATATTAACGGAAATAAAATAAAGTGTAACATTTTTACGGGATGAGATCTATAGGTAATAGGGGATGACGCACGATCCACCGTGCGACATGTGGGCACAGCTAGCAGGCGGTGTTCCCACTATCATCATCATCAACCTTTTATCGCCCCACTACTGGGCACAGGTCTCCTCTCATATAGTGAAGGATTAAGCGTCTCCGCTATAGGTACCTACTATGATGGAAATGGCGTGCTTAAAGAGCGCCTGTCCAATTATGAAAGAATTTTCATTATCAGCAGCGTAATTGTGTAACATACTATCAGTAGCAATGGCTTTCATTTTGACAGTTCAACAACATTCATTGCGTTATTGATGTTAATGGGAAGACACATTTTGAAGGCTGATCATTATTTGAAGATTATGCACTACATACTTTTTAGAACATTCATTTGCCTTTTAAGTTTAGTAAAAGTTATCATACTTTTACAAAAATGTATATAACTGTTCAAAATCATGGGGTCGCTCGGTCGGCATCAAAACAGAGAAGTTTATAATATCTAACGTTCAAATAATAAAGAAGACTAGTGCTAATGGCAATATTACACATTGTGCTGTGAATAAGGTAATAAAATACCAAGTTTCAGCCTTTTGAGACCTGTTAGACGTATTCAAGTCACTTATGATAGTGCGAAAAGTTACGAAACGGTTTAAAAATTTTACGTTTATGTGAAACTTTTGGTGTTGGAATACTGTAAATAGTTTCAGTACGACTTGTGAAATGGCAACGTTCTCTATGTAATTAAGTATATATAACCCTAACCCAAGGGTCCGGACCCATGCTGGCAAAGGAGGAGGCGGAGCACGTGAGGGAGCGCGAATCCCAGCGTCCTCACGCCACTAGCCGGCGCATAAGACGGCCACCCTAGCCGCGGGCTTGCCGGCAAGGACCAGGCCCGAATCGACGGCCAGTGGTCTCGAACGTCAGTAAAAATCGGTATCCAAGTATCTAAAATCGGTATATCTAAAAAAAAAGCTCGATATTCAATAAATATATCCGTTAATTTATAAAAAAAAAAAACCACTCTCGAACGTCAAAGAGCGAGGTCGGTTAAAAACTCTTTGGCCATAGCCACCGTCACACTTGAATCCATATCAAAATCGTAACAATTTCGTGTTATAAATGTTTCTTTTTGCCATAGCACTTGAGCTTGTTGGCTCCTCGTCAGATGACATTTTGTAGGCACTCTTTAGAAAAGTCACTGATAGGGTGTTTTCCAAAACATTTTGCATTAACTCCGTCTATGACGCCGTAATATTTAACAGAATTCAGAAATAAAAGAGGTTGCCATGTCACAAGCGTAAAATCGGTAGAAAAATCGGGAGAATTTCCATGTATACTCTGAAATCGTAGAAAAACAGCTGCATTTCGGTATTTCGGTAGAACAGAGCCCATATCGGTAGAAATACCGAAAAATCGGTAGGTTCGAGACCACTGTCGACGGCGCGATGTGTTTCACGCGTGCCTCAAAAAGATTTCAGCACATCGTGACGGGGTCCACGAAGACCCGATGCCTCCTGGGTCAGGGTTGCGGGTTGGTGAACAAAGAAACCGTGGCCAAAAGATGGGTGGGTTTTAGTCAGTAAAAGTCTGACACGCCCTTCCGCTCCGCCCAGAGCGGGAGAAGTCATTTGATGATTTCCCATCCCAACAGAAAAAATGGTCTGGACCCAAAGGGTAAAAACCTATTACTAAAACTACTGTCAGTATGTCACCAGCCAGTATCATAAACCTTGATAGCAAGACAGTAGAAACTTCCACAGATATATTTCTGTTGCCACACTTCATAACCACGTTACCTAAGTACTTCTTGCGCATGTCCCACTCACGCTAATCCTGGTTTTTAATTAGTGCGCAATCTGAAACCCTCAATCCAGCAATGACTCTAGACGAGAACTCCTATGGTAGAAATTATAGCCAGCTAAAGAAAAATTAAATGAAAAATGTGTTTTCCTTTTCAACAAAAATGTAGCTACGCCCAGCCGTGTTTGTTTTCATGACCTCAGAACACTAAGAAAATCATTTTTCTTCTCAGGTGCCGAATGGAAGCTTCTCTCCGAAGACGAAAAGCGGCCATTCATAGACGAGGCGAAGCGCATCAGAGCGATGCACATGAAGGAGCACCCTGACTACAAGTACAGACCCAGGAGGAAGCCCAAGACGCTGAGGAAGGAGGGGTACCCCTACTCCATACCGTACCCCAGCGTGCCCATGGATGCGTTGCGAGCTGGTGAGTATTACCACTATTTGATTTATTTAAACTTCGCAAAAAGGCAGAAAGGCGGACTTCATGCCTTAGGCATTCTCCACCAGTCAACAAAAGCTGCACCCTAATTGCGTAAGACTCTGTTACTATCAGTTGCAATCATTTTGAAGCTTATTGCAGTTCCATTGCTTGCAGTCTTATGTAACTGCTGAACAGCGTAAACTACGCAATGAATGTTGTTGAACTGTCAAAATGAGAGCCATTGCTACATTTGCTACTGATAGTGTGTTACGTAAATACCCTACGGGTCAAGAGATTAGATGATGGTGCTTTGGTCCTTAGGGACAATGTAAAAAAAACTCCTAAATTGTACTATTAGGTATAGTGTCATAACTGTCATGATAAAATATTCAATCTTATTCGGGATGGAGTGAAGCTTCGTCGTTTGATTTATGTTCGATAGCAAAGTTATAACAACCGCATCAGGAACTCCCGCATCCGTGGCAGTCTTCATGTCCGTGACATAGCAGACAGACTGCAAGAGGGTCGCCTACGTTAGTACGGTCACGTCTTACGAAAACACACATGTTACGTGGGTCACAAATGTTTTGCCATGGCGCCTCTGCCGGCCCGGAATAAGCGACGTAAAAATTGCTGGCTTGACGTCGTAAGAGATGACATGCGTGCCAACAATCTCAGACCACGAGGTGCCAGAGATCGTGCGAAATGGACTAGTAAGTGTAGGAAAGCGGACCCTGGGCTCCAACGTGAAAGCCGCGCATGTAACCGGGATTATACGCTGAGATGATGATGTTGACCAAAGTTATAACAAAAAAATAATGGCGGTTGTTGACGTTGTACTGTAGTTACTGCCACCAATGACGAAGTTTCTGTTTGTAACTCCATAGTTCAAAGAAATAAAAAATCCCATTATGTGTTCCCAAGTTCTATCAAATTCTAATACACTCGCGGACAAATTTCAGCTTTTTTTTTCACACCTCATGGTAAGCAGTGATGCAATCGTTGACGGTAAAGCGCGCTAGTTTATTAAGAGCCTATTCAGTCAAAAAAACTTGAGTGAATAGGAAAGAAGACGACAGTTGAGCGAGGTGATGCAATGTTAAACCCAACAACACGACTAACGATGCTACGCTAGATGGAGATTGATCTGGAGACCCTCCACGACCAAACTCCCGATACAACATTTGACGCTTCGTACCCGGCACACATCGGAACACATTTTCTCAAACCCTTCCTCCATACGGCTTCACCAGACATCATGCCGGAACACGACGAATCGCTTGGCGGCAAGACATTGTCTGGTGGGTGGTAACTTCTGCCGGCAGCCGATATTATGGCCTACCACCGAGCCTCTTTCCGACACACACCAAGCCCAGTTATTTATGACAACAATAAGTCTTTTAAAAGCTTCAAATTTCATCTTTAATCGTACCATTATTACTGACATTCGCTGATTCTTTTAACTTAATGATGTCTGAACATATGTGTAGGAGAAATGGGAATTTAAAGTTGTTAATTTCTGGTCCTTATTAAGTTACCAAAACACCGCTTTTAAGTTCGAAGGACCAAAAAATAAACGCCTTAAAAGTCTACACACGAGTCGGCAACATTGTCGCTAATTACAAAACTAATCGTCATTGTGTAATATTTTGTCGAGAGCTGTCATTATGTGCTGTAAACCCTTTGTTTATTGCATTTTATTGTTGCCGCGGCCTGATGAACGGATAACGCGATGCTAATAGCATTTATAAATTTTATTTGATAGGCTGTATAAACTGTTTCGTGAAAGCCTAGAGAGTTTAAAAGAAATGACATCCACCGATGTAAGACAGACTCAAGGAAATTCTATCTAAACTGGAATGTGAACTTGCATAAGTCTCTTATTTAAAAGAAGACTCTATCGCAAGAGAAATAAGGTCGATCGGAAATAAAACTTTATTTGAAGAGAACACGGTCCGAGGGAGAAAGCGTCCCAGTAGCCCTCTGTCTCTTTCTAAGTGTTACCCGTATTTATTTTTTGTAATTTTGTTCGAAACCAACAATTTAGAAAAAATATGGTGAAAAAGGGTGCCATTAATGTCTGCAATAGTGAGTCATACTCTGGATGCGGAATATCATTCTTTAAGTAAGGATTTTGCGGTAATCTTAAACAAGTTATTTTGTTTGTATTTAGGGTGACCATAAATTTCGGAGTAATTAATAAATGTGTGTGTGTCTACTTAGTCATTGTGTGCATAATAAGTGACTTTTATTGGGTACAATAACATTAAATTCTGCTTTCTTGTAGATATTTTATTTATCTAAAGGTACAGTTTCGAATAGATTGACCTGCTGTCGTCCGTACATCATCAATTTATTCATCCATTTTTAAAAGTCAATAATGAAATTAAGAAGTTCGCATCCATGCCTGTGTTGCATGTTCATTAAAACTCAGGTAATATAAGTGAAAAAAAAAAATATTTTACGTACGTTCTTTATAAATTCCATTATAATAGTCACCCTACACAACAAGGACAGAGGGCTACTGTAAAGCTATCTCCCTCGGACCGCATTTTGATCAATAGTTCACATTCCAGTTTAGATAGAAATTCCTTGGACAGACTACATCAAACTGTGTCTGTTTCAGTTCAAGCTTAGATTTTCTTTGATAGCTTTTCTTTTTTTCTCTCGTTTATTGTAACTCACATTACTAAAACTAACAAATGCAATATAAGTACATATAAGGACTTTACAATGTGTTTTTATACAAGAGAATTGATAACCGTATTAGATTCGTTTCAATAACTGACTTTTGACTACAAAAACGCAACTTATCTAACTTCATAAAGCACACTCTTACTTACACCGCACGATGTTCAGAGACCGTTTATATAAATTGGAACCGTGTAATGGGAAAAAAAAGAAGGAACGGTCCCTATTAGAAAAAGCACATCACCAGAATAATGGACCCTAATTATCGTTTAGAGTAATGGGGATTTTACGTAACCCTGTAGCAACAAAACACTAATAACATCACAATACCTTAACAACAAACGTTTAATTAAACAACACCTGACTATTAACTACAAAAACCACAGTACAAAGATACCTACGCCCACCATTTTTTCTTTAATTATTCTGTTCCAATCACTGTCCCACATAAGTTACGCATTCATTCCAAAATTAAATGATTCATTCCAAAAGTAAATCAGTCAAACTGTCGTTCCGCGCCAGTCCACAATCCAATATCGTATTCGAAATTCGAATACATTTTTTCAAACCGAAACAATTCTGTTATGTAGTGAATGTTATAAAACTTTCAGTACAATACATAGAAGGCTGCTTACAAAGGGACGGTTGTACTGACGTTATCAGCCCATTCATTGGATGTCATCGAATCCGCTAGTCGAATTGGGATTACACAATTGCTGTGCCTCGTTTTGACGCAGTGGACGAGATAGTGGATTGAGTCGAGTAGGTATTTTTAGACGCTTTTGTGCGAGCCTAAAGAATGGCTCTTGTTGAAAGAAATTACTGTTTGTGTTATCGTTGGTTGATATCTTTTTCAGGTTTCTTGGCTCCATTATGAGGAGAGTACTCTTGTCTATTTGTTTTGGGCGTCTATTTTTGCTTGTATTGTTATTGCATTACATTTAAATTATTTCAATGCAATAGCTATTAGGGTACACTAGATTATAGAACTACATTTAAATTTAAATGTTTTAACTTTTTCTTGGCAATTTCATATCTAGCTATGCTATATACATCCTACCTAAATCATCAACCTTTTTATCGTCCCACTTCTGGGCACAGGTCTCCTCTCATACAGAGAAGGATTGAGTGTAGTCACCACGCTTGCTCAATGCGGGTAGACGATTTCAGACTTAAAGTCCAGGTTTCCTCAAGGTGTTTTCCTTCACCTTTTAATCAGTCATTGGTGTCCAAGATATACTTAGAAAGTGCATATAACTTAGAAAAAATACATTGGTACTTTACTGAGTTGGAATCGAACCGGCACACTCATGCTTGAGAGGCTGGTGTTTTAACCACTAGGCCACCACGACTTCCTACCTAATAATAAAACTGAAGAATTTTTTTGAATGAGTTAGACTTTAGAGTTGCTCAATTATTGAGAAAGGCTAGGTATATGCTGCTTAACATCAGGTTAGGACGCCTCGCAAACGACCAGTCACTCTAATACTGAAGGCCAAAGTGTATGACTGAGTGTGTGTTTGTATCTTTGTTATTCACGCAGAAACTACTAAAAGGATTTGGACGAAGCTCATAGCATATTTTATATCCCTATATTCCCACATCCACCCTATATTTCCACAAAACTTACGCGGGTGAAATTGCGGGGAGTAGCTGGTAAGAAAGAACGCTATGGGAAAACTAAGTACGGACGACACCAGGTCAAGCTACCCGTAACTACCAAATATTCTCAATCAACCTTAAGCCTTAATGCTTTAGAAATAAATTTCAAAATCTAATGAAGAAATCTGACAGATTGTAGTAGCTTGATGTCCTGTCGTCTGTACAATAGCAACGCGGGAGGGCGATGGAATGAGACTCGGAACAAACCGCGGGCTGACGCTAAAGGTCATCATAAAATTGAACACAACCATCGCCCAATGAGCTCTCGACTTGACCACTATCTTCCAGTAGCAACAATAACTATCAACTTGCTCCTTAAACTCGCAGCAAACGAGTCAGTCGCCTACTCCAACAAAAAACAGCGCCCACAATCACGACCATATCTCGTGACTCTTAAAATAAAACGAACAGAAGTCAAACTTTTACACGTCCACGTACATAAAAACCTTTTTTATTGAAAATATCTATACTAATATATAAAGCTGAAGAGTTTGTTTGTTTGTTTGATTGTTTGAATGCGCTAATCTCAAGAACTACTGATCGGATTTGATAAATTCTTCTCTCTCTCTTTTGCGTTGGCTAGCTCATTCATGCAGGAAGGCTTTAGGCTATATAACATCACGCTGTGACCAATAGGAGCTGAGCATATAAAGAAAAAACATATCAAAATCTACGCAGGTGAAACCGCGGCGCGCAGCTAGTCTATACTAATATATAAAGCTGAAGAGTTTGTTTGTTTGTTTGAACGCGCTATTCTCTGGAACTACTGGTCCGATTTGAAAAATTCTTTTTGCGTTGGATAGCCCATTAATGCAGGAATGCCTTAGGCTATATAACATCACGCTATAACCAATAGGAGCGGAGCATAACAAAAAAATAAAATGAATGTTGTGTATTTTGGGGCTACAATAAAATGTTCAAATAACTAACTCCACGCAAACGAAGTCGCGCGTAGCCGCTAGTATATTATATTCGGTACGCTGTTTACTGAAATAATTTCGATACCAGCATATAAATATTGTTATTTATGGCCGCCTCGGTGATGGTGTGTCGATGTGGGAACGTTGGCAAGGCTATGGTCAGAGACAGCACAAGACAGGGAGGCTTGGAAGGAAAAAGGGAAGACCTTTGCCCCCGAAGGGAAATCATCAAATGACCTCTCTCGCTCTGGCCGGAGCGGAAGGGTGAGTCAGACTTTTACTGATTAAAACCCACCGTGTTCCTTCACTAGCCTGTGCGTCAGTGCTACGGTTTCTTGAGGGACACCAAATCCATACTAATATTATAAATGCGAAAGTAACTCTGTCTGTCTGTCTGTTACGCTTTCCTGCTTAAACCTCTCAACCGATTTTGATGAAATTTGGCACAGACAATCTTTAGACCCTGAGAAAGGACATAGGCTACCTTTTATTGAAAAATTTGATATTCCTGAGAGAAATCTAAAAAGCGCGATATAACCGAATTCCACGCGGGAGAAGCCGCGGGCGGAAAGCTAGTAGGCTATAAAAAATGGCCGCCTCGTTATAATTTTTGATTCAACGTCATTCAAAAGTTTTGTCGTTTTATTAGACAGTTTTGAAATGTCTTTTTGAAAGTTGGTGTTTGACAAAAATACCTAATTATGTCTGTTGTCATCATAATAAAACAAATATGTTTAATCTATACTAATATTATAAATGCGAAAGTAACTCTGTCTGTCTGGCTGTTACGCTTTCCCGCTTAAACCTCTCAACCGATTTTGATGAAATTTGGCACAGACAATCTTTAGACCCTGAGAAAGGACATAGGCTACCTTTTCTTCCGGAAAAATTTGATTTTCGCCATTATAATTACAGCATGCTATAAAGTATGCTGTAATTATAATTAACCGTTTTATGATAACATAAAACGGTACCTACGCTTTTTTTTTTTGTTTTTTGCCGTTTCTTGCGACTTTGCCGCAAATATTTTTTTTTTCTTTCTTTCTCTTTAATATAATAATAATAAGAAGAATCAAGAAAAAGCAATATCGTAAGCAAAACAATTTAAAAATACGCCTCACCTAAGCTCAGTACACATAATCGAAAAAGCGCTTACATTCTCACATAAGGGCGCCCGCCGCGCTCTCAACAAAAGATTTCCAAATATGAAAAGCGAAAATGGAACGCATAGTTTAAACCGTCTTGGCTGCTTTTGACAGTTGACAGTTTTCACTGTCAATGCGAAAGTGACAATAGGGTTAGTTGGGGTGCGTCAAGCCTCTCGTCCGTTTGGGGTTACCCCATTGACATGCGATTAAAATTATTGAAAGATTTTGCTTTTTAAACGATATGCTTGGGTTGTTATTAGGGGCCCGTGGTTTCATAATGACAGCCGCATAGGTCGATCGATCAGGTTAAGCTCCGTTTCCTGCGCTTGGTCTGTGGGTGGGTGATCATCGTCTTGAAATACCGAGAAAAAAGTACGTTCAGACATTTGGTCCAGGCTGTCATGCGTGGATTTTTGATTTGATTTTTGTGGGTGGTCAGAAGCCCGAAAGTCTGACAACCAATCTTACCAATGGGTATCGTATTACCCAGTAACTGGGTTAAAGATGTCAGATAGGCAATCGGTTAGACTGGAAACTGACATCAACATTGTCGGGAAAATACTAGACAGATGGTGATGTGGCTTGAATTGTTATCAAATTTTGAATTGTTGTTTGAGACTTAAGACCGTATTACAGAACCTTACTCAAGAATTAAACATTACTTAAAACTAGTTTCAACCAATCAAATAGCTTTAAAAGAGATTTAAGTAAAGCATGAGTTTTGAGTAAGGTTCTGTAATACGGTCCTTACTTGGTTAGTTAATACGGTTTCTTGAATTTTAAAAATAAAATTATAAGTGATAACTTTAAAAGTGTTGATACTATTACATAGTTCATTAGTGTGACAAATGATTTTATTCTGATCTGTGAAACTTCGTCATAAATAAATATTTACTAATATAACATTTTTCTGTCAGTGTTTGTCCTCGAACTCCTCTAAAACGGCTGAGCCGATTTTAATGTAATTTCATATGTACATTCGCCAGGCATTACAATAGATTTTTATCTATTTTTATATTACTGTTACTAAAACTAGTATACAATAATTATAAAATAATGTAATAGTTCCATGTTTAGGTACTTGGTTATGATAAATAACTAAACGCAATTTTAGTTACTTTGATTACCTATTCAATTTAATGATGATTAGTATTGTTTTAAAATACAGATCTTAAACTCATTCATTATATAATAAATATTCATTTTATATTTTTTTTTTTGTTACACAACAAAAAAGCTATTGACTTTTCACCATTGATGTTCTAAAGAACTTATTACTAGATATTTATGAAAATACCAATGGTCAAAAAGTCGATAGCATGTCAATCTATTAACTATTTTTTCTCTTCTTCCCTGTTACCCGACTAATATCCGTTTATGTATTGACAAGAAAACAAACACCAGTTTTTACATACCATGCGTGAATTACCCAATTCACACAATATCTCACTTGCCGTCAACATTGCGGTTGCCGAACTAAACGTGGGCGGAGTCGGCACGTGTGTCCTGACCCTTATTTAAGGGTCGCGCCATACTTGGCACTAACATGGCTTTTAAGTTAATTGCAGTTGTGAATTTATGTTCTGAAATAAAACTAGGGGTGAATAATTACTTCGCGAGTTCGAAATCATTTTTAATACGGTCGCGGATGTTTTAATTAGTAATATTTTTTTGTTTTGTGTAACATGTTTGCGGGTTTCTTTTCTTTTTTGTCGTTTCACTGATTAAATATTTGAATTTTATGTATATGAGCATGTGGGATGGTAATTAGTAAAAAAAAAATCGTTTTTAATTATTGTGAACAAATATGGTTTACACACGATAATTTGACAAATACAAATCTACGCATTAATTTTGCTGGCTAAAAGAATAGGCTAACAAGCTGGAATTAATTACATTTTATTCCCCATACAACAATGTATCTTGGCTCTGCATGAAACATACGAAGGTTTGTTTAGGGTTGTATACATTATGTAAAGAAAACCCCGTCCGACCCATAAGGATAATAAAGGTTAGGTAAACATATCTATACTAATATATAAAGCTAAAGAGTTTGTTTGTATGTTTGTTTGTTTGTTCGCGCTAATCTCGGGAACTACTGGACCGATTTGAAAAATTCTTTTTGCGTTGGATAGCCCATTAATCCAGGAAGGCTTTAGGCCATATAACACCACGCTGCGACTATTAGGAGCGGAGCATAACTAAACCAAGCGAACGAAGTCGCTGGCGGCCGCTAGTGACTAAATAAAATATAAAATTTTACATAGGAAGATAATCATCAAAGTAACAATACTAATGAATTTCCAAAAAAATATCTTTTTTTTCCGCGAATTAATTCCAATTTCTATAAAATTTGGCATTTAAAAAAAAGTGGCAACACTATTTTCGACGATAGGTATTATTATGAGCGATGCGCATGTATTGCCGCACACCGCACATATATTAAGTTACCTCCTTTTGCGAAATAATATTTATTTTTAGGGTTTTTTTAAGTTAAGCCGGATTTTCAGGCACTATTAAAATCAATTATCGATACCTAACAATACCTTCATGGATCGGACAGGGTTTTCTTTGCATATTGTTTATGGTTTTCTCTTCTCATGTTTGTCACCAGCAATATTAATCAAAAAACGACACGCAATCGTAACAACCATTCTCAAAAAGAAATATAAAAAAAAGTTTATCAACTAAAAGCCCTTTAACGGAAACGCCACGCGGCCCGCACGTGACGTCACTGACATTAGAGCTCCACACTTCGACCTAAGAGCTTGCGCACGCGCCGGGCCCGCCCATTACTGGGTAATTTAACCAAAACTTGATAGGTTCATGATGGTGATTTGGTCACAAATTGTGGCAATTGGTCTGATATAATTAAGAGTTGTTTGTAGGTTATGATTACGCCGGTTGGGTCAAACATTGGCTGGTATTAAATTGGAGCCAATATTTTAGGGATTTGATTATTATGTTCTTGTTGTCATTCTTATTTATAATACAAGATCACAGGTAAAATAAAAGGGGAAAGAACCATTGGGCATCAAAAGGAAAAGTGCCCAAAAGGCGAACAGCATTGCCACGTTGTATGGCGATGTTGATTCAGATCAAATGTCATTCATACTAAAATCTACTGAACGGATTTTAATGAAATTTGGCAGACAGAAGGTTTAGCACTAGGATTAACTTATATAATACTTTTTATCCTCATATTTGCATGGATCGCAACATGTGGGTGAAATGCGTGCAGCGTAGGTAGATACAGTACCTATGTAGCTTCTCTGTTTTGCTGTTTTTGGCGAAACGTTCGAAACGAAATAGGCTTAGAACCTACCCCTTACCAACTGTGTAACACAACGTGAATCATTTTCAACCACAGCTGAATCATTTTAATTGCTAATCGATTGCTTCGTGCGTCTATAGTAGGTACTTATGTGTTTCTGACCTGTCAAATTAGTCGACGCCTGGCGTATGTTGATGTATTTTTGATCGCCATGTTTATAATCGTATATCTAAATTGTGTATTATCTTCTATCCTTTTCCTAATAAGGGAAAAGAAAGAAGAGGTTGCAAACTTAAAATGATTTTGGGATCAAGAGAATCGGCGCCATTGTATGTTCTCGCAACTCGCACTTGGCCTGTGTTTACTAGTCCGTCTTTGTCTTCGCAATAACAACCAAAAAACATACTTCCACACACTCCCAATCCCTCATAATCAGACATTGTGTACAAGTAGCCAAGCAAAGGGATCCATTCCATCGGTCATTGTTCCGGGCATAATACGGGCAGGGCTACGCACGAATAATGTTCAACACAACGGTGGAATCTCCTGAACAAATAGTGTTGTGATGTGGTCAGCGTGGAGACGTGCAGCGGGGATTTATAAACCTGTGGAGTGTGGGGTAATTGCGTTACACACTATCATTAGCAATTGGTTTCATTTATAACCAATATTCTTTACATTATTTAAAGAAAGAAAAAACACTAAACACCAAGTAAACACAAAACACCAACACACACAACACACAAACGAAACTTTTAATTGTTTGTTGCACTTTGGGTGATGTCTTTACGTCGGCGCCGGCTGTCGCTGAAAACCAGCGTTGGGCTCTGTTTTACAGAGTCGCAGCATAATGCTGAGAGACAGCCGTTTTGCGTGGATGTGAAGCATGTTTCCTTCAATTGTTTCTTATTTTTTGTATTTTTGTAAACACTTGCGTCGTGTTTACTGCAAATAAAGGTTTTTCTTTCTTTCTTTACGGGTGCTTGACCGCAATCCCGCCTGGTGGTAAGCAATGATGCATTCGTTGATGGTAAAGCGAGCTAGTTTATTAAGAGCCTCTTCACTCAAAAAACCTGAGTGAATAGGAAGGAAAACGGCAGTAGAGCGAGGTCATGCAATGTTAATCCCAAGAATACGACCAACGATTCTACGTTACAGAGAGACTGATCCACGACCAAACTCCCGACACAACAACATTTGGCGCATCGACCCGGCACACATCGCAAGACAACTGCTCAGACCCGTCCTCCATAGGGCTTCACCAGACATCATGCTGGAACACGACGAATCGCTTAGCAGCAAGACTTTGTCTGTTTACGTTGTTGAGCAGACTCATTTTAAACCTTATAAACTATAGTGCTTAACCACCTAATGGGCCGTGTGATGCAATCGTTGATGGTAAAACCCACTAGTTTATTTAGAGCCTAGGTATGTACTATAGCCTTAAGACACTTAAATTGTACACATGAAGCAGTGGATTACCAATATGCTTCAAAATGATTCAAATTTATAGTAGGTAATAGTGTTATAGAAGCAAGAGGTACGGGGTGTAAAGTTCACTCATCCTCCATAGAAAAGGGAGTATCCCACGCTGAGACCGGCCACTTTGCACGCCAGTTGATGTCGTGAACTTGTATGCGTGCTAGTTGCACAGAAAACTCTGCTTGCGAGATGCAGGCGTCGGTAGCTTTGCGTGACGTCAGTATGACGCGTTGTTCGCATATAGCGTTGTAGGTACCGCTACAATGTGTTACGTAATTGGAGTACAAATGAGAATTATAAATAAGTGATTTCGCCCCGTGTGCATATAGAATAGTACCATCCCATATCCTCCCGTGGGTGTCGTAAGATGGGACTAAGGGAACTCTCAGCAGGGAAGCGGGCAGCAGCGCTTCTCCTGTGGTATACCGCCTGCCAAACGTGGGGATTATGGCAACCCAAACCTCAATGTAATGAAAGCCTATAGAGCTCTAGCTCGGCACGGCAATTGCGTAACACATTATCAGTAGCAACGGGTTTCATTTTGACAGTTCAACAACATTCATTGCCTTGTTTACTTTGTTGAACAGACACTTTTATCGAACATATGGCAAGCAATGGATTAGCTATTGCTTTTGTTTTGCTTTTCCATTGCTTTTGAAGCATATTTGCTTCAAAAGGATTCAGATTGACAGTAAAACAGTGTTTTATTCAGTTAGGGTGCTGATTCAGAACCAGCTGTCCGCTGTCAGTGAAGCCAGTGCTAAAAATTGCACCTACATAAATACAAGGACATTGTAAACACGTGTTACCGATTATGAAAGGAACTGCTTTATTAATTAACCGAATGAATTTTGGTTAGTTTTGAAATATTTAATCTAATTTAAAAAAGACATAAAAGACATTCGACACAATGTAAATTGTTTTTAAGAATGAAATAAATGAAATGAAATGAAATGAAATGAATTAATTAACTGATGTGAAAGTTTGAATGGACGGATGTCTGTTACTCTATTAGTCAGTTTCGTCATCATCATTATCAACCTTTTTATCGTCCCACTGCTGGGCACAGGTCTCCTCTAATACAGAGAAGGATTGAGCGTAATCACCACGCTTGATCAATGCGGGTTGGCGATTTCAGACTTTAAAGTCCAGGTTTTCTCAAGATGTTTTCCTTCACCTTTTAATCAGTCATTGGTGTCCAAGCTATACTCGGAAAGTACATATAACTTAGAAAAGTTAAATTGGTATTTGCCTGACCTGGAATCGAACCCGCACACTCATACTTGAGAGGATGATGTTTTAACTACTAGGCCATCACGTTAGACAGTTTAGTTTAATTTTATTTGTGGTGACTGATCCTGATACTTGATGATCTAATATTTTTTTACAGCTATACAGCATGTAATGTACTTAATTTACGCACACCCTCAAACACCCCAATTAGAATATTATGTTATAATCATATTATACAACGTGTAACAAAAAGGGTATATACATACCAAGGGCATGGCATCTTTAGATGATATCAAACGATATCGGAAGGGTTTCAACTCAAAATAAAATACTCAAAAAATTGGTACCAACTTTTCGGTTTCGTGTTTTTCTTAAAATCAAATCATAACAAACGTGGCAGCACACTACATATGTTAATAACTACTCGTTACCCGTCACGTTACTTGCCAAAATCCGATAAATGTCTTCAATATCTCTGTGCGACTAATATGATAGTAGCCTATCACAGGCGGTGTTTTTCCTCATAACTTCCTAACATAAAGAGATAGGATTAAAAAACCCTTCCAATATCGTTTGATATGATGTAAAGATGCCGTGTCTTTGTTATGTATATACCCTTTATGTTACACGTTGTATACACTGAATATTTAATTTAACATGTATATGCATTGCTATTTATTAAATTAGTTATCCAAATTCTTGGAGAACGAAGACCTTAACGTTCTTGGAATAAGGTTTCTTTTTTATATTTATTCTTTTTATAGTATGAGTATGAACACAAGCAAAACTGCGATTTTAAAAGTCTGTACCTACAAACAACAGGGTTAATATGACAACAATTTCCGTAGTTTTAATTATATGTGGGATAAAAAATTACCTAGGTATATTAAAAGGTAGCTAGCTAGGGCTAGCGCTAGGGGGGCTAGATATTTTTTAAACTTAAGAAATATGCTTCACCTTTGAAGTCCTACTCAGATCTTAATTTTTGTCTTATCCTTATGTATTTTATTGTGTGTACATAAATAGTGTGTTGAGAATCGTTCACGATTGTCAACAGACAATCTATCTATTTCATTTATTTATTTTATTTATTTATTTATTTAAGGCACATCAACAACACAAACACAAACATGGTTAATTAACATTGCAAAGGTCTTATTCTAGTGTTAGTGTCAATAACAGACGTGCACAACATTCGCGTACAAATAAAACTTACGTTATGAAAATTAATGTTCTAAATTACGAAGTGAACAACCAGATACAATAACAATAAATTGAATATAAGATGTCAAAAAAATACAATAATAAGATTTAAATCTAGTCAATAATAATTGAGAATTAATTCATTAACATTGGATATAATAAAATAATGTGACAAAAATATATAGTAAAATTATGTTTCCATTTAGAAAAGTACAGAAGATAAAGATATGTGTATATGTGTCCATTTAGAAAAGGACAGAAAATAAAGATTAGTTTAATACTATCAAAAAAGAACGCGCCTGGTGTAAATTGACGTAATTTTAGTCACCATAACTTTAATCGCGCCTAAACTATCTATGGAGTATCTTTCTTTCTTTTCTTTAGAGTGAATACTACTTCAACTCTTCAATGGCCTCTGTGGTTAGATACCACAATTTTGCCAATAACACGTGTAACAAATTGTAGAAATTCTTTAAAAAAAATATTTCACAATAATGGTGGATATCGCCAATGACAGTTGAAAAAACGGCCGCGTGAGCCGACTACGAGGAGATTTGATACAAAGCCATGATGTGGCCACTATGCTGCGATATTTCAATGTTCTTTATAAATTATTCACTGAATGCACTTTTTACTACATAAATCACGCGCTTTTATTTAGTAAACAACACTATAAATAATTTAAAAGTTCAATGAAAAATAAGCGTGACATTCATCTTAGCTATCTTGTTAAAAAACCCTTATGGAGTATCTTAATTTGACAGGACTAAACTAATATGTTATTTAGTATCCTTTTTTTAGTGAAATAGAACACGGTGCACTGAATTTAAAATTAGTTTAGTTTGTGGACTAAAGAATCGGTGCCATTTCCTTACTTCTTAGTTCCGAAGAGAGGAAGTCGTATCCCAGTAGTAGGAAAAATTAAAGGCTGATATGCTAACTATTATATAAAAAAGTCCTGGTGGCCTAGTGGCTAAAAGACCAGCCTCTCAAGTATGAGTGCGCGGATTCGATTCCAGGTCAGGCAAGTACCAATGTAGCTCTTCTAAGGCCTTCACCAATGACTGAAGGTGAAGGAAAACATCTTGAGGAAACCTGGACTTTAAGTCTGAAATCGCCAACCTGCATTGAGCAAGCGTGGTGATTACGCTCAATCCTTCTCTGTATGAGAGGAGACCTGTGCCCAGCATTGGGACGATAACAAGTTGATAATGAATGCTAACTATTAAATTTAGAGTGGTTTTTATTAACGTTTGTAGAAAAATTGGTCCTTCGATCCGGATAGGCCTAGTATGGTACTACTAGGCCTATCCGGATCGAAGGACCAGTTTTCCTTCAAACATCAATAATGAATATGCTTGTATAAATGCTAGGGTGGAGAAGAAAGGAAGTAGGTACAGAAACCAGCATATATATCAAGCTACTGCATTCCGTCAAATTTCTTTAATAGATTTTCAACCTTATCTTTGAAGCGTCAAGGTTGATTAGAAAAATATACAGTTTCGGGTGTGTACAAATTCTTTTACGAATCAGTATTATCGAATTACCTTAGTAATCCATAGACTAGTTGGTTCTTCAAGCAAGCCATTCAAATTGACTCAGTTGTATTTTATTGTATGCATAGATAATGGTCCTATTATATTGTATGTTTGTTTGTTATAGCTATTGTAACGATATAAAGGAATGTACTCACTTGTTTGGTAGAGGAATTTGTGGCTAAGTAATCATAGCGGCATGGTTCGATCGATCAGGTTAAGCGACACTTGCCGCGGTTTGTCCGTGGTTGGGTGACCGTTGTTACATACCAAGGCCTCTCCATTTCTTGGAAGGCACAACTTTAACAGTCGTTACGGGTCAAAAGCCCTAAAGTCTGACAAGCCTTGCCAAGAGGTATTGTATAAGCCAGTGAGAAAGTTGGTTGTCCACAACCCAGTGGGTCAGAAATGTCTTGCCATGGCGCCTCCGTCGGAGCGGGGTAGACCAAAGAGGTGCTGGCTTGACGTTGTAAGAGATGACATGCGTGCCAACAATCTCACACCACGGGATGCTAAATGGATCGCGCGAAATGGAGGAAATTAAGCAAAAAAGCGGACCCCAGGCTCCAACGCGAAAGCCGTGGATGCAACCGGGATAAACGCTAAGATGATGATAATGACTAACAGCCAGTTTCTTCATCAAAAGTAATAGCTAAAGTAACGTCATAAAGTAAAAGTAACGGTTAAATCGTTTCTTCACAATTTTAACTGATGGTTTAACTGTAACTTTTGCCTTTAACTTTTACTGCTCATTGAGCGGCAGTAAAAGCTAAAGTCACTGTAATTTTGACAAAGTTGTAGTTTAAATAGGTGTTTAGTATTAAAATGTTATGATGAACTTCATCCAGTGAAAGTTTAAGTTCATCAGACGATGAAGTTATCGTTAGTTATTTAACGCGTAGATGTAAAAAGTTTAATATTCTCAAAGATCATTTTTTATGGGACGAAGTTGATTTTCTGTTCCAATACAGAATTTCAAAGGAAACAGTTACCTCAGCCTATTATTACAAGATAAATTGACGCCAACCACTGCAAAGTAAGTTTATTTTTCAGTTTGCATTTAACACAATTACTAATAGGTACTTATAGAATCAACTATATTCTTACCAACCTATTTTAGGAACGAACCAACCTATTTTTGGTACAAAAGTCGTAAAGTCGTCATTTTAATAAAATAAATGCATTTTTTTTTTCCAAAGTTATTGTTTTATTTACATAATAACACATTATTGTACAATAATCAAGTGAAATACCAGACATTTGTATACATATTTTGCATCTGCAAGCTGAACAAAAACACTTCTCAGGTAGTCAACCTTTATAAAGAATATAATGGCAATTCATTTTTGGCAATTTTGGCATTACTTGACAGTGGATATTACGTGTTGTCATAAGCAAAAAAGGGTCCCCACGATTTTTTGGGGTAATTACGATGTTTGTCTTGTGGTAACCCTATTGACTTTTAGTTTAGCTGTTACTTTGATGAAGAAACACATTTGCTGTAATATCAGTAATAGTCAAGTAAAAGTTAATATTTTTACTGATACTTTTAGTTGTTGATGAAGAAACTGGCTGTAAAAGTCGTGGAGAGTCTCCAGATCAATCTCCTTCTGGCGCAGCATAGTTGGTTATGATGTTGGATTTAACATTGCATCACCTCGCCCAACTGCCGTCTTCACTGAGTTGTTTTTTTGAGTTAATAGGCTCTTAATAAAATAGCGCGCTTTACCATCAACGATTGCATCACTGCTTACCATCAGGCAGGATTGCGGACAAGCTAGTTTCCAAATAAAAATGTGGCACTGACGTTACTCTTGTGCTATAAAAAAAATATGAATGCCGAAATAGACTACCAAATAATTCTTGACAAGCATTAGATACGTACCTACTGACTTATATTTTAACAACTGTGTGTGTCCGCCATATTGTCACATACAGCGTGTTTCATAAAATTAGTCTTTTGTATTGCAACGACCATACATAAATACTTGGTATTATCTACAAGTTAAACTTTATTAATTGTTATGTAAATTTTTATATTGCAATGCCATCTTTTCATACAGTTTACTTGTATTACATATTGGTTATAGGTACATTTTTTTCATTTTATTGTTAAGTACAGCTATTAATAATGCTAATAATGTGTAATTGACGCAGATATCCTATTGTTTTATTGTTTGTCTTGGATGCGTGTTCTTCATTGTAAATAGTTCTATCATATTATTCATATTCTTGTGTAGTTGATTTTGTATTAAAAAAAATATTTTAATAAGATTTTGTATTAAAGGATCAATGTTCAAAATTTAAAAAAAAATATCATGATAATCCACAAAGTTATGAGCTTGTTATCTTACTTGGTTGTCCCAAAATAAATATGGTGAACCCACAGGTTGCTTCTTGCACTATGATCCACCGTCAGCTGTGTTGCGCGCTCGGTAACCACACTGCAACAATTTCTAAATGAATTTGGGAAAAAATATAACTTATAAAAATGATTGGAATCGATTCAGTTGCTTATTCTGAATAAACTATATTCAGGTTTTGTATAAAGAAAAAATAACATACAAACGGAACTCTTAAAACACGGGCTTTTTAGCCTGCTGTAAACACTAAACACCCTTTAATTTTTACTAGGTATATGTCCAACACATATTTTTTGTGTTCCTATACCTAACACTAGAGTTATCTCCTATAAATGCGAAATTTTGTGAGTATGTTAGATACTACCTACTCTTTCACGGAAAAACTACTGAACGGATTTAGATGAATCCTACTACTTAAACCATTTTGGTATAACTAACCAGGAATAACAAACAGGATACTTTTTATCCCAATATTTACACAGGAACGATCTTATGCAGGTGAAACCGCAGGGCATAGCTAATACTGATGACTGATAACTAACTGATAAAACAGAGCCAACAATTACTTCGTTTTTAATGCAATTTAATAGAGCAAAAGATCAATTCAAAGGAACTAAATAAATTAAAATAGTCCATTCCACATAATCTTATGTATATGGGCAATTGTGAAACGCAGAATCTAGTTGTAAGGTTCCAGTGAGTCGTTTCCAATGAGAAGAGCGGGACTAGACAAATCCTTCATGGTACTGTGTGGCTACCATGACTTTTCATTACGAAGACTCGATTATCGATATCGACCGCGTTTGACTCATCGATTGGCCCGCTTCAATGTTGTAAGAACTCTCAAGTTCTCAACCAATGAAAGCACCAAACGCGGTCAATGCGTATGATCGAGTCTCGTAATGAAAACTCATGATAGCCACACTAGTAGATATAACTAGTAGATATAGTAATCAAACAAGATTTATCGATTCGATTTACGCTACCTTTCATTCTTCCTAAATCAAAATATTGCGTAATTTACATCATTATATTATGATGACGTCATCATGTTTGACAGTTCAATCCCTTCTAAATTCAAATCTTTTATGTTGGTCTCGTCTCTTATACTAATCACCTATATATAATTTCGAGGAGGTAGCATGGTAGTACCAAACTATTAACCAGTATAAGCTGGCTCCTGACTGTACGAAAAACGTATATAATGCAAGGTAAGCTAAAACTGGAAATAATGGAATGAGTAACCGTGCGTATATTTAAAATATTTACGATTATATGTTTTTTTAGTATGACGGAAATTGGCCATGTTATACTTATAAGAAAAATACTTCTGTAAAAAAAAGAAATGACTCGATTTAGCCCATTGTAGCTCACAATTTCGGACAAAAAACTTCCGTTACAGATGTTTCCCTTTGTTTTTATTCAAAGCATTCATAATTAAAAACCATGAAGAAGTTCTTTAAGCAAACGATGGGAGACACCTTTTTTTGCTCGACAGTTTATTTTTCTAAGAAAATTCTTGTTTGTTCAGCTAATGATGTTCCATTTTCCTTAACTTTGAGTGTAACAAATAAAATAATCGATTATTGTTACTTTTACGTAGCAAAAACAGAATAGGTAAGTTATACGAATTTCCTTAATAGGCATAAAACAAATTTTAAAAAAATGCTACAAAACTGCTAAAATCATCAAAACAGTACCAATCGCTTTGATTTTGACAGGCCAACAGCATCATCTTCATCAACCTTTTTATCGTCCCACTGCTGGGCACAGGTCTCCTCTCTCCTCTTGCTTAGTGCGGGTTGGCGATTTCAGACTTAAAAGTCCGGGTTTCCTCAAGATGTTTTCCTATCCTTATTGGCCAACAACATACATTGCGTTATTTACGTTGTTGAGCAGAAGACACTTTCGAACATATGTGTCAATGGATTAGGAATATTCTTCAAAATGGTTCCGATTGTGATTGATTGTTTATATAAGACTGTAGTGGTACCTACAAACCCCAAAATAAACAACGCGTCATACTGACGTCACACGAATTCTACATCTCGCAAACAAAGTTTACCGTGCATCTAACATATATACCTACAACTTCCCAATTTGAACCGCTGTGCAAGTGCCCGCTAGACATAACACCCGTCTGGTCAGAGGATCCTCCCTTTTCTATGGAGGATGAGTGAATTTTACTCCCTGTTCCTCATGCCTCCACAAGATGACAATATTAAAAAAAAAAAACGCTAGTGTTACGGTTAATTAATTTAATGACAATACGTCTCGATACTGCCACCAAAAATAGACTAAAGTTTTTTCTTACCTACATACATTTCTAAAAGTACCTTATGGCAATAGTTTTTACGGAACTTCCGTCTCTTGATTGGCTGTGATGAAGAAAAACAGGTATACCTACCTACTTACAGCTGCAGAAAAAAAAACCTTACAATAAGTAAATTAATACTTTCACAATTAAAGTTTAATTGGGTTACAAAGAAAGCAATAGACGCTATTGTATTGATGAATAAAGCAAAGCTATATAAAATTGTTCGAAAATAAAATAACAAATCTATGTAATATACGGAGTACCCGAAACATTTTCGGAACTTTATCTTCCAGTAAGGTATAAAAAAGTTCCTGTTATTGTCAAAATAATCCAACCTAATCCTCACTTACAGGCAAAACAGGCAACGCTAATCCATACAATAATCCAATAAATTGCTTATTCATGATTAGCATATTATATACCAGCAGTTTGTTACCGAACGGAAGTGTCCAATCGCGTGCGTCGCCGGAAGACCCTCCCCCCGCCAAACTGCTTCCGGTCACGTGACGTCATTTACATGACAGTTGAACGCGGGACGTTGGGGAGAACGGACGTGTGGAGCGAGAAATTTTCGTTTATGGATCTAGGAAATGACTCGCAGTTTTGTTTATATTTCTGCTGTGATTTTTTTTTTTTGGGGTTTACGATACTTTGATGGTATATATGTCAGAACGTTGTTTTGCTTTCTTTTTACGTTATGGAGAGAACAATGGGCTAATAAAACCTTCTTACTGGTTCGGTTCCAAAGTATTATTATCTTTTTACTTCTTAACTCCTAGATAGAGGTAGATTTTAACTACGACCCAAGCTATGATACTTAAATGATACAAACCCCAAATAAATTCACATAAAACTGGTCACTACAGTCATTTAGAATCACTTCACATCTGCATGATTACCATAATCCCAACGAGATAATTCTATCACTCAACCAAATCCCATATCACTTAATATCCATAACTACAAACAAGCAAAAACGATGATTTGCACAAATTGTGGCTAATCTATCAATTTAACCACGGTTTGTTAGGTACGTCTGCGGACAACCCTCCCCATGCTATGAAACGGCGAAAATATACCCCTTGTCATTTGTTCCGAACGTTTTTGAAGGATAAATGGAACTGTTGAAGGTTGTTTTAGGGGTCCACGGGATTATGTTGTGAATTTGTGATCTGATTTTTGTAGAAGAAATAGGTTTTCTTATCTGAAAAAAGAAAAAAAAAACGACGCAATGAAAATTGCTTAAAACTTTTTGATTAACACAAATTTTATCACTAAAATCTAGCTAAAGTTACAGATCTTTATTACGTACTTCTAGTACTTACGATGTTAGTACCGAATGAGCAACTTTGTGTCGAATTCGGATTTTATTTTACTACCTGGGTCGGTAAATGAACCCCAAAATACACACGAACAATTCAGTAACCCAAAACTCATTTCCACAAAACTTGTGAAATAAGCCACACATTCAGCCATTGATACCATCTAAGGTCACTCTATAAATCACCTTACCCACCTGGCGGGACAGAAAATAAGCATTTTTCCGAGAAATTTAACACATTCAAATATAAAGAGAGGAAAGTAAAAAACGGGGGCATTGAATAGGAAACCCGTACGAAAATCCCATTTAGCCCGGTGTCCGACCTTCCTGTCGATCCTCACAATGCTGAGGCTATATTTACATATTCAGGGGCCGGTCGGAAGATGGTCATTATGAACGATATGGATTGTGACGGAGGTGAATTCTGTCTGAAATTACATTCAATGTAGGGTAGCTTTTAATTTTTCTTCGATTGGTAAAAAAAATAATCTAGAAACAATTCTTTTGTACCCTCATATTTTCATGAGCATAGTTTCCTTATGTATTCTGATATACTTATCAATCAAAAGTTTGGCTTGAATCATTACAATATTTAGTACCAACTGGTACTAAATATTGTAAGTACTCAATCCAAATTCCCCCCGGAGATTTACAACTTCTAAGCTGATTGATGCGTTCCTATGTTTTCCACGTGGAATTTTTTCATAGAATGCCTCGAATTTTTGAACATTTTATTTTTTTCTCCATTCAAAGTCAACCTTTATGACGAAGGCAGGTTGATTTTCTTAAACTTTCCAAACTCCCACAAAGTAACAAAAATTGCCTATTTTAATAACCCCTTTGAACCCTTTCGAGGACTTTTTCAACTGCCAAACTAAGTTTGGAGTCGAAAAAGTCCTACGTAACGACTTTTAAATGAATTTTTCGTTTGTTTTATTAATTAAAATTAGTCATTTACAGTTTTTATGTTGCATTTAAACGGTTTCTGTGTAAACAGTTGGTAGAAATTAATTGGGTTTTTGTTGTGGGTCTGTGCGACCAACAGTGAGGCAATTTAGGGTTGTGTGCAGCATTTTATGAGCTTGTGAGGTTTCGCTTAAAGAAAATCTGATGGAGTTGCCACGTGAGCTGAGAGATTAACTATTCGTGAACGTTCCCTTCTTCGTCGAAGTTGTGACGTAGACGGATAAACGTAGAAAGGTATATTTAGGTAACCAGTATCTAAGGTTTATTACCTTGATTTATTTGAAATAAATGCTTTGAGTTTGAGTACTGTGTCAACTTGATGCGTCTGAGATATGCAAGAAATATCCTATAAATCAAGTACTACCTATGTTTTTCCTTGGCGTAATAGGGTAGTTGACTAAAAAAAACTAATTAGTCCGTCAATCAGATTTCCAAAAAATACTAGACAGGTATTTTGTCTTTTTTCATATAAACAAAAAATGAAGACGACACAGTGCGTTGAAAACTCGTGTGACGTCACTGTACGCTACACTTTTTAGCGAGCAGTGACGTCACCAGCCACCACTCCTGATCTTTGATGCCTTTTATATTTGTAAATTTTTATTGATTTGATAAAACAAAATATACTTATCCAATATTTTTCTATAATCTGAATGAGGGACTAAATAGAATCATTTTTTTTTACCCAGGAAACATCCCTATTGCCTTTTTTTTTTCTATTTGCTCGGCTCCTTAAAGTTTTAGCGTGATGTTTTAAAGCCTATAACATTCCTCATCAATTGGGCTATCAAACGCAAAAAAGAATCTAAATCGAACTGGTACTTTCGCACTAGTTTCTAAGTATAAAAAAATTATAATATCCTCTTGTCAAGTGAGTCATAAGAAGAATTAACTCTGTATCATTCTTTCATACTCGGATAAGCGTGTAAACGGTTGTAAGTATACCTATAATTTATAGATACGCTAAAAGCCGACAATCTCTGCCAAGCACCCTATATGTCACTTACATGTAACCAATAATTTCCTTAGAACGAACCAGCATTTATACTTGAATAATTCTGCCATTTACGGAGAAATAATTAATGGTTGGCGAAACGTCAATCAAAGGCATTATTAGCAGTCAAAATTCATTCGTATTTTCTACGAATTAAATGGAAACTTGGGAAATATGAAAATGAAAATCCATCGCGGGAACGCCAATACCAGGAGGCCAGATACCCAAAAAGATGTCAGGGAATTTAATTATAAATATAATAAAAAAAAATCTCGATCGTCCCTTTCTAAAAACCTTGACGTCACCTATTTGCGTGTCTGTATATAAACTTCCAGGCGATATCGCACCTTATTGCTTTGACGGAGAACACATTGTCCTTTTAATAAACCGCTTTATAATTTTGCTGCGGTTTATAATATATTGTAGATTCGACTGACGTCACCACAATAGGGATGTCTCATATATTTTTTATTTAAATTCAATATTTCATATTTCACGCGGGACATGAAGTGTATTCTGATTTTCAGGTAATAGCATTACAAGTGGTTAGATTGTCGTGGCATCCTAATTTGGTTGTATTATAAAAATATTTTTGAACGCGAGATTTGACAGTCCCATTTTACCTCGCTGACGTGGATTGCTGGCATAATTTATCGGTTTTAATTTAATCAAATAAATATAATTTATGCTGATCCCTCTTACAGTGTTGAAAATGGTGAAATCAATATTCGTATAAAATTGAATTACATTGTATCGTGTGTTTTATTTTCTGATCTACATAATTAATGTCCATATATAGATCAGTTTGAAAAATCGCATTTAAACACTTAATAAAACCAGATTTTGTTCGTAATAAATCAGTCGTTCTAAATTAAATTCATAAACCGAATTCATTAGTTATCAATAAGTGAGTAAACTAGTCCCGTTGAGGCGTATTTAATAAACACGTCTAAGGAACTGACCGTTAGTTAATAGCACTCGAGGGCGGGATTATTCGAGGCACAATGAAATAATTAATTGGTGCTCGAATCAGAGTTCCCGGAGCACCATTATGAATGTTCGCCGGTCTATAGAGTACTGTTCATTACGGCGGCCACTTGCCTACTGGTGTGAATTAGACATTCCGCTCTAGCGTCTATGAATGTTTTGAATTTAGAACTGTTATGGAATTTGTTTTGAATAATGGTTTTGATGCTGGTGGGTTGCAAGCTCGAAGAATTGTTTGGTATAAGGAAAAGCTGTGCGGGCAATCCTCGTCGTTTAAAAAACGTTGCCATTTCTGTCGAAAATACCTTTAATTTAACTGCAATTATGACAAGCTTGTCACGAGTTTACGACTAGATTTTGTACGTAAACGTAACGTTTTTAACTACAGGAACTTGCCCTCTGTTCACTTTGTAAACAACTAGCGGTCGCCAGCGACTTCGTTCGGGTGGAGTTAGTAATTTGAACATGTTATGCTCTGCTATATAGCCTAAAGCCTTCCTGGATTCATGGGCTATCCAACGTAAAAAGAATTTTTCAAATCGGATCAGTAGTTCCTGAGATTAGCGCGTTCAAATAAACAAACTCTTCGGCTTTATATATTAGTATAGAAGTATAGATTAAGCTTATTCATGCTAATTATAGGATTATTGAGCTAAAACAAAAACCAGATCAGAAACTTAGGGTAAAAGCCGGATAGTTGCCACACTTTTTAAAAAGCTCCTGTAAAAAATGTGTAGGTACTAACACATTTTTTATTCAAAGTGTATTCTTAAACATAGTTGATTATTCTTCTAACATACTCGATTTATAAAAAAGTTATAGGTGTTATAAATTTTGAGTAAATTCAAGTACCTACAGCGGATAGTAGCCTAACGTTAAAAATGGTTCGGGGGATACTTGCCCAATACGAGGATAGATGCCCGTCTGTCTTATTATTATTTTTATTATTCAATACAATCTTTTATTCAGTATTAATTAAAGTTAAATTATAACGATATAATTATAACAATAATACTTAGACTCCAAAATAGTAAATAAGTGTCTAAAATAAAAATTTAATGTTATTATTTATTTTGAAGATAGAACAATAAACAAAATTAGAATTAACTTTGGCATTAGCGTCTACTAAGTAAGTATTCAGTCCTTATAACTAACTGAAATCCTTTACTATGTACTAAGTAGATTCTAATAGAAGTTAAATTATTACATAATCAATACTTAAAAATACTAAGGTTTTAAATTGTAAGTTAGTAAACAAGTAGGGTAGACCGAGGCGAATCGGATCACAGGGCGAATCGGATCAAAATAAGAAATTTGCTGATAATTCAAATTCCGCATTCACATAGAATGCACTCAACCGTCGTTTTGCGTCTCTCCCCTCACCCTGCACCTCTCGCCATAGGCAGTATTTCGATCACGCTTGTGAATCAGTGTCGACCCCACGTGTCAGCGACTCAGTTGTTTTTGCATGTCGTATTTTTGAAGGGAATCTAAGGTACGTACTTACGATTTATTTGTGTCATATTACGGATTTGTGTTAAAAATCAACTATATTGTTGTATATTGCTAAGCAAGGTGTCTATATTAGAGAACTAATTCGCTTTTACGTATAATGTTACAGGTAAACGTATAAAATATTTATTTCTAAGGTCTTGATTATGGGGCTAATCGTGTCTTGTCGTCAAGAGCGAATCGGATCACACTTTTAAACTAATTTATTACATGTCTGAGGTTACTAATTCATATTTATTCAATTGTAGATGGTTCGCACGTACAAAAGAAAGACTAATGCTGGAGATTGGTCTGAAGAAGCTACTAACTGTTCATTCATCCACCATCAGAGGATTGGATTCAGTGCAATACCTGCGAAGAATGGTGTCACGAAAAATGTGCTGATATGGGGGGAAAAAACGATAATATATATGTGCCGATATTTAAAATTGATCTCATTATTATTTTTTTACTAATTCCAAAACTATAATGTTAAGTAACTTATAATTTTGTTATATATTGCGTAAGATCCGATTCACCCCGACGATAGGGGCGAATCGGATATTTTTCTTTTTTTAGTTTTTAGTAGATGACTAAGAAAATATGAGTCTGATTTAAGTTTTTAAATCTTTATTTCATAGCTGATTTGTACTTTTTACGTTTTAATCAATAAAAATATCATTATATATCAATTTAGTATGACTTGCTCACCCTCAAAGAAAAAGTGATCCGATTCGCCTCGGTCTACCCTAACTTTTTTATTAAATATTCATCTTAAAAATTAAAAATATGGTAATTAACTTTGGCATTAGCATTGATGATCACTAGAACTCAAGCTTTTCAAGTTCCCACATCTCATGTAATGGTTTTTGAGTGTTGAACAAGTTTCATGCAACCACATTCGACACATCTGACATTCAATCCCATGTGATTTCGATTTAGTTAAATTATAATTTCCAAAACATTCTACACAATAATCATCAACTGAAACTTCTTTCTTGGTATTTTCTATTTTTGAATTAAATTAACATTTTTTACTTTTAATATATTTTCGGTGTCTCCAATAGATGTTTGTCTTTGCCCTTTAGTTACTTTTCCTTTAGATGTTTTTGAACTTATAACATTTTCTTCATTTTTACTGTTAGAACTGTAGATACGAGCTTTTCTTTTCCTTCAGTCTGAAAAAATCTGTGCTGTCTAATTCTGGTTCATGCCATCTTCTTAAGGTTTGAGAGGATATGCGATAAATCCGGGATATTTCGTAGATACTTTTTTGTTTTTTATTTAGTTTCTCGAACCCAAGTGTTAAACTATCTTCTGTCCAGTTGATGTGGCACCACGCCTGGCTTTCGTTTATACTTGCGAGGCATTTTGCTGTTGAGTATTTATATTATTTAAGATAAACTATAGACAAACCAAATAAAAAAATCACCAAGAAAAAATAGTAAAAACAAATGAAAAAAAAAATAACTATGAAAAAAATCTGTCTTTGCTTGTTAAAAATGTATAGTTACGGATAGTTGCCGCAGGGCAACAATCCGCAAAAGACAGCAGGGCAACTATCCGAATTCATACGGATACTTGCCCTTTTTATTTACGAAATAAACAAAACATATTTAACAATAAAACCTAATAAACAGTGCAATTTAAACTCTAATGCATTCAAAGAAATATTTTTTTTACCTACCAATATAATTCTGGCGCTCGTCAAAGTATTGCCGCGAAGATGTTTTCTCATATGGACAAAACACTTGCCCCTACTTCAGCGACATATGCGGCACTGAGGCCAGCGTGGTAGACGCTTTTAATAATGATCAAAAAGAAACACTGTCAATACGTCTAACATAGAGAATTTGGAACTGAGGCATGTATCCCCCCGAGGCAACTATCCGGGTTTTACCCTATATGAATGTTTGAAAATTTTAAATATGGGGCAAGCTTTCGATGCAATATTGCACTGAGAGCTTGCCCCATTTTTTAAATTTTCTTTCTTCTACCTTCTTGTAACCTAAAGGCAAGTTTGATGAAGTCATAAAGGAATCACCACAAAGTTAAATTGTGGTGAGAATTATAAAAAAGTTTTCCTACAATAAATTCCTACTTCCCTACACCTTTTAAAAGTTGCGTTGACGTCACTACAAATATTACGTTGATTTTTCTACAGGTATGGCAGGAGGGGGCATGAGTCAGGCGATGGGAGGATACTACGGGGCCGCGTATGGGCCACTGGGAGCCAGCATGGCTGCGGCGGCAGCTGCTGCAGCACAGCAGAATGCTATCAGTGCTGCCTTAACACCTAATCCGCAGGTAAGAATCAGATTACTAGTAAATTTTTGTTCCATAAAAGGGGAAATTAATGCTTTGTTTTTAGGCTGTACCTAGACATACGAAGGCTCAGAGTCACACAAAGGGCGACACCGACATAGCTCTTCGAGTCGCTAAAATTAAGTGGCAGTGGGCAGGGCACATTGCTCGTAGAACCGATGGCCAATGGGGCAGTAAGGTTCTGGAGTGGCGGCCACGTACTGGAAGACGCACCGTAGGGAGGCCCCCAACATGGTTGACCGATGACCTGGTGAAGGTCGCTGAAAGCCGATGGATGCAGGCAGCACAAGACCGGTCATTGTGGAAAGCCTTGGGGGAGGCCTTTGTCCAGCAGTGGACCTCTATAGGCTGAAGAAGAAGACATATGAAGAACAGGGTATAAAGTTCACACAGTCTCCATAGATAGGGGAGGATCCTCCGACCAGATGGGTGCTATGTTTGGCAAGCAACTGAAGTTCGTATGTATGCTAGTTGCGTGGTGAACTCTGCTTGCGCGATTCAGGGTTTTGCGTGACGTCAGTATGATGCGTTGTTAACACGTGACGTTGTAGATATCACTTCAGACATTACACTTTTTTTTACTGAATTCGACATCGCCTTGATTATTCGGTAATCACGTGCAGCTGTTCTTATGTCTAACTTCTTACCCGTAGTGATAATTTATCTGTAATAAAATAAACCTGGTAAAAGCATGCAGTTTTCCTTCCGTAACTACATGTCTGTGTTTCTAGTGATATCAACTTTCAAACAACCAATTTATAGTTACTTTTATAACATTTCGTACTCTTATCAGATACCATTCTTATTTGCGGAAATCCAAGTGCAGCTTCCCGATAGAATTATATTGTTTTTTTTTATTTGTGAGGCTTTGCAGAATTCTACTATATTTTAGGCTATTCTAAGCCTCTAACAGTTAAACTTATAAAGGCAACGGACAAGCCCTACAAAGTCCATCAAAGAAAAAAAGCCCAACTAGATGACCGAATATTACCGAGAAATTCTTCGGCATCGCCCAATCTAGGCGCTAATTATATGATCAGCCATTTAGCGCGAAAGCATGAAATCTCTAAAGTTTTGCTTAAAGTCATTAAAACCATGAAATAGGAACATCGTGCGGAAAAAATGTCCAGAAAAAAGGAACAGAAAGTGCTGACACATCAATTATGAAACATATTAATAATTTCATGTAAGTTCCTGCTCGTTATGCAGTAAAAAAACGAAGGTGTTAGATCAGTTACATCAGCGTATAATATGCTTGGAATTGCTAAACCATATGTTAGATATTGATGGTTTTATAAGGGATGGGAAATTCAATTTGTGATGGGTGTGGTTTTCAAATCGTAGGTAACAAATTGGAATCTAATTTTAACGGTGTGTTAGCAAGATGATAAGTTTTTAACGTGGGTAGTTGAGAATCTACACTGTGAACAGAGCTACTAGCATTATCAGCCTATAATGGTCCCAATTCTGGGGTAGACACGCCTCTCCCTTCGAGAAGGAGTGGGTCATAATACACCACACGAACTTAGTGCGGGTTGATAAATGTCACTTGACTTTTTGGGTAATGGCGACGTTTTCCTTAACAATTTTGAAAGCAGTAGTGATGACGTTATTAACATGGAGAAAAGCGTATCTATGTCTTGAATCGAACCCACCTAGATATTTTAAGGCAATTTTACTCAATATTTTGTTGGTTCTAAAAACTAGATGTCGCCAGATTTTCCTAGTCCCCTTGCTAGATCTTTAAGAATTAAGCTGACACAAAATATAGTTCTGTGAAAAAAAACTCTGATATCGCTTATGTAAGAGACGGGCTACGCTCCACGGTATCACTTACATAAGTTTCGATCCAAGAATATCGATACAAAAACTATTCTATATTTTAATTCTAGTTATAAACCTCTGTGTGCCATATTTCATCTAAATACATTCAGTAGTTTTGGCGTGAAAGCATAACTAACAAAAAAACAACTTTCACGCCTGCATTGTTATAGGTTCCTTTAGAACTGAAGAGATATATCTTGGGTAAGGAGAAGGGAGAATCATAAGATTCAAAATAACGCAAGATTTACATTATAATTTAATTAAAACATAACAGGTAGTGAGATTAATATCACACGATTGAATCGGATTCCTCCCGTCACACTGTACCGTGGGTACTTGCCCACCCCTGTGTAAAAGCGGGTAGTCGCGAAATAATTAGTGGCCGAGGGGTTGTTCCTGGTGTTTTAATAAATGTAGATTTGTGGTAATATGAATTGGATTAGGTACCTATTTATAAAAATTCAGGATTAAACTACTATACCTATATATTGTGTGTCGTGGTGGCCTAGTAGTTAAAGCACCAGCTTCTCAAGTATGAGTGCACGGGTTCGATTCCAGGTTAGGCAAGTACCAAGGTAACTTGTTTTTTTTTTAAATAATTGTAAACAAGTGCTTGACTGCAATCCCGCCTGATGGTAAGCAGTGATGCAATCGTTGATGGTAAAGCGCACTAGTTTATTAAGCCTATTCACTTAAAAAACTAAGGAATAGGAAGGATGACGGCAGTTGAGCGAGGTGGTGCAATGTTAAACCCAAGACCAACACGACCAAACGAAGCTGCGCTAGAGGGAGATTGATCTGGAGACTCTTCACGACCAAACTCCCGACACAACAACATTTGGCGCATCGTACCCGCCACACACTTTTCTAAAGTTATAATATGTACTTTCTAAATATATCTTTGACACCAATGACTGAAGGTGAAGGAAAACATCTTGAGGAAACCTGGACTTTAAGTCTGAAATTGCCAACCCGCATTGAGCAAGCGTAGTGATTACGCTCAATCCTTCTCTGTATGAGAGGAGGCCTGTGCCCAGCAGTGGGACGATAAAAAGGTTGATGATGATGAAACTACTATTTATCTTGTGATCTTCTCTTAATGAAATGCAACGAAAAAAAAAGGAACTTAAATTTAGTTTATTTTGTGTACAAGCAAATTGGTGCCATCAGCAAAGATTTATATTGTTAGATTTGTCCTCTTATGTTCATCACCCACGTATTCTTGCTAGACATACCTTTGAATATTGTTACAACTCCTTCGTCTTCATCTATTTTCTTTATTCATTATCAGCGTTATTACTGAATTATAAATTGGTTAAACTGAATAATACAACTGTGAGGTAGCTTAGACCTAGCATTACGTTTAGACAGTTAACTAAGTCAGGTGGGTTTTATATTGACACTAGCTGCGCTTTGCTGTTTCACCCGCGTAAGTTTCGATAAGTTTTTTTGTATGTTCCACTCCTGTTGGTCGAAGCGTCATGTAACCTAAAGCCTTCATGGATCCAACCTTCATGGACAATCCAACGCAAAAAGAATTTTTCAAATCGGACTAGTAGTTCCTGAGATTAGCGCGTTCAAACAAGCAAACGCAAACAAACTCTTCAGCTTTATATATTAGTATAGATCAAATTAACGACCTAAACCGATGAAGTCCATTTTTTTATCTTTCTTAACTCTAAAATATCCGTAATCTTACAATGTAAATGTAATCCAACCCATTCGCCAAACATTGACACTCGCGTAAGTCTAAATCTACTTTTGCAAATAATGACAAACTCTGCCTACGCAAACAATGAACCCTTTTTCAATCACACGTCAAAAAAATAAAAGATTACACCCAAACGCCTACTTATTTAGCACATCTCATTGAATCTCGAACTCTCCCCCATCGTCTCCGGTAGTTGAAAACTGAACACCCTACGAACAATTCGCTCCCTAGAACAAATTCTGGTGAATGAACAATACTTGACATGTAAGTACCCTGTGAGCACGAAGACACGTTTTAGTGAAAGATTGACCCTTATTTAGACTAAATAATAGTCGTTTTGTAATTTGTTTTTTGTTCTCCTTTTTCTATTATCGTTATGCGTGACCAAAATTAAAGTCAAGTAAAAATGGTATCCAATCGTCAATTTTCAGTTACTAACTGAAACATACTTGTAGATGTAAGAAAATAGCTGCAAAGCCTATCTGGTAGCGATTACCCAATATAACACCTACTTAATTATAGATGCGCCCTACAGTTACATCATATAGGTACCTACGGCCCAATCAAGTTAGATGTTTTAACACTTCTGACACACACAGAGGCGTGCTTGAATGTCATGGAAACACCATTTACCATTTTGTGAATGTATCTACTCTTTTCAGTACGGTCAGTTTTTCACGCGACATAGTTTAGTGAGGACAAATCTAATGATATAAATCTTTGCCAATGGTGTCGATTCACTTATTCACCTACTAAACATTATTTCATTAAGAAAAGAACAGAAGATAAAATTGCTAGTTCAGTCTTGTCAAAATAAAATATTTCTTAGACAGTTTAGAAGTGATTAAATAAAACACTTCAATTTGCGCCTGGCGCTGATTTATTTGACAGGATTATAGTAACCATCTGTCCTTTTCTTTATGAAGAAAAAAGAAAAACTGCACTAAACTCAAATTTAGGTTAGTTTGTGCACAAGGGCATCGGCGCCAGGATCATTTTTTTTTTTTATAAATACAGAAGGACTTGTTTCAGTACCGACTTTCAGAACATTTTTAAAGCGAAGTTCTACAAGAGAATACCTCACAAAATTCGCAATCTTCACCATATTATGACAACACCCTAATCGCTTGCCCCTGGGACTTAGCCCTCCGATTTAAAAACCTCCTACCCTCCTCTATTTGACGTTTAATCTTGTGAAAGTGACGTCTATGTCGGGGCGGAGGGCGAGCGTTGTTTCAGCTTTATTGCATTATGTCAGGATTATAAAATTATTTGTTTGTAAGTACGTGATTGAATTAGAAGAGATCTGGGGAGAATGTTGTGGGAGAAAGTTAACTTGCTGTGGTGTTGTTAATATACCTATAAATAATAGATATAATTATACTCTGTTAAAGACAAAATAATTTATAAGATGATATACTAACGTCTTTATTTAAAGTCTTTTAATATTTTGAGTAACACAAGATTAATTAAGGTCCCCGTGTGGTACCGGGTTTAGAATAGTACCATCCCAGGGGCCGTGGGTGTCGTAAGAGGCGACTAAGGGAACTTGAACCACCAGGAAAGCGACCAGCAGCGCTTCTCCTGTAGAATATCGAACTACTACCCCCCATATAATAAAAGCCTTGGCCTAATTTCCATACTACCGCGGAGTTTCTTGTTGGTTTTTCTTCATAGGAAACGACCAATTAGAACAATGCACCTCGTGTCAGATTATGATGTTTCAGTAGAAACTGAAATAAAATAATTTAATTTGTCAGACGAATGGAAGTGTTAAGACTAACTGGTAAAAGAGTGATCTGCACCCTAATTACGTATCACACTATTACTATCAGTTGGAGTAATGGATTAGCAGTATGCTTCATATTGTTAATCCATTGCTCCATATGTTAGAAAATGTGTCTTCTTAGTAACGTAAATAACGTAATGAATACTGTCGAACTGTCAAAACGAAACCCATTGCTACTAATTGTGTGTTATGTAAGTACCCTGTGAGCACGAAGACACGTTATGGTGACCCTTTTTAGGCTTAATATTGAGTAGTCTTGTAATTTCTTGTTTATTTTTCTTTTTCTATTAAAATCATTATGCATGGCCAATATTAAAGTCAAGTAAAAATGGTATCCCATCGTCAATTTTCATTAACTAAGTAACTGATACTTACATGTTTATTTAAGAAAATAGCTGCAAAGCCTATCTGGTAGCGATTACCCAATATAACACCTACTTAATTATAGATGCGCCCTACACAGTTACATCATATACCTACGGTCCAATCAAGTTAGCTGGCTTTCCCTATTCAAAGTCCGGATTGTTCAAGTGTATTAAGCATTAAAACAAAGGTATTCCCTTCAAATAACGGAATATTACTAAACTGAAGAAAAAAAGGTGAAGTCCAAGTAAGAAAAGAAGAAAAAATAGAGCAATGCCATGAAAGTTTTTCTTTAAAATAACTTTTGTTATAGGTAAGTTTTTTGAACACACAAGACACAGTTTAGCCATTACGAGCCTACTTCAAGAGAAAGTACAGATGGTATTGATAACTGTTGTCTGTACCGCTTTCAATTAGTTGATTACATTAGCTGATAACCCGTGTTTGGTTAAATGCTTTTAGCTCCAACTTAGCTCTCTCGAAAGTAAAATGTGATGGCTGGAAGATATTGTTTTGAAATCTTTACAATCGAAATGTTAATGTTTTCTGTCATATTCATGGAGAGAAAAAGAGTAAACTGTCAGATATTCCTAATCAATCTCTCTCTCTCTCTCTATCCATGCCAATCAAGCTTTAAGGTTTAGTCATAAAGCTGAATAATAGTAAAGATATACGACACACGTTAGTAGCGTGAGGAGTCAAGACAGCCGCCGTAGCGTAGCGGTTGCGAATGCGGCCGATACGCAAGGAGGCGTCGGTTCGATCTGCGAATTCTCCTTCTCGGTGGTAGGCCATAACATCGGCTGCCGGCAGAAGTTACCAATCACCAGACAAAGTCTTGCCGCCAAGCGATTCGTCGTGTTACGGCATGATGTTTGGTGAAGCCGTACGGAGGACGGGTCTGAACAATTGTGTTGCGATGTGTAGCGGGTACGATGCGCCAAATGTTGTTGTGTCGGGAGTTTGGTCGTGGAGAGTCTCCAGATCAATCCCCCTCTAGCGCAGCTTCGTTTGGTCGTGTTGGTCTTGTCTTGGGTTTAACATTGTATCACCTCGCTCAACTGCCGTCATCCTTCCTATTCCTTAGTTTTTTAATTGAATAGGCTTAATAAACTAGTGCGCTTTACCATCAACGACTGCATCACTGCTTACCATCAGGCAGGATTGCAGTCAAGCACTAGATTATAATTATAAAAAAAAAGAATCAAATATTTGTATGCATGTATATGATTATTTGCACTGATCTGGTTGTGCCTCGGAAAGCACCTTAAGCCGTTAGTCCCGGTTACCATACGAACATCTAATGGCAGTCGTTACGGGTTGTTGGAGCCCTCAAAAGTCCAACATTTGGTCTAACTGCAAAGCTTCGATATCGCCTTCGGGTTGTGGAGGCCAGACGGCAGTCGCTTCATGGCAAATATCGAAGTTTTGCCAAAATCAGCAGTTAAACTGGTAAAAGCATTAAGACTCAAGTTGGATTAACCTTGAGCCTTAATGCTTTAGAGATAAAGTTGAAAATCGAATAAGGAAACCTGACAGATTGTAGTAGCTTGATGTGCTGTCGTCTGTACTTTACGAGGCAGGAAGAGATCTCGTTTTATTTAACATCCTATCCACAGACCATCCGCGGTACGAGTAACTTAAACTGATCCATCGGCTGTTATTATTTAGAAGAAATGAGCATTTTACTTTACAAAGAGCATAAGCACGAGAGTAACCGACATAGCCCGAAGAATTGCAATACTTAAGTGGCAGTGGGCCGAGCACATTGCCCGTAGGACCGATGTCCGATGCGGCCGACGGATTCTCGAGTGGCGACTACACACCAAGGTGGACCGACGACCTGGTGAAGGTAGCGGGAAACCCGCAGGACCGTTCGCCGTAGGGATCCTTGGGGTGGCCTATGTCCAGCAGTGGATGTCTTTCGCCTGAAATAATGATCACGTGATTTTCACAAACCTTAAACTAAATAATGACTAACGAAATATTAATCTTCATCAATATTGAGAAACATTTATGCTTGTCGAAATAATTGGAGACAAGAAAAGGCTGAGCAAATAATGATTGTCATTCGGCATTGACACGAATACTAAATTAAATGAAGCATTGATTGAACTGTAAATAACATTGGGCACTTACATAATAATGAATGTGTATACAGCGTGGTCGCCTAGTGGTTAAAATTCCAGCCTATCAACTATGAGTGTGCGGGTTCGATTCCAGGTCAGGCAAGTACCAATGTAGCTTTTATAAGTTATAAGTATTTTCTAAGTATATCTTGGAAACCAATGGCTGATTAAAAGGTGAAGGACATCTCGAGGAAACCTGGACTTTAAGTCTCAAATCGGCAACCCGCATTGGGCAAACGTGATGATTACGCTCAATCCTTCTCTGCAAGAAAGGAGACCTGTGTCCAGCAGTGGGGCTATAAATGGTTGATGATGATGATACAGCGTGGCGCTACAATGCCGACATTGATATAACACACGCCGGTTTTCTCGATTTAGGAACACATTACAATTACATTAAAATTTATTGTTAACTTACAACTTTCTAAAATCGCATGTTACACCGATCTGTACTTAAAGAACTATACCGCAGGAATCATTATCCGCGATCAGTGATCAGAACATTGCATCAATGACATTAAAAAGAAGAACGAGCAAAGAGTAGCAGAGTTGTAGGAAGGAGAAAGAGCCTTGAGAGGCGCAGGTGATGGTACTCAAATTACGAACTATTTTATGTTGTAATATTTTGTATGATTACTGGTATAGGTAAGTATATCTTGGACACCAATGACTGATTATAAAGAGAAGGAAAACATCTTGAAAAACCTGGACTTTAAGTCTAAAATCGCCAACCCGCATTGAGCAAGCGTAGTAATTACTCTAAATTCTTCTCTGTAGTATTGGAGATCTGTGCCCAGCAGTAGGACGATAAAAAAAAGGTTGATGATTACTGGTATTAGACCCATTTGTGTTCAATTAATGCCGCCATAGTTGTATATTGTACAAGGTTAGTATCAGTAATGGTATCTATCAATATACAGTCGAAAAACCAATCAAATTCGTTTTTTTTTATTATTTGTTTTTTTTTTTTATAAAATATACCTACTTTGCCCTACACTACGAATTACTCCTGTATCGCAGGTGCATTTACAAACATATTAACTCACATACACAAACAGCCAGACCCGGAACATCTATGTACTTATAGGTCATACAAATATTTATTCCGTATGGGACCGGAAATCGGACCCGCGACATTTAGCGCAGCAGTCACTAGCTTAACCACTGCACTGACCGTGCAGTCTAAATGTTACATTTGGCTTTCAGAGTAACCGAATGAACACGCACCCAGTTACTGATTAAAATTGTACCCCTTGCTTTCAGGTCTCTAACCACCCATAAAGACTGTTAAATCTGTAAAAGACAGCCAAACCACCAAAGGCATAACATAACGTGCTTTCCGAGGCACGGAGGTGTCTCGGTACTTAATACATAATCATCCACCGACAACAACTGTTGTTTGGTATCAGGAAATCATCAAATGACCTCTCTCGCTCTGGGCGGAGCGGAAGGGCGTTATTTATATATTTATTTATTACAAACTATATGGTAGGTCAGGGCTGTAGGGCTTATAGGACTTTGGGTCGTAGGGACTGTAGGGCTTAGTTTAGGTTCTGTTAACTTGCCGTATAGGCGCATGTACTGCCGCTATTAAGGGTGGTCGTAGAGGCGCGTCAGACTTTTACTGATTAAAACCCACCCGTGTTCCTTCACTTGCCCACGGTTTCTTTTTCAAACAACCCGCAACCCTGATCCAGGAGGCATCGGTCTTCGTGGACCCCGTCATGATGTGCTGACATCTCTTTGAAGCGCGCATGAAACACAACGTGCCGTCCACTCAAGTCTGGTTCTTACGGCTATCTTAATAAATTTTTCGGTCGATTAATGAGATTTCATCTGTATAAGTTTCGATTCCTTGGGAATATCGAGAAAAAGGTATCCTACGTGTCAATCTTGGTTGTAAACCACCTATTTTCTAAATTTCATCAAAATCCGTTTAGTAATTTAAGCATGAAAGAATAACATACACACACTCACTCAAAAACTTTCGCTTTTAATATTGTATGTATTTTTAGTACCTACGTAATAATGTCTTTTTAAATAGCTTTGATATCTCTCATCTACGTCGTGTATATTATGTACTTATCTACTTTTATTATCAGCCTTCAACATCCAACTGGTGGCAAAAATCTCTCCAGGAGTTAATCATTCCAGTCCCGACTAAGATGTTCAATAATATCCATGACATCAAATCACTTTAAGGGTTAAAACGGTCAACCAGCTTCTGTACCTTAGAAAAAAACCTTATATTACTAGTAACGTCGATTAGAAAAAACATCTGAACATCATAACTCACATCACACAAAAAAACCCAACCTCAAACTGCCGAGGTGTGACCAAAACATTTAATTAACCCTGCACCCGTCGGCACAGTCCTTTCGCATCCCCTTAATAGACCAGCTATTGGATGATACCGCAGTTTTCCGATTACCGTGACGAATGCCCACGATACCGATACCGGTACCGGTAGTAAACAATATAATCAGCCACTATTCATATCAACAACTGCAACTTTACCTGTGTTGTATTAAAAATAGTGATTGGGCGTTTTCACCTCATTAGGGTTGGCTATTTTGTGAGAATATTGTTGTGATAAAGAGAAAATAGTTTTAGTATTAGTATTGTGACTTAGTTTCTTTTTGATAGCTTCTAACTTGTCAGAAATAAGGTAGAAGTCATCATCATCATCATCATCATCAGCCCCTACTCGTCCACTGCTGGACATAGGCATCCTTCGTGACACGCCAACAAGCTCGATCCTGAGCAGTTCTCCGCCAGCCACTACCAGCCACCTTTTTGATGTCGTCGCTCCATCTCGCCCAAGGGCCACGCTACGTAACGCAGCAAGAGCTGGAACAAATGCTGGCCAACTTAGCTGACTCCTCCCAACGCATCGGTCTCCGGATAAACTTAGATAAGACCAAAATTATGTTCAATGAACGGGTCACTCCGGGACTGGTTGCCGTAAACGGAATGCCGCTCGAAGTTGTTTCAGAATATGTGTACCTCGGGCAAACGTTGCAATTACTTAGGGAAAAACAACTTCGAGAAGGAGGCAAATAAGAAGAAGTAAGGTGTCCTTCCGCCCATCCTTCTGCAGGATGTCATGTACTCCTTGCCATTTTATCGAAATCCTTTCAGTGGTTTTGACATAAAATGTAATTACAGGAGTTACTTTTATAGTTATAATAGTATTGATTCCGCTTTATATATGTACGTCCTAGCAGTGCGAATCATCATCATCATCTCAGCGTTAATCCCACTCGCATCCGAAGCTTTTTTCAGCTTTGGAGTCTGGGGCCGCTTTATCAGTCTAACTGTTGATTTTGGCTAAACTTCGATATTTTCCTTGGAGTGACTGCCGTCTGACCTCCACAACTCGAAGGCGATATCGTAGCATTGCGCTTAGACTATTGTTGGACTTTTGAGGGCTCCAACAGCCCGTAACGCCTACAATTAGATGTTCGTTTGGCAACCGGGACCAACGGCTTGACGGGCTTTCCGAGGCAAGACGAGACCAGTGCAAATATTCATATTCATGTACACGTTTTTTTTATAAATTATTTACTAGCGCTTGACCGCAATCCCGCCTGATGGTAAGCAGTGACGCAATCGTTGATGGTAAAGCGCACTAGTTTATTCCTTCGCCTGTTCACTCTAGCCTTGAAGACACTCAAATTGTAGTCCGACGGAAACACCGCCGCTGCCAAATTGTTCTAATCCCTCGATGTACGCGGTATAAAGGAGGAGGCGAAACGCTTCGTCCGGATCGTAGTGGTGTTAACAACGTAAGGGTGGAAACTCGCCGTACGACGGGTCGGCCGGTGGTGGAACGGAGATGGGGGAATTAAATCATGCAATTTGCACTGCGCGGAGATCGAACCCGGGTCTCCTTGCTCAGCGGCCGCGTTTGCTACCGCTACGCCACGGAGGCTGTCTTTTGGATTGTTTTAATTGAAAGTAAAACTATTTTTACGACTTTAAAAAACGTGGTCGGTAGCAGCCCTAAGTTTCAAATCCAACCGCCAAATGTTGAGTTCTTTAACGAACCATTGTGATTTCAGTATTCGATTATGTTATTAATGGTTTATCCATGGTTATCGACGGGTGAGATGGGTGACTTTCACGGTTGCTGGGCGGTTGCTAGCGACTCATTAGCAACCTGATGCAGTGTGAAATCGGTTTTAGAGTCATTTGCTATTTCGCTACTTTCTTGTAAAAAAATTTGATGTTCATACCGTGTTATTTCTTCTTGGTTTGACTACGTGAACCTATCTAAGTTATATGTACTTTCTAAGTAATTATATCTTGGACACCAATGACTGATTAAAAGGTGAAGGAAAACATCTTGAGGAAACCTGGACTTTTAAGTCTGAAATCGCCAACCCGCATTGAGCAAGCGTGGTGATTACGCTCAATGCTTCTCTGTATGAGAGGAGACCTGTGCCCAGCAGTGGGATGATAAAAAGGTTGTTGATGATGATGACCATCTTTACATACCGAGACTCCTCCATGCCTTGGAAAGCACATTTGACAATCTTTACGGATAGTTAGAAGTCCGAAAGTGACCAACAGTCTTACCAACGGGTATTACCTACGGTATTACCATTATTAGTAAAGGGTAAGATAGGTAGTTGCTTAACGTTAAATACCGGTCAGACAGGTAGCTGACCCCCAACATAATTGAGAAATAAATAGGCTTGACACTTAATGTTACAGGCTGTCAGTTAATTAATACAATAATAGATATCTATAGATAGCTACTATGTGAATTGAAAGGTAAAGCGTCGGTAACACCAGGGCTAGTGATAGCACCGGCGATATGCGATTTATCCTCATCATCATCATCAAAAACCTTTTTTATCGTCCCACTGCTGGGCACAGGTCTCTCATACAGAGAAGGATTGAGCGTAATCACCACGCTTACTCAATACGGGTTGGCAATATCAGACTTAAAAGTCCAGGTTTCCTCAAGATGTTTTCCTTCACATTTTAATCAGTCATTGGTATCCAAGATATACCTACTTAGAAAGTACATATAATTTTAGAAAAGTTACATTCGTACTTGCCTGGCCTGAAATTGAACTCACACACTCTACTTGAGAGACTGGTGTTTTAACCACTAGCCCACCACGACTTGCAGGCCATCACGACTTGATTTATCCTCTATTAATATGTATTCAAATAAGGTCTATGGGTACATATTGCATATCACCGGTGATCACAGAGTGAGCTATGGACCGCATTTCATCATTTAATTTATTCCCAAGAGTTTATGCATTTATTACAGCAGGTATAGTAAACTTGCATAAACTTATATAAATTACGCTGTTTAACAAGTCATAAAACTACGAAGAAGCCGATCACTAGTAATATAAAAGAGAAAAATGTCCTCTCTCACACTCAAAAAAGTCTTATACCATAAGCAACAACCTCTTTTTCGAACACCTCTATACAGAATCACCCTATTCCAACATTGATAAAGGCCGCATAGTTTTCCAGAAAACAAAAAAATAAAGAGATATTTAAAAAAAGAACGTCGCTCGTATATAACTTGCAATAAAATAGCCGTAAGGGCGGCCAGTAAACTGCGTACATGATGCCTGTGCGTCGGGCTAATCCTGATTTAGCGCCCTAGCTGTGACCGGCCGTCGTATGTTATGCGCAAGCGGCGGCTACACACAGTTACAAACATAGGCTAGCCTGCGGGCGAAGCTGTTGGCTTTAGAGGACCGAGTTGGGGTACTTTGAATTGGTTACCTTTAGCTTTTGTATCTTGGTTTGGTAGCGAACATATCCTATTGTTAGGACTTTTATATGGGAGTATTTGTGGACGAAGAATAGAGATTAGTAAAGGTCTCCAAATCATTTTATGGGTTTTTAATAGTGTGTGTGGTAAAGTGTCAAAAAGTTAGACTTATCTCATTGTATTGTGGTAGTGTATCGGTCAAAAAATTGGTTAGAAAACAGCCTTGAAGTTTTTATCTCCGAAAGAAAACATGATTTTTTTAAATCATACCGTTTTCTACATTATTTGTATATATTACCACCACAGTCTTCCTAAGTTGCATGTCAATATTTACAGGAAAGTCCACTGCGACGGTCCAACTGCATGAAGTATTAACGCTATAAAATCCTGCCACCCAAAATACAAGCTTTCGCTTAGTTTGGGTGGCAGCATCAGTACCTATAGCCCATTACATTTACCTGTATCTAGATATAAGTCACCCTGTGAACTGTAAACTACAATTTATTGTCGCAAAGTTTACAGTTAAGGATTTATTATTATTAAAATTTATCACTTGTCCTATCGAACACCGTAAATTACAGTTCATGTAACTCCAAGTCCAACCCTGTATCTCTCCTTTGTTCGCCGAACAAAGTGTCCGTGTGTGTTATGTCCAAACGATATTTTCCTCACAATATTGTGTAGGGCTCACTTCATTAAAAAATTTAAAATTCGAACCTTTATTCGATTCCATTGTTGCGTGTGATTTGTGTGTCTGAGCGTGTAAAATACAGTACAGCATTACATCCGCATACAAATTCAAACCTTATCTTTACAACATAAAGTAGGATATCGATTGTGGTTGATAAACATGTAGATTGTTAAAGAAAATTCATATTTAATTTCAGTTGAATTATGTTGTTTGTGAGTAATTGTTAAGATAGAGTATAAGTAGTTTTCTTACAAAATGTATGAAATGGTCTCCAAGTGCTGTTGACTTGTAAATGTTGAGCAATGCCTCGATTTATGATTTGTTTGCGGCCCATTCATTATACATTCGACATTCAGTAGTTATCTGATATTTATGATTAAGATATTGAAATGAAGGCTTTATTCATTTAGCTGCATTTCTATGGAATTCTTGACTCTTGATAAGGTCATTCTTAAGTTTCGTCATTTATTTTTAACTACAAATATTTATAATTATAAATAGGATTACAATTTAAAATGAATATAATTTTGCGCCTTATTTAAAATGGTCAGTTATGCATACTAATATTATAAACTAGCGGTCGCCAGCTACTTCGTTCGCGTGGAGTTAGTTATGCCCCGCTCCTATTGATCGCAGTGTGATGTTATATAACCTAAAGCCTTCCTGGATTAATGGGCTATCCAACGCAAAAAAAAATTTTTCAAATCGGACCAGTAGTTCCCGAGATTAGCACGCACAAACAAACAAACTCTTCAGCTTTATATATTAGTATAGATGCGAAAGTAACTCTGTCTGTCTGTCTGTTACGCTTTCCCGCTTAAAACTTTCAACCGATTTTGATGAAATTTAGCACAGACAATCTTTAGACCCTGAGAAAGGACATAGGCTACCTTTTATTGAAAAATTTGATATTCCTGAGGGAAATCTAAAAAGCGCGATATAACCGAATTCCACGCGGGGGAAGCTGCGGGCGGAAAGCTAGTATTCAATAACTTACGATTCATTGAAATAAACACGCAAACCTGCAGAAACAAGTTTTTATGTCATTTAAAGTTCCACATGAAAAAGAAACTTTATCGTTTACTCCCACTAAAAATAACTAACCTATTTTTCTGTTTTTCCCAGGTCGGTTCTTCAATGGACATGTCGAAATACTCCATTGAGGCAGAGAAGTATCGCAGCTACGGAATGTACCCAGACCCTTCCCGCGGCTACCTGGACTCAGCCGCCCTCTCCAAGGCTTACATGTACATGGACCAGCAGCAACAGCGCTCATACCCAGTCGACATCAGTAAGATGTACTCAGAGGCTTCAGCAGCCGCCATGGCAGGACTCAGCTCCGTCAACTCAGCGCCATCAAGTCTGTCCCCACGCTCACCGGCAGAATCCCCAGACATGACGCCTAAAGCACAGGATAGGACCGAAGGTAGCTCATCATCAGGGTCCAATCCCTCACCCTCCCTTTCCTACTACCAAGGATCCTCAAGTATTCTCATGCCGCAGTACCCTGGACAGTACCCTCAGGCCACACAAGGAGGGCCGGAGTTCAGGCGACCGCTCACCGTCATATTCTGACCTGATACCTAGTTTGTTGTTGTTGATTTTTATTTATTCGTTTATTTTATAATTTTTCGACTGCGATTTATTTGGAAATTAGATGTCTTTCCAATAATAGAAACGAAAAAAAATATGTTAAATATAATTATGATGAGAAATTGGAAATTATTATTCGACGTGAATTCAATATTTGTAAATTGGTTCTATTCTATTATGCCTAATAAAAAGTTTATTAGAATTCTATTGAAACGATAAATACATTTTTTGTTTGTTTTTTTAAGGCCTTTTTTTACGGCCTGAAATGATTTCGACAGATTTTTTGATCTTTTTAAACGAGTGTTGGATTATTTTATTTTTATTTCGTGCTCCAAAGTTCCTTCTTAATTTCTTCGGAAATAAATTAAAGTTGTTAGACATTACTATGTGTATAGGAATATGTACCTATATGTACATTGTGAATATAGTTAGTTGATAGCTAATATAAGACTTGTTTCTTTGTCGATAAAAAGTTTTAGAAAATGTCAGAAATGCAAAAAGTATAAATTAACCTTTTTTATCGTCCCACTGCTGGGCACAGATCTCCTCTCATACAGAGAAGGATTGAGCGTAATCACCACGCTTGCTCAATGCGGGTTGGCAATTTCAGACTTAAAGTCTAGGTTTCCTCAAGATATTTTCCTTCACCTGTTAATCAGTCATTGGTGTCCAACATATACTTAGAAAGTACATATAACTTAGAAAAGTTAAATTGGTACTTGCCTGACCTGGAATCGAACCCGCACACTCATACTTGAGAGGCTGGTCTTTTAACCACTAGGCCACCACGACTTACAAAAAAAGTAGTTCAATTTTATATACCTAATTCCGACCTACTCAGCCACCTACTCAGAAAATAGTTTTAGAAATGCCTTATCTAAAGAAATTCTCTTCTCTTCTATTAAGTCTCTTTGTCTATAGAAATTTCACCCTCGATCACGTCTTTGTCAGGTGATGTTAGAAAGCTACACGTATTTCAGACAAAAACGTTCCTTTCAATATTATCTACTCACGCTGAAAACCTCAAAAAAACTCTTTTATCGATGAAGAAATATTTAACTTAATTATTGTAAAAGTAACACAATTAATTTTCCCAATAAATGATTATTTGGAAAACAAATAACAATTTATTGTAAAAATAATGGTGTTCTCATTACAATAATTTAGGTATTGGAATTTAAAAGTCCGAACTTAATTACAACGACTTTTGATATTATTTGTAAATATAGTTAAATCATTGTTATATTTTTGTCTTTAGATTCGTACGTGTCATTTTGTAAAGTAAAAAAAAAAAATGTTTTAATGTCGAAACTGTTTTAGAATAATGAGAACTTTTTCATAATAATGAAAAACTGGAGTATCCTGCTTTTTAATTCCCAATAACAATTAGATCTGATTTTGATAGCAATTTAATTAAAAATTATTGACTGATTTGTTTATTTTTTATTGAAAAAGAAAAAAAACGACTGTAATTTATAAAAAAGTTACTTTTTTTGTTCAATGAATAAAGGTCAAACTAAAGTTAAATATTAAGTAGATGTTGTTCACCCGTAGTTTTTAGGACAGATTATTTTAAATAGTTTCTAGTTCAATAATAATCTTGTAGGTACCTATGCACCTACATTCCGTAATATAGGTAATTGTTTTAAATTAATCTGTCATTTGCAACTATGGGGTCCAAAAGCTTATATTCCATCTTAAAGTTTCATAATTACAATAAAAATTGCAATAACTATAAATAAATAATTTAATTACTAAGGACTTTTCCTTTGGCCATTTGTTTTCACTTTGCATTTATATGTTGCCATATAAAATAATAATACCATTTTTGCATTATTTCAACCCACATTTGAGTAAAATATATCCTGTAAGACAAAATAACTTTTTAATCATTATATTAAGGAAATAAATTTTATGAAAAAATAAATAAGTGTATTTGTAAAAATATGTTGTAAATTATAGCCGATTGTAATGATGGGACTATTATCTTGATTAAAATATATTATACGTAATTAAAATTATTAGAAAATTTTTACAGAATTTTATTTTAGCAATTAATTAACTCACATACAATATGTGAAGAAAACCCTGTCCGATCAGTAAAGGTAACTTTTTAATCATTACTTATATTTAGGAAACAACGAGGTATCGATAACTGATTCTACTAATGCCTACAAAGCCGGGTTACCTAAACTTAAAAAAAGCCCCCTAAAAAAATAAATATTATTTCGCTAAAAGAGGTAACTTAAAACATGTGCGGTAGGCCATACAGGCGCGGGCGAAGAGGGGCAGGGCACGTGGCACGCGGCCGCATCGCTATTCGCTCAGAATTATACCGTCAAGAATAATGTTGTCACTTTTTAAAAATTACCAAATTTTGGGGAAGTTGGAATTAATTCGCGGGAAAAAAAGATTATTTTAAAATTCACTAGTATTGTTACTATACCAAGGTATGTAAAATTTCATATTTTATTTGGTCATGTGTTTACCTAACCTTTATTATCCTTACGGGTCGGACAGGGTTTTCTTAACATGTTCTATATTTAATGTATGAATTATATAAAATATATGATTTGAGAACCTCCTCAGTTTTTTCACAGGTTAAAAATGGGTACCGATAGATTCTTTGTAGGTACCTATTTTTCCGTTCTGTTTTTTTTCTATGTAAGGAGAACCCATTTCAAAACCTGCATTTAAAAAACCCCATCCCATCTCCACACATCATACAAAATCAACACATCCATTTTTGAATCAAAACAAACTATTTACTCAGTCATTAACACTGCACAACAGACAATTTTTAAATTTATTAAAATAATAAAATACCCCACGACAGATACCAAATTATTATAACCAGTCCATCACTCGAAAAAGTACCTTATTCCGATCACGATATGGTATATTTTAACAACGCGAAAACTGCTTCGAGTAGCAATCAAGTATGAAATTTGTGAAGGCGTATTTCCCCTATGTTTTTTAATAAAATATGCGCTCTTGATAGATATCATTGCGCGCTAGGGTAGTGATTTGGCATAAAATAAACAGCCGGGCTGTCTTTTGTGCGCCAAATACGATGGAATAACATAAACAATGAGAACCCTAGTAATTGAAAGGTGAAAACATACAGGCTGTTGTTAAAATGACGAGTCATAGAAAAAACTAAAGTTATAACCAACGAGGATTTTGGCGCCTCGGTTGGCACAGTGGTTTAGTTATTGACTGCTATGCTGCGTGTCACGGGTTCGATTCCCGTACGGAAGTAATATTTGTATGACCTAAACCTAAGTACCTTCTTGTCTGGCTGTTATGTAGGTGTGAGTTTATATGTTTGTAAACGCAAGCACCCACGATATAGGGATCGATACATGTCGAAGGACAATAAACGTCTTTTTCCCCTCCTATTTTCTTAAACGTTTTTTGGCCTCCTATTTTCTTAAACGGTTTGTCAAACCTGTGGCGTCTCTTTCGAGACGGTGTTGGTCAACTGTTTCTTGGCAGATGTCAAAATGTTGCGTTCTGCTATTCTGGTAATTGTTATGGAGGTACGGTAATTATGTGCGATGTCTATGTTACTACAAAGCATATTCACTCAAAAAAACTGAGTGGATAGGAAGGAAGACGGCAGTTGAGCGATGTTAAACCCAACAACACGACCGACGATGCTGCGCCAGAGGGAGTTGATCTGGAAACCCTTCACGACCAAACTCCCGACACAACAACATTTGGCGCGTCATACCCGGCACACATCGCAACACAACTGCTCGGATCCGTCCTCCGTACGGCTTCACCAGACACCGGAACACGACGAATCGCTTGGCGGTAAGACTTTGTCTGTCTTTTTATGTTGCCTTATGAAATTTACGAGAATTTAGGGTGGGCTTCGAGTCCCCGTTCAGTGCAAATATTTACACATGAATATTTATGAATATTTGCACTGGTCTGGTTGCACTGGTCTGGTCGTGCCTAGGAAAGCACGTCAAGCCGTTGGTCCCGGTTGCCCTAAGAACATCTAGTGCCAATCGTTACGGGTTGTTGGAGCCCTCAAAAATCTAACAATTTCTGACTGCAATGCTTCGATATCACCTTCGGGTTGTGGAGACCAGACGGCAGTCGCTTTACGGAAAATATCGAAGTTTAACCAAAATCAGCAGTCGAACTGGTAAAGCTGACCCTAGACTAAAGTTAAAAAAGCTCCGAATGCGACTGGAATTAACGCCGAGATGATGATGGATAACATATAAAACAACAAACAATACAGTCATAAACATAATTATTATTCATTTAGTTTTTATTTTATTTTTTTCATTATGTGTGTTTTTCATAGAAATTAGTCACTCTAACTTCCATTCATTTATTTGAAAAAAAAAACATTTACTTTTTAAAATAGTACATTTTATAAAAGAAACTATTTTATTAATTATGTACATACATGCTAGCAAACATGTTTAATTCAAATGAACCACAAATGAACTGAGTTAATAACCACACCCTGTACACAACCTACACCCCTGCCTACACCATTACGACAAAACGAAGGAAAATAAACAATCAACGCGTCGGATGCAGTTCTGCTGCGATTGTTTTTAGTATAAACAAAATCAGTATTAATATCATATAAGTATTTATACGATATTAAACTTTAAACCATATTGAGGGTATCTGCTTCTACTTCAATTTGACGGGAACGGATAACAAAAAAAAGGTGTGTGTTGTGAGTGGTTCCTTGCGATAAAGTGTCCTACTGTTTTTTTAGGGAAGCAAAGGGTTTTTTGCAAAGTAAATAATAACATCATCCTGTGAATTTATTATTAGCCGATTTTAAAATTCAGACTCCACAATGTACAGACTACACAATATCCTACCCATCATGACTTACGGAGTCGAGACGTGGACACTAACGGCCAGACTAGTTCATAAGTTTAAAGCCGCTCAGCGAGCTATGGAGTGGGCTATGTTGGGCGTCTCTCTGAATGGCCGCATCAGAAATGAGGTGATCTGACAGAGAACCAAAGTCACCGACATAGCTGAGAGGATTAGCAAGCTGAACTGGCAATGGGCTGGTCACATATGCCGCAGGACCGACAACCGTTGGGGTAAACGAGTCCTCGAGTGGACACCGCGTCTCGGCAAACGTAGCGTAGGACGCCCTTGGGCGAGATGGCGCGACGACATCAGAAAGGTGGCTGGTAGTGGCTGGCGGAAAACTGTTCAGGATCGAGCTTGTTGGCGTGCCATGGAGGAGGCCTATGTCCAGCAGTGGACGAGTAGAGGTTGATGATGATGATGATGATGAATGTACAGACGAGAGCACATCAGGCTACTAAAATCTGTCAGATTTCTTTATTAGATTTTCACCTTTATCTCTAAAGTTCAAGGTTGATAGCAATCCCGCCTGATGTTAAGCAGTGATGCAATCGTTGATGGTGATGCGCGTTAGTTTATTATGCCTATTCACTTAAAAAAACTTAGTGAAATAGGAAGGAAGACGGCAGTTGAGCGAGGTGATGCAATGTTAAACCCAACAACAAACCATCGATGCTGCTCCAGAGGGAGATTGATCTGAAGACCCTCCACGACCAAACTCTCGACACAACAACATTTGGCGCATCGTACCCGGCACACATCGCAACGCAACTGCTCAGACCCGTCCTCCGTACGGCTTCACCAAACATCATGCCGGAACACGACGAATCGCTTGGCGGCAAGACTTTGTTTGGTCGGTGGCAATTTCTGCCGACAGCCGATGTTATGGCCTACCACCGAGAAACAGTTTCGGATAGCTTGACCTCCTATCTTCCTCTAAGTTTTGTAGACTCCGTTCCCGTCAGCTTTAGGCAAAAGAAGTTAATAGAAGCAGAGATGTAGTGCAACATGTAATTTTTGAGAAGAATTCAAACAATTTTAATAAATACTACAATAACTGATTAACCCAGAAAAAATAACAAATACCTAATCTGCAGCCACAAACTTGTTAGGAAACATTGGATTTGGTAGACATTAAAGTAAGTAAAATGTAAAACGTTCCAGGTACTAAACACTTCTGATTCTTTTAGTTTTTTAACGTTGATGCTAGTAGCTAACGTAAAAACTCATCATTATCATCTCAGCCTTAATCCCAGTCGCATCCGAAACTTTCAGCTTTGGAGTCTGGGGTCTGCTTTTACCAGTCTAACTGCTCATTTTGGCTAAACTTCGATATTTTCTGTGAAGCAACTGCCGTCTGACCTCCACAAACCGAAGGCGATATTGAAGCATTGCAGTTAGACTAATTGTTGGACTGTAGGCTCTAACAACCCGTAAAGACAGCCATAAGATCTTCATATGGTCACCGGGACCAACGGCTTAACGCGCTTTCTGAGGCACGACCAGACCAGTGCAAATATTCATATTCATACAAATATTTGCACTGCGCGGCGATGGAAACCGCGTCTTCTTACGTAACGGCCACGTTCGCTACCGCTACGCCACGGAGGCTGTCCGGAGGTGAACGTGGACGCCACGGAGACAAAATTGTCTTAGCTAATAAAGCAACAGCCCGTTTATAAGGAAACGAATATTTCGAACGAAATCAAGTTAACAAATATTTATGTACTTATATTTATAACTAAACCTAGGTATATTCACACCTGTCAGTTTCCATATTGCATTCGTAAAGTTATTGAAACCGCTCTAGCAAGCAACGGTAATAAAATTGCTGTTATTATCTGTAATAACTGTTTTCATTGGAACGCCGTAACACCTCTAAGTTTCCGCTTATAGTTCAACGTTTAATTACAAGAAAATTATGGATAATTTCTGTGGAAATGAAAATGAGTGAAGAAAATGCGTCGGTGGATTTTCATTGGATTTCGTATCGATTTATAACGGTTAATGTGTTTTAATTGCTTTTATTTAAGGATTTTCTTCGAAGAGTATTAGAGGAATGGTCAACTGCAATACTTCGATATCGCCTTCGGGTTGTGGAGGTCAGACGGCAGTCGCTTCACGGAAAATATCGAGGTTTAGCCAAAATTAACAGTTGGATTGGTAAAGCGGACCCCAGACTCCATAGCTAAAAAAGCTTCGGATGCGACTGGGATTAACGCTGAGATGATGAAGATGAAGTATTAGAGGAAGGAATGGCGCCAATTTTCTATTTCACAAAAACATCACTATTTTATTAAGAAAAGAGCAGAAGTTAAATTTAGTGTAATCCTTTCAAATTAGTCATGATCTGAAGTCAATTGACATAATTTTAGTTGAAACTTAAACTATCTATCTTTTGAATTTATAAGGCTTTTAATTAATATAGGTACATGTACATATATTGATAAACAATAAACCATTTAGTTTTACGTAAGCTAGCGTCAACTTTAAAAATCTAAAAGAATCAGAGGTGGTTAGTACCTGAAACGTTTTAAATTTTACTTGAAGTCTACAAAATCTGGAAAGAGCTATCGATCGAATCAGAAATGAGGAGATCCGCAGAAGAACCAAAGTCATCGACATAGCTCTTCGAGTCGCTAAAATTATGTGGCAGTGGGCGGGGTGCATTGCTCGTAGAATCGATGGCCGATAGGGCAGTAAGGTTCTGGAGTGGCGGACACATACCGGAAGACGCAGCGTAAGGAGTACCCAACAAGGTGGACCGACGACCTGGTGTAGGTCATGGGAAGGCGATAGGTGCGGACAGCACAAGACCGGTCATCGTGTAAAGTCTTGGGAGAGGCCTTTGTCCAGCAGTGGACCTCTATAGGCTGAAGAAGAAGAAGACTCTGTATTTAACCACGAAAGTTTTTCAGCGGGCTACCCGTGTCCTTCAATATATAATGAAGTACTTACCCGCCCAAGAAGAGAGGTACCTTATTTTTAACCGATAAAAAAACGGAGGAAATTTTCAAGTCGACACGCATATTTTTCATGTAGGTAGGTACTTCTGACCACGCATAACTTTCTACAGAGTAGTTCAATTTTACATTTCACAAACGAAAATTCTTGAATCATTGTATCAATAAAATACTACATGGGTTTCAACAAAACCACTTAACACTGTAATGGTAACAATTTTCTTGTCACCACCAACCCCTGTGGTCAAAACTCAATTTAAAGAACAAAAACTTGACCGTTCGCTCTCTATTGTCAACTTTGACAGCTCCCGGCATGTCAAATGTCAAAACGGCACGTGTCGGCGCGTGCGCTTTAAACTTTTATCGGATTTTGACAGCATCCTGTCAAAATGTGATCGTATTTTGAATAGTGGGTGACGGCACAAGATAATGATTTCGGTTTGTTATTATGATTGTGTGGTGTAAATGGGAAATGTTATGCAAAAATTGTCATAAATCACTTATCATGATAACATTTTGTTATTGTTAAAACCTTGATTCAGGGAACAACAGGGAGCTCTATAAGGCTGGGGAGATTTACTGGCTTTATGTGACGAGATGAAACTACATATAAGTAGATAGGTAGCAGATAGCTGGTATTAATATTAATGAGAGCGTAACATGCGATTTACTTAATACCTGATAATGCACATAACACATTCAACATTGACAGCCTCAGTGGCGTAGCGGTAGCGAACGCAGCCGCTACGCAAGGCGGCGCGGGTTCGATCCCCGCGCAGTGCAAATATTTGTATGCATGACTATGAATATTTGCATTGGTCTGGTCGTACCTCGGAAAGTACGTTAAGCCGTTGGTCCCGGTGGCCATCCGAACATCTAATGGAAGTCGTTACGGGTTGTTGGAGCCCTCAAAAGTCCTACAATTGGTCTAACTGCAATGCTTCGATATCGCCTTTGGGTTGTGGAGGTCAGACGGCAGTCGGTTCACAGAAAATATCGAAGTTTAGCCGAAATCTGCCTTCTTTAGACCCCAGACTCCAAAGCTGAAATAGCTTCGGATGCGACTGGGATTAACGCTGAGATGATGATGATGAGGCTGTCTTGACTTATCATGCTACTAACGTGTGCCACATATCTTTAGTATTATTCAGCTTTATGGCTAAAGTATTCAAGTTTGATTGGCATGGATAGAGGTTGATTGGGAATATCTGACAGTTTCGGGAAGCTTGACTTGCTTTTCTCCGTACTTACTCTCTTTCTCTCCATGAATATGAAAGAAAACATTCATCATCAACCTTTTATCGTCCCACTGCTGGGCACAGGTCTCCTCTCATACAGAGAAGGATAGAGCGTAATCACCACGCTTGCTCAATGCGGGTTGGCGATTTCAGACTTATAAAGTCCAGGTTTCCTCAAAATGTTTTCCTTCACCTTCAGTCATTGGTGTCAAAGATATACTTAGAAAGTACATATAACTTTAGAAAAGTTACATTGGTACTTGCCTGACCAGGAATCGAACCCGCGCACTCATACTTGAGAGGCTGGTGGAAAGAAAACATTAATAGAACACATTTCACAGTTTATATATCGAGGGAATATGAAATAAAACAATACCTTTATTATTAAGAAAACTGCATCAAACATATACCTCCAGCTTCACCATCTTCCTTCACGTACGTCTCCGCATATTTTAAACAAGAAACACAATAAATCTATGGATCCGAAACTTGGTACAACTTTTGGTACAAACACATAATTTAGGTGCTGTCTGACATGTATTGTGTCCGCCCCTCTGTCATTCTGAAAAACATCCTTTGTACCGACCCTCAGAGGACTTTAAAAAACCCTCCTTTCTACCTTAAAGATTGCCCCTCTAAGATTGTTATTGATTATGAGTGATATCACGTATATTGACGTGAGTGTATTGTTCTTTAGTTTTTTTTTTCAATCTATAGGAAGATTGGAGGCAGGGGAAATTTCTTTTTTTTTTATTTGACGGAAAAATTCTTGGTTGATTGTCTTGTCATACAATAGTCTGTAGTTCAATCTTATTCGAACGGCTGTTTCATGATTTGAAATAGGAAGCTTCAGTCGTTTAGGCGTTGAGAGAATGTGTTCCTGATAGGTGTCTGTGCGACAATAGGGTATTTGACTAAAAAAAAACTAATTAGTCCGTCAGTCACATTTCCAAAAAATACTAGACAGGTATTTTTTCTTTTTTTCATAAAAACAAAAAATGAAGACGACACAGTGCGTTGAAAACTCGTGTGACGTTACTTACTGCACGCTACACTTTTTAGCAAGCAGTGACGTCACCAGCCACCACTCCTGATTTTTGATGCCGTTTATATTTGTCAACTTTTATTGATTTGATAAAACAAAATATATGTATCCAATATATTTCTGTAATCTGAATGACGGACTAAATAGAATCATTTTTTTTTTATCCAGCAAACAACCCTATTATAGTTGTCAATAAAGATCAAATTTACAAAACACGTGTTCCATTACCTATATAAAACTGACAGTATCGCCTATTCTCTTATTCGTAAACTAATTTTAAGTTAAGTGTATTCTTTTCTTTCCATTTCGTTAAGAAAAGGATAGAAGATAACATTTTAATTTAATCCTGTCAAATTAAGATACTCCATAGACAGGCGCGATTATAAACATGGCGACCAAATGTGGCATTCGCAGGCGGAGGCTATTATGGGTTCCGAAAATTTCGCGTAAAGTGATAAGCAATTTTCCATGGTGCTTTTTTCTGATGAGTCTCGGTTTGGATTTCGTCCGGATTTACGAAGATTAAGGGTTAGGCGAGTTCCTGGTAGACGAAGTCGTCTTCAGCATCCACAAGAAGTCTGCGAACCGATCTCATTTGGATAAGAGGGAACATGAATGAAATACCACAATGAGGTGGAACCTATGATTGTCCCACACAGGGTATGAATGGGTCGTGAGTTCCAACTCATGTTCGATTATGCCCGTGTCCATACGGCTGAGCTGATATGAACTATGCTTAGGGAACATGGGAGTGTTGCCTATGCGCTTCTGACCATATTAAATATATGGAATTGATACGTACTGACATGCGTCGGGTGGCGCGGCGTCGTGTCACGTTTTGGTAGTATGTTTCGACCTTCATTCTTCTCCTATTTCATTGAAGACTACAGTCAGAATTTCGAATATTTTCCTCCTCCTCTTCAAGTCTTTCTCCTCATTACTGAGGGTCGTGACGTCATCTTCTCCCTTACAATAGTTCGCCATCAGTCACATTCCCTGGCCGCGAGGATAGCATCATGCAGGCCGGTGTCCAGATATGAACGGATTTGTCAGTCCAACTTATTGGACAGCGACTTCCAGAACGTCGTCCATCCCTTCCCAGCAACCACTAGATGTTCAAGGTTGTCTCCATCTTTTCTGGCAACATGTCCAAAATATTATAAAATTGCCAATTTGAGTAAATTAAAATCCATACCAACTCATTTTTTTTACTTCCCGTCTTATTCTAGAGAAAATGACCAGAAAGGGCGAATATTTGAACACCGTTATCAACTCACCACATTGTAACATCACCCCTTTGATATTTCACACGGGACATAATAACCACATATTGTCGACTAGATCCACAGTATTCACCACAATCCGACAGATACTATCTACGAGTGTGTGACACAAAAGTATTTAATTATGAAGCTTTTTATCACTCCTCGCGCGACTGGGGTGTTACGAGTAGCTAGGTGTTATTGGATAACATGGCACATAAAAACGAGGGCCGTAGGGAGATACTACATTCGTTGCACATCAGGCTACTACAATCTGTCAGATTTCTTTATTAGATTTTCAACTTTATCTCTAAAGCTTGAGAGATGAGCTTGAGCTTTATCTCCAAGGCTTAACATTGATTGGTAATATTTGACAGTTTTCGGGTGGCTTGACCTGCTGTCGTCAGTACATTGAAGGGTTTACTTCTACCACCATAACCAACCCCATCAACAACCTCCTTTTATTTTTAATTTTGAGGTCAAAGTGGCCTAGTGGTTAAAACACCAGCCTCTTAAGTATGAGTGTGTGGGTTGGATTCCAGGTCAGGCAATTACCAATGTAACTTTTCTAAATTATGTGTACTTTCTAAGTACCTATATCTTGGACACAAATGATTTAAATTATTAAAAAGGTGAAGGAAAACATCTTGAGGAAACCTGGATGTTAAGTCTGAAATCGCTAACCCGCACTGAGCAAGCGTGGTGATTACGCTCAATCGTTCTCTGTATGAGAGGAGACCTGTGCCCAGCAGTGGGACGTTAAAAGGATGATGATGATTCAAATTTTAAAAAGGGGTTCCTATTACTTAGAGTCCAGTATCTGTTTGTCTGTCACAAGGTTGTATCTAATGTACCATCATAGATCTAGATATAGGTAGTAGTTGAATAGTTGAGATTTTCACGTATGACGTACTGTCGTTGCCGCTATAACAACAATTAAAAACAGCTTCGCAACTTGGCCGATTTGTTTTCTTCTTCGTTATTCTTTCAATAATATTGTAGTAAAATTTTCCTTTATGACGAAAACAGGTTCAGGTTCTAAGATAATTTTGTTTCATCCTTTCTCTTAGTCGGAGAAAGACTTCACGACTGGACACTTTTATGGTTGTTTATTATTTACGATTCTGAATTTTTGGACTGTTACATCCAGTTACTAGAAGTTTGAAACTGCCCAACTGTAAGACTTTCTAGAAAGAAAGATGAAATAGCGGTCGTGCGGCGGGGGGGGGGACATCGGCCTGATCCCCTTGTTCATAACTAATTTTGCCTTAAACTTGAACCTAATACCTAAATGATAAATATGAAAACCTCTTAAAGAAATTTGACAGATTGTATAGATTTTTTTTTCATTATTTTAAATTAGTGCTTCACTGCAATCCCGCCTGATGGTAAGCAGTGATGCAATCGTTGATGGTAAAGCGCACTAGTTTATTAAGCCTATTCACTTAAAAAAACTTAGAAGTAGGAAGGATGACGGCAGTTGAGCGAGGCGATGCAATGTTAAACCCAAGACCATCACGACCAACGATGCTACGCCAGAGGGAGATTGATCTGGAGACTCTCCACGACCAAACTCCCGACACAACAACATTTGGCGCATCGTACCCGGCATACATCGCAACACAACTGCTCAGACACGTCCTCCGTACGGCTTCACCAAACATCATGAACATAACGAATCCCTTGGCGGCAAGACCTTGTCTGGTGGGTGGTAACTTCTGCCGGCGGCTGATGTTATGGCCTACCACCGAAAGAATACTTGATACCTACACCTACCTGATGTGCTGGCGTCTACAGGCATAGATATATAAAAAGACAAGAAAAATACAGAACTGAAAAATAAGTACAGAGGAGATGCTTATTTCATAAGAAATGTCTTACAGCATACTTACGATAGCGAAATAGATGTATAACAGCGTGTGAAGGTGTGAGGGAGACAAAATAAAATAGATAAACTAAACAAATATTATGAGAATATACCTGCCCGTCGGTGGCTCGGCTCGCCCATGGTTCAATGCCGATTGTGTCCAAGCTGAACAGCGTAAGCACACGGCATTTCTCGCCTGGGTTGACGCTCGTGACCGCGGAGCTCCGGATCTAAGCTCAAAGAAGAGAGCCTTTAACCGTGCTGCCAAGTCCTACAAGAAGGCGCTCAAGAAGGCTCGCTTCGATCGCATCACCCATATTGGCAACAAGTTATCTGCGCAGCCATCCCGTAGCAGATCTTTTTGATCCCTTGCCAAGTCGGTTGAGGCGAACTTCTGTCGGCCCTCACTGCCTCCGCTGGTTAGGCCTGATGGAACACTGGCTCATACGGCGAGAGAGAAAGCAGGTCTCTTTGCTTCTCTCTTTGCCCATAATTCGCGTCTTGATACTGGCAGTGCTACTACACCTAATTTACCTCATTGCGGAGCCTCAATGCGTGAGGTTCGCATTAGGAACAAGGAGGTTCTGAGAGTACTGTGTCGTCTGGACGTGAATAAGGCTAGTGGTCCGGATGATATACCAGCGATTGTTCTTAAAGCTTGTGCGCCCGAGTTGTCTCCTGTATTGACGCGCTTGTATCGCCTCTCATTTAGGACTGGTAATGTGCCCAAGCCCTGGAACTTGCTAACGTGCAGCCCGTGCCCAAGAAGGGTAGTCGTGCCGATCCTGCCAACTATCGGCCGATTTCGATCACCTCTTCACTTTGCAAAATTATGGAGCGCGTATTGAACTCGCCCCTCTTGGCATACCTTGAAGGTAACGATCTCCTCAGTGACCGACAGTACGGGTTTCGCCGCAATCGGTCAACTGGGGACCTACTAGTGTATGCCACTCACTAGTGGGGCGAGGCCCTCGAGAAGAATGGGGAAGCGATTGCTGTCTCCCTTGATGTCTCGAAGGCCTTCGACCGGGTATGGCACGCTGGCCTTTTGAGTAAGCTTCCAGCGTACGGCATTTCCCCTAGCCTGACTGGCTGGGTAAAAGACTTCCTGACTGAACGGTCCCTCCGAGTTGTTGTCGATGGATGCTCTTCTGAGCCCATGTCAACTAATGCCGGTGTTCCTCAGGGGTCTGTTCTCTCTGCAACTCTGTTCCTGCTGCATATTAACGATCTGCTGATGCCTGGTATCTATGGGTATGCAGATGACAGCACAGTTGTAGAGAGATACCTGCCGGGTGCTCGGGCTAGTAGGGAATCAATCCGGTCCGAAAGAGAGGCCATGGTTGAGCGAACGAGTGTTGCGCTGCAGGCAGTCTCCGAATGGGGCAATGCCAATCTTGTAGCATTCAATGCCGCCAAAACACAGGCGTGTCTTTTCACCGCCAAAAGGAGCCCGTTCACCTTAGCTCCTACTTTTCGGAATGTGTCCTTGGAGTGTTCCGACCGCCTTCAGCTTTTGGGAGTTGAGATTTCCTCGGACCTTAACTTTGGGCGGTTCATTGAGTCCAAGGCTAAGGTGGCTGCCAGGAAACTTGGCGTTATCGCAAAGGTCCGGCAGTACTTCACACCTGGGCAGCTTCTAATGTTATACAAAGCACAGGTCCGTTCGTGTGTGGAGTACTGCAGCCACATTTGGGCTGGTGCTGCCAAGTGTCACCTGGCCACTTTGGATTCAGTGGAGAGACGTGCAAAGAGGCTGATTGGTGACCCTGATCTAACTCGAGTTGGTCTCCAAAGCCTAGAGCACAGGCGTAGAGTAGCCAGCCTTTCGGTGTTCTATAGGATGCATTTCGGGGAGTGTGCGATGGAATTGCATGATTTAATTCCCCCATCTCCGTTCCACCAGCGGACGACCCGTCGTACGGCTGGTTTCCACCCTTACGTTGTTAACACCACTACGATCCGGACGAAGCGTTTCGCCTCCTCCTTTATACCGCGTACATCGAGGGACTGGAATAATTTGCCAGCGGCGGTGTTTCCGTCGGACTACAATTTGAGTGTCTTCAAGGCTAGAGTGAATAGGCTCTTAATAAACTATTGCGCTTTACCATCAACGATTGCGTCACTGCTTACCATCAGGGAGGATTGCGGTCAAGCGCTAGTTTATAATATATAAAAAATAAAATAAAAAAACTCACATAGAAATAAACATACATACCTACTTCTAAAATAAACTTCTTGTAACTAAAAATAATGAAAACGATCAAAATAATAAATACATGTAGGTAGGTACAACAATGATGAACTCAAAAGATATTTAATAAATCGTTTCCTATATAAACATAGAAATCATCATCATCACCGCAGCGTTAATCCCAGTCGCATCCGAAGCTTTTTCAGCTTTGGAGTCTGGGTTCCTCTTTATCAGTCTAACTAATGCCTAACTAATGATTTTGGTTAAACTTCCATATTTTCCGTGAAGTGACTACTGTCTGACCTCCACAACCCGATGGCGATATCGAAGCATTGCAGTTGGACCAATTGTTGGGCTTTTGAGGGCTCTAACAACCCGTAACGACTGCCATTAGATGTTCGTATGGCAACCGGGACTTACGGCTTAACGTGCTTTCCGAGGCACGACCAGACCAGTGCAAATATTTATATTCATGCATACAAATATTTGCACGGCGCGGGGATCGAACCGCGCCTTCTTGCGTAGCAGGTGCGTTCGCTACCCCTACGCCACGGAGCCTGTCTATATTCACATAGAAATAACATCCATATATCCGTAGTCAATGGAAAATTTATTCATACATTTGCACTCCATCTATAAAGTTCATTGCTCTAAGAATCTTTACACACTGTGCAAACTATTTACTACGGTAAGGAATTTCTCTACAGTGAAAATTACCTTCCTGCAACATATGCAATAATCCTGCTACCTATACCAGATAGAGGCAAAATATAACACAACTATCTCTATGACTTCAACTTTAAGGTCAATTTTCGTATAACAAGTCAGAATATAAGGTCTCCCGTCACCTTTATTGTGTCCCATGCACATTATTGTACAATGTTATGTGATGCTAGATTTCTATGCTGAGTTCGATATTAAAGAATGGAAATGTTATAGAAATAGGTCCCACTTATCAAATTTTCGTCATCTTCATTACTTTGTGTGGTAATTTTGACAACGATAGGACAGTTTAATGAAGCTGGACACCAATTCCCGTAATTCAAAATACGTATTGACTAAACATTTAGTTACATTTCTTATCTCGGCGACAATCAATGTCAAAGACTGTCAAAAAAGTTGGGATTTTTGATCATTATTAAAGCAATTAGAATTGCTTTCTTAATGTTTAATTGTATTCAGTATCATAGTGTGAGCTTATACGTAACTGCTAATAAGCGACTGCAAATGGTGATATTAGCCAAAAACAATTTGATGTAAATTTTTAAACAATAAATCATCATTCATCATCGTTATCAACCTTTTTATCGTCCCACTGCTGGGCACAGGTCTCCTCTCATATAGAGAAGGATTGAGCGTAATCACCAAGCTTGCTCAATGCGGGATGACGATTTCAGACTTGAAAGTCTAGGTTTCCTCAAGATGTTTTCCTTCACCTTCAGTCATTGGTGTCCAAGATATACTTAGAAAGTACATATGACTTAAGAAAAGTTACATTGGTACTTGCCTGACCTGGAATCGAACCCGCGCACTCATACCTACTTGAGAGGCTGGTGTTTTAACCACTAGGCCACCACGACATACATTATAACAATAATTTGAACAAATTTTAATATCAGTCAAGTCCAAAATCCATAATGTTCATCTATGTCTCGGTAATCCAACCACAACATCCAACTCAAATTTCCGCAGCATCACAGTTCGATCTTGATCAGCTCTTCAGAAACTGTCAGCCTTAAACGAAAAACAATTCAATTATACACCACAAACTAAAACAAAACAAAATTTAATTAAAAATCGAAATCTCTCGAACGAAGAAGCCGATGTCGTCGGTTTTAATTATTGGCCTATTGAACCCTGGCCTGCCTCTGACGCCGGGTTCAGTACACCACAATAAAACTTGGTAGCGTTGAATTGGCCTCTATTCAACATAATTGGACTGTGTACTGGGCCCAAGTGGAGCCAATCAAAGTTCTACGGCGACAATTGTGCTGAACTTCATCTAATTGGCTGTAGGATTGATTAAAAATAATATATAGGTAGCCAATGTTTTTCTTGATGGTGGATTTTTAGTGCATTGTGGGAGTTTGTGGTTGGGCTTGAATGGGGACAGATTTACATTTAGCGGTGGATTTGAATGAGAAAGACTGTTTCGGTCTCTCTCATTTTTCTCTCCTATTGGAACAGAAGAGAAGCAAAGCCACATTGGCAATTAATTACCCTATCTTAGAGTTAGCAAACTTAATTTTAATGCATTCATCATTAAACTAGTGTTTGGGTATGTGTGGTGAATTTAAAGGTTAGCCTATTTACATACCTGTATAGCCTTTTTTACAGATGGGATATCATCAAATGACCCCTCCCGATCTGGGCGGAGTGAAAGGGCGTGTCAGGCTTTTACTGACTAAAACACACCCCTGTTTCTTCACTTGCCTGTGCGTCAGGGCCATGGTATATCTTTCAAACATCCCGCAGCCCTGGCAGGCATCGGTCTTTGTGAGCCCCGTCACGATATGCTTACATCTTTTAGAAGCGCACGTGTAACAAAACGCGCCATTTACCCGGGCCTGATCCTTACCCGCGCCTGCTGTGGCCGTGGGTTAAACGTTGTCTCCCGATCGGGTCGTCTCCTGCGGCAGCTGAGGGCGCTGTGATTCCCACCAGCTCATGAGCTCCGCCTAATTCTTTGCCAGCATCGCTGCATCGCAGAAGGAGGTGACGGCCTCCCATGCACTTTCGCTCCGGACCATGACCTGCCGCGAGAGATTCTGCTCCACCCAAGCCGGACAGACCTCCATCGCATGCACCACCATGTCCTCAGGGCGATCCCCACAGTGGCGACACTCTGGCGTTTCCTCCCACCTTATACGGAACAGGACCCTCGCGAACGTCGCTTATTTACCTAGCACTGTGCTGACTGTCTCCCTGTAGGTAATCATGAATTGCGAGGAAATTGCCGTGACGCACTAAAAATTGCATTTTTTTTAATATCACTTGACACTTCAATGATATACATTGCATTATTTATGGTGATGAGCAGACAGATTTTCTTAACTTATGAAGCTATGGCAACGCTATTAGGATACTGGTAAGTGGTCAGCCCTTTCATCTAGATTACTGTTTCTTTTTCAAGGAAATGGCTGGATATGTGTATATTTTATGATTTTTTTAATAAACAAGTTTTCTTTCTAACTACCGTTTATAGGCACGATATAGAAGAAGAAGAAGAACATAGAATATACCTGCTTCAGGAACCGCCATTAAAATTTTCAATTTTCATAGTAGGTACTTAATGAGAAATTTTAATCTATTTAATTTTCACATTAACTATATTAATCACTATGCTTTTAAATTTTCAGATGCCATTTGTTGGCTACACAAGTCCACAAATCTATGGCGGGAGTCAATAAAAAAGGGTCATTGATAAGACGGTGGCAAGGAATTCCCGGCTCCCATGGAGTTTTTATGGCATGTTCTCTGTCCGTATCTAAATGTCCTTGTGGGACTATGACTCGACAAAGTAGGTGCTATTATTTCTTTTTTAAATTAAGTACTTACTTGTTGAAATGGTATTGTGGCGATCGTTAGTGCTTTTTTTGGGATTTTATTTATAGGAGTTTGGAGAAAGCATGACTGTTACCTAATCAGATTTTGATAAAAGTCTTAACAGTAATTATGAAACTTTTATGGAATTAGGTATTATCTAAGAGAGTAAACCTCGCTGAGACGGTATTTTGAACGTTTTTAATTGGGAAAATTGGTTTTCTATTATTCAACGCCAGAATAAGAATCTAATATAAAATAATAAAAATCATTTATAAGGAAACATAGGTTTCTATTTTGATTTCTATCATTTACTAAACAAACCCTATAAATAAATGACCTTCAGCATCAACTCACCTGCAAATAGGTTGCATTTGAACATTGACCGACCTACAAAAATAGTTTAAAAAAACAAGAAAATAAAAAAGTTTATAGCTAGGAATCGTAAAAATATATTTTTTTAACGATGATTGGAGCATTTCAAACAAAGAATATCAAAAAGACTCTCACAATTCCAAATATCAAAAATCGAATGCGAATCCCAAACACAACCCAGCTTTATGAATGAAAATTAAAAAAAGAATAAAGTCAAGTCCAAGAAGTTTTATGGTGTCAGTTTCTAAGGGTTTTTTATCGCTTCCCTTCTATTCAAAAGGAAGTGTTTTTTCGATATATTTATAGTGGATATAAAGACGCAGGTGCTAAGTTATAAAGTTGCACCCTTGCACCCAATGATTAGCCAAACGGTTGGCTGTTTGTCAATGCACCTCTTTAGGAACGCCGCCCGACGCCATGTTTTTTTCTAACCTATAAACTCGACCATTGATGTAAATGATCGGCTGTATTTTTTACCAAAGATTAATTACAGTGTTTTTGTGTGGGTGATGTAAGAATGTGGCTTCCATTTTATTTATTATATATAGATAAAGGGAATCGAAACTAATGGTAATAGGGTTTTTCAGCGGGGTGGTTGAAACTGTTGGAGATTTTAGGGGCATGAGGAACAGGGAGGGGTTCACACATCCTCCATAGACAAGGGAAGATCCTTCGACCAGACGAGTGTTATGTCTGGCGAGCACTTGCCCAACGGTTTATGTTGGTAAGTTGTATGTATGCTAGTTGCACGGTAAACTCTGATTGCGAGATGTTGAATTCGTATGACGTTAGTACCTATAGGGTATTTGACTAAAAAAAACTAATAATTATAAACTATTTTTTTTTATAGTCAGATTTCCAAAAAAATACTATACACGAACCTAGGTATGTTTTGTTTTATCAAATCAATAAAAATTGACAAATATAAAAGGCATCAAATATCAGGAGCGGTGGCTGGTGACGTCACTGGCTGCTAAAAAGTAGCGTGCAGTGACGTCACACGAGTTTTCAACGCGCTGTGTCGCCTTAATTTTTTGTTTAAGTATGTATATGAAAAAAGAAAAAATATGTGGCTAGTATTTTTTGGAAATCTGACTGACAGACTAATTAGTTTTTTTAGTCAAATACCCTATTACCGCTGTTACTTATTTAGGTATGAGACATTTAGTTTGAAATTATAATATTATAATCATGTGACGAATCTTTTTTTTAACATTAAAAACAAGTGTTTGACCACAATCCCGCCTGGTGGGAAGCAGTGATACAATCGTTGATGGTAAACGCGCTAGTTTATTAAGAGCCTAATCACTCTAGTCTTGAAAGCACTTAAATTGTAGTCAGACGGAAACACCGCCGCTGGCAAATCGTTCCAGCCTTTCGATGTAGGTACCTACGTGGTAAAAAAGACGAGGTGAAACACATCGTCCAGATCGTAGTAGTGTCAACAATTTAAGTACCTAAGGGTGGATGTTTTATATTAATTACGATAGGTACCTATATGCGAGTGGAGAACATAGGTACCTATTTGAATACTAAGTAGGTATACCTAATATATTTATTTAAGAAACATCGCAAATCTTTTCTCTCTATTTCTTTTAGAAAAGGACATAAGTAGGTAATCTTGTAGTCCTGTCAAAGGGGTCATCCATAAAGTACGTCACACATAAAGGGGGGAGGGGGGTGTCGACAAAGTGTGACATGGTGTGACAAGGGGTGGGTGGGGTACTATGTTTCGTGACATCACATTTCAAAATCGAATATAGCTAGAGGTAATAATCGCGTTATTTGAAATATTAATTACAAACTAAAAAATATTTCCAACTCTATCTTTGGGACAATACGGTTTAAATTGTTTTCTTTACGAGATCATACTCGCTTTAGTGACACTCGCCGATCGAGCCCTTTGGGTTTCTTTCTTTTCTTTATATTCAATAATTTATTGCTTTGTTATTGTTTCAAATAATTGATATAATGTTTATTTCATAAAAAAATTACTTTATTTAAATGGAAATAAAACTAAATTCGGAACTGCTGTTTTAATTTAATAATTTTTCGATGTGAAATTGCAAAACATGTGACGTCACATTCGGGGGGGGGGGGTCTCAGAAATGTGAACACCTGTGACAAGGAGGGGAGGGGGGCTCAAAAAATCATGAAATTCGTGTGACGTACTTTATGGATGGCCCCAAATCAGTCAGCGTCTGACGTAAATCGACGTAGTTTTGTTGTCAATTTTTAATCACCTTTAAACTGTCCACTATTATCTTTTGTTCCTTTTATAGGTAGGTAATAATAATCATAAAATAATAGGAAGTTATTTAAAAAAAAAAGCCAAAAACCAAAGCCACACATTTTCTTAATGAAGTTAAATTTGGTTTAGGTATGAACAAGGTAATCGCACCCATTGACGATATTTCATAACTAAAGATTATACCTACCTACTTAGTACCTATAGGTAATATGTTTCTCAGTCGATTTTTTTTTTTGGATCGAAATTAAAGACATAAGTACCTAACAAAAATAGATAAATAGATACGTAAAACTAAATATAGATAGATAAAGATATAACTAAATATAGACAGCTAAAGGAATCGGAGCCATTGTGTCATTTATTTAATGAAACATTGAACACATTCCACACACAACACACTAAGACGCTGAAACAGCAATGGCGTGGCAATGGAAATTTTAAATTTAATTAATGGCAAGTGGCGACAGACGATTATATTATTACGCGGAGCATTGTGTGCCAGGCGGGCCCGGTCTCCCCGCTAGGGTGGCCACACTCTACTGGGTTAATAATACAGGACAGTCCCGATACTTTGGAGCCTAAAGTTTAAAAAATTATAATGATCTTTTGACAGGGTATACCTATATCTTGGTCACCAATGACTGAAGGAAAACATATTGAGGAAACCTGGACTTTAAGTCTGAAATCGCTAACCCGCATTGAGCAAGCGTGGTGATTACGCTCAATCCTTCTCTGTATGAGAGGAGACCTGTGCCCAGCAGTGGGTCGATAAAAAGTTTGATGATGATGAAAACAAGACAAATACAATCCAAATTATGTAAGGTCATATACAAATTACGAATTCGGTGTTAGTACATCCGTCAATTAATAAATTAAAAGAAATAGCTAGGGATACATATCGAAAATAGATTCGACTTCGACGGCCTTCAGGACATACCGCGAGCCCCTTTTCACCGACTTCAAAAGGTTCATAACTCTTTTGTTGGGCTTGGTATAACTTTTTATAACAAGATACCCCCTGCTTTCCTAAACTTGCCTTACAATGCATTTAGAGCACAAATCAAATCCAAGCTTCGTTCAAAGACATATTATTCTCTAAATGACTATTTCAATTATAAGAATAACTGGTCGCCCTGATTAACTCAAGACAATGTTTGTGTTCCTTCTCCAGAATTAGTTTACTGACACATTTTATGAGTTCATTAATTTGCTTTTTACAATGCACAAATATGTGAGCTGTCACGCCCGGGGCTTTTATTTAGGTATGTAATAAGTTTTTACTTTTTACATTTTAATTAGGTATATTTTATTTTTTGTCTTGCTTTTCTGGTATTTTGGCGTGGCTAGCTGCCATATTCATATACTTTTTTTTTTATTTTTTTCTCTTGTATTACTGTACCTACATAGTACCTATTGTATAAACTATTGTGTTTTTTGTAAATGAACAGATAGCTGTGCTGCTGTGGAGTTTGTTCCACCACTTCTTCTTCCCAGCGAAAGCACTAGGAAGTGTCGATGGGTGGGCGTTTTGAGGGACTGTCTTATGTAATATTGACGTTCAAAAAGTGCTGATTCTCAGCCTAGTTTGAATAAATGACTTTTCATTTTGTACCTAGTCTTCAGTAGAAGTCGTGTCTCTGATTCTTCTAAACTCGTGGTAACACTAGCACAGTTCGCCCCCACCCGAGACGCGTTAGGCGTCGCATTGTTGAGCAAATCCGAGCCAAGCACCTACCACAGCTTGGTTAAATTAATACCACTGATAAGTGATATCACGCTGTGGTAGAACAGTTTTCAGCTACACACCAAAATTGCCTCTGGACTGCCTATGGACGGGGCCTTCCTCCAGAGGGAGGAAGTCCTCTAGAGTCCAAAGGCAGTCCCGACAATGAAAACTTGCTTTTCCATAGCAACTAATTTGGTAGTATGGAATGAATTGTTTTTAATTCTTAAATAAAGAAAGGAATAAAATACATTTAGTAATGATGAATTTTAATTCACAAGAATTGGCCTCTAGACTGTGAACATTCATAAAATTACGAGAAGAATAAGAAAGGGGTAGAAGTACCTAAGGGTCCGTAAATTTACTTCGAAAGTCATATGGAAAGTCGACTTAACGTTTGTTTGAACAGAATTTAAGGCGTAACAAGCTTTTATCGAAAAATGTTACTTCGACTGAACATTCATCGAATATTAATTAATCGATGTACTTACGTGCTGCTCTTTTGAAAGAGTTTTATTTATATTACTTATATAGTTTAATAATTGACAATAATTTATAAAATAAAAGAAAATATCTTTAGTTACATATGATTTCATACATAATCGAGGGCATTAAACATTTAGGTATAAGATATCGTACGGTACGTTCTTCACTCAGATTTAAAAAACATGAAATGGCCCATACCTAGTTTTGGCCGAAAACGGGTTTAGGGACTTCGCTTAAAAAAGCGAATTTTTCGGACAAAGACTATAAAAAGTCATCATCATCAACCTTTTCATCGTCCCGCTGGTACACACTTTTATCGTCCTACTGCTGGGCACAGACCTCCTCTCATAGGTACCTACCTACAGAGAAGGATTGAGCGCACCACGGTTGCTCAATGCGGGTTGGCGATTTCGGGCTGAAAGTCCAGGTTTCCTCAAGATGTTTTCCTTCACTTTATAGGTAGGTACTCAGTCACTGGTGTCCACGATATACTTAGAAAGTACATACCTATACCTACCTAACTTAGAAAAGTTACATTGGTAGGTACCTACTTGACGGACCTGGAATCGAACCCGCACACTCATATTTGAGAGGCTGGTGTTTTACCCACTAGGCCACCACAACTTTTTCCTTTCCATTTAAGGCTTAAATGGAGTTTATTACAATAGCTTCCGTGTTTGGCTTCATGGCCCCGACAGCTCAGCTGACCTGCTATTATTTTGACATGCTGGCTACATTAGCTAAGTATTTTCTCCATCATTATCAACTCTAGGTTTTTATTCAACATTGACACACACCTTTAGAAGTATGAATGACATTACAATATTTGTCATACAATATCTACATACTACAAAATGTGTGAAGAGTTCTACCTTTTAAGTCTAGAACATAATTGATGATTATTTTGACCCTTGACTTTTTTCTCACGCCTAAAACCCATACAGTGGGGACTAGAGTCGAACAACTCTAGCTTTCGATCAAACTTATGTACACACACACACACACCGATTTTTTTTACTCGAATCGACGTCACAATTTTATATTAAGTGAACTTATATGTAACCTAGGTATATCATCATCATCATCTCAGCGCCAATCCTAGTCGCATCCGAAGCTTTTTCAGCTTTGGAGACTGGGGTCCGCTTTACCATTGTAATTGCTGATTTTGGCTAAACTTCTATATAAGTAACCTATGTATATACTAAGGTTAAAAACCAAAATACTAAAATACTAAAACCATCACGAACAACAAAGTTGAATTGAACACTTTCGTTCCGTTACCTATAGGTAATTAGGTAGGTATGTACCTACTTTCGCAAAAATCTGGAATATGTGGTAATAAAGACTGTGTCCTGTTTGTTTTTTTTTTTACATATTACAATGGGTACCTATAAACCAACTGCTTGACCATAATCCCCCCTGATTGACTCTTTGAAAGGGCACAGGATACTGTGTTAGTATTTATTGATTTAGGTAGGTTATCCATTTATTTCAGCTGCGCTGCGTGTCGCGGGTTCGGTCCTTTTTTTTAATAATTATAAACTAGTGCTTGACTGCAATCCCGCCTGATGGTCAGCAGTGATGCAATCGTTGATGGTAAAGCCCGCAAGTTTATTAACTCTATTCACTTAAAAAACTTGTGAATAGGAAGGAAGACGGCAGTTGAGCGAATTAAACCCAACAGCACGACCAACGATGCTGCGCCAGAGGGAGATTGATTTGGAGACTCTCCACGATCAAACTCCCGACATAACAACATTTGGCTCATCGTACCTGGCAGAGATCGCAACAACTGCTCAGACCTGTCCTCCGTACGGCTTCACCAGACATCAAGCCGGAACACGACGAATCGCTTGGCGGCAAGACTTTGTTTGGTGGGTGGTAACTTCTGCCGGCAGCCGATGTTATGGCCTAACACCGAGGCACAAATATGTAGGTAGGTATTTCTATGACCTAGGTACAAGTAGTTGTCCCGGGTCTGGCTGCTTGTGCAGATATGTGAGTTTATGTTTGTAAACGCACCCACGATACAGGAGAAGTTCCTAGTGAGGGGGAAACTTTAAAAAAATAATCAATTGGGTACATCAATAAGCATGTATATTCAAATATTCCCGCATTTTTTCCCTTCAACCTCATTGCTTGGCGGAGTGTCCAATCAACATTAAGGAATGGAGAACGAACGAAGCGCAAGTTTTTCCATTCACCAGCAGTACTTAGGTACAACGTGGTTCTATCTTCGTAACCAGGGTTAGAACAATATCAAATAAAAAAAAAAAACAAACAAAACAAAGACGTTGAAATTATAAGGTAGGGACCTACTCGTATATTTTATTAGTCCTTATTGGTTCAATCGTTTGAGACTGAAGAACAAACATAGGTACAAACACGTTTACCTACTCACTAACATTCGCGTCTATAATATTAGTGTAATAAACGATCCTTGTGTAGATAAGTAAGCCTCCTCAGAGTTATTTCTAAAATTAAATCTAAATACAGCCACAACAAAATTACTTTTCATCTCCACAAAAAGAAAGGCTACGTAGGTATGTATAGGATGATAATACAACGGTATTGATATCATGAAGGTAATACCTTCATCCCAGACGGTCACTTCATTCAATCTCGGTCTCCGGAGGCTGTGGCTTATAAGAGTGGACAGAGGGTAGATGTAAGCCTTTTTTTGTTGGGTAAGCAGAGTTGTCTCCGAAAACTAGACGTTTGTTTAAAAAAATAAGTTGCTTCGCACAAATCCAAGTCATTAGCAATTAAATAATCCATACTAATATTATAAATGCGAAAGTAACTCTGTCTGTCTGTCTGTCTGTCTGTTACGCTTTCCCGCTTAAACCTCTGAACCAATTTTGATGAAATTTGGCACAGACAATCTTTAGACCCTGAGAAAAAACATAGGCTACCTTTTATCCCGGAAAATTTGATGTTCCCGAAGGAAATCTAAAAAGCGCGATATAACCGAACTCCACGCGGGCGAAGCCGCGGGCGGAAAGCTAGTTGCTTATAAATTACTCGTGTTTGTATAAGGCATACCTAAATATTAGATAAATATTTTATTAAATATAATTATAATATAAATTAAAAGGAATTATCTATACTAATATTATAAATGCGAAAGTATAGTAGAAAGTATAGTCTCACTGTCTGTCTGTCTGTCCAGCTTTCACGCCAAAACTACTGAACCGATTGTAATGAAATTTGGTACACAGATAGTCTAGAGCCTGAGAAAGGACATAGGCTATATAACATCCCGCTATGATCAATAGGAGCAGAGCAGGAACAAAAAATGTTGCGAAAATGGGAGCAAACGCGGACGTAAATATTGCTACCATTATTTTAACAGGCGCTTATTTTATATCAACTGAGCTGTTTCGGTTCGAAGCTTACGCGGATGAAACCGCGGGTGAAATTAGTATATTTAGCATATGATTGTGGATATCAAATACATAACTAATAATGTCTGTGTACCGAGGAGTACTGCAATCATCGAGCACATATCCATACAGGCAGCAGGTCAAGCTACGCGAAAATGTCAAATATTCCCAATCAATCTTGAGCCTTAATTCTTTAGTGATACAGATGAAAATGTAATAAAGTTATCTGACAGATTGTAGTAGCTTAATGTGCTGTCGTCTGTACATTGATTTAAAAGTAACTAGCACTAAAAATTTATCAAAATGTTTTGAAATTGTAGCGTAAGTTACTTTTCCATTAATTCGTAGTTATTTGTTTAATATCTGTATTTTTATATTTTTTCTGTACCTAGCTATTTTAGTTTTTATTTTTTATTCTTTACTAGCTTTCCGCCCGCGGCTTCGCCCGCGTAGAGTTCGGTTATATCGCGCTTTTTGGATTTCCCTCGGGAATATCAATTTTTTCCGGGATAAAAGGTAGTCTAAACCTTCCTTAAGAATCACTCTATCTATTAAAAAACCGCGTCAAAATCCGTTGCGTAGTTTTAAAGATCTAAGCATACATACGGACATACAGCGAAAGCGACTTTGTTTTTACCCGACTACGGCAAAGCAAAAGGAGGGTTATGATTTTGACAGGCTATGTATGTATGTATGTATGTATGTATGTATGTATGTATGTATGTATGTATGTATGTTCATCTGTTCCCGCGTAACTTCTAAACTACTTATTCGAATTCGATAAATGACATATCATTAGAAGCGTCTTAATTGTCCGCTGGTTATAGGCTATATGTAGTTTCACAAAATCTAATGTGGCGCCCTCTAGCGGACAAAATATAAAGAGTAAAAAAAAAAGTTAAGATAAATATGCCGTGTTTGGTATCATTTGAAAGGGCTTTACTTGTACATTTTGAATATATATAGGTATATTACTAGCATTTGCTTGTGACTTTACCTATATTCATGGGCTGATTGCATATAATTCACATCTTTTCGTTCATAGATAGCTTCTTTACTACCTACTTATCAGAATAAGACCACTGCAGAACCATTAGAAGGGCCTTGATATTCTGTTAGTTATGAGCTATAAAGCTTGTCACCAAATTTAGTATTACGCCCTCTAGCGGACAAAAAGTTCTATGTTAATATAAAATTAAAATAAATATACCGTATTTGGTATCTATCATCTGAAAGAGCTTCACGAGTACTTTATGTTTGTACATAATCCCTAGTAATGCTTCGTAGAAATTTGAATGTAAACCAGGGTTTGGTAAACGGAGCGATGGGAGTGGGGAAGGCCTTCGAATGGCCTGCTCTTCGGCGCGATCAGTTGGAACAGGAGAACAGCCAAGCGCTGTTCTCATACAATTTGACGACGCATCCATAAATGCAGATATTAACGGACTTATCAAAATCGAGCCTTGCCTCACTGAATTTGGCGGCTTGAGGGGTTCTGGGCAAATTCAGCGTAAAATGCTCCCGCTGATTCTTTCTTGGGGTTGTACTGTACATAAATTACAAGGTTGTACTCTAGATAAAAAGTTACAGATCTAGGAAAGTCATTGTTTGCTAAAGGACAGGCCTACGTCGCTCTCAGTAGAGTTAAAACCATAGAGGGATTATTTATAAGTGCCTTGGATCATAATAAATTACTTAAAAATCCACATGACAGTCGATCGTTAGCAGAATTAGATAGATTAAGAAATCTTCCCAGGTCCTCTTAATATATGTTTTTTTAATAATTATAAACTAGCGCTTGACTGCAATCCCGCCTGATGGTAAGCAGTGACGCAATCGTTGATGGTAAAGCGCACTAGTTTATTAAGCCTATTCACTTAAAAAACTTATGAATAGCAAGGATGACGGCAGTTGAGCCAGATGATGCAATGTTAAACCCAAGACCAACACGATTAACGATGCTGCGCCAGAGGGAGATTGATCTGGAGACTCTCCACGACCAAACTCCCGACACAACAACATTTGGCGCATCGTACTCGCCACACAAGGCAACACAACTGCTCAGACGCGTCCTCCGTACGGCTTCACCAGACATCATGCTGGAACACGACGAATCGCTTGGCGGCAAGACTTTATCTGGTGGGTGGTAACTTCTGCCGGCAGCCGATGTTATGGCCTACCACCGTTAGAAAAACACCCAATCTATTTATACTAACGACCTCATCCACTAATTCATGACCCATTCGGTGCCATCGACGCAAATGTGCGTCGCTACTACGAAAAACCGGGAGCTTCATACGGGGAAACCGTTGCTATACGCGCTACGATCCAAGCGCTACGAAATAGTAAAATAGGACATCTCTACATATTACTATACGCCGATACATAAGTCAAAAGAGATGTCGTATGTTAACTACCTAGTTTTTAGTTCGTCAATTTAACTTTTGTTAACATTATGCGCCACAAATACACTTTAACACCAAAATAGTACAAATAATAAAAAGTAAAAAAACTAAACCCAACTACGACAAAAAACGACGCTGAAAAAGTATAAAACAAGATTTTCAGAATACTGAACTGAACAGAGTTGCTAATATAGTTGCAAGTAAATGGACACAGTAGACTCTACCAAGATGCCTTCGTTATAAATTGACAATAATGTCTTACAATACTATTCTGAAGTACCTATGCAATATTCACTATGTAGAGATAAATTTTCATGTTTGGAAAGGCGTAGTCACACGTTACATATACCTACCTACCGTAGTACTTTGATAACGTGTGACTGCGGTTTTCCAAACATGAAAATTTTATACTATGTATTGATTGATACCACTAAGTAGGTCTTAGTGGTATAAAGTATAAAATATCAGGTCCACTGGTAGTATACCACTAAGTAGGTCTTAGTGGTATAAAGTATAAAATATCAGGTCCACTGGTAGTATACCACTAAGTAGGTCTTAGTGGTATAAAGTATAAAATTTCAGGTCCACTGGTAGTATACCACTAAGTAGGTCTTAGTGGTATAAAGTATAAAATATCAGGTCCACTGGTAGTATACCACTAAGTAGGTCTTAGTGGTATAAAGTATAAAATTTCAGGTCCACTGGTAGTATACCACTAAGTAGGTCTTAGTGGTATAAAGTATAAAATATCAGGTCCACTGGTAGTATATACCACTAAGTAGGTCTTAGTGGTATAAAGTATAAAATATCAGGTCCACTGGTAGTATACCACTAAGTAGGTCTTAGTGGTATAAAGTATAAAATTTCAGGTCCACTGGTAGTATACCACTAAGTAGGTCTTAGTGGTATAAAGTATAAAATATCAGGTCCACTGGTAGTATACCACTAAGTAGGTCTTAGTGGTATAAAGTATAAAATTTCAGGTCCACTGGTAGTATACCACTAAGTAGGTCTTAGTGGTATAAAGTATAAAATATCAGGTCCACTGGTAGTATACCACTAAGTAGGTCTTAGTGGTATAAAGTATAAAATATCAGGTCCACTGGTAGTATACCACTAAGTAGGTCTTAGTGGTATAAAGTATAAAATATCAGGTCCACTGGTAGTATACCACTAAGTAGGTCTTAGTGGTATAAAGTATAAAATATCAGGTCCACTGGTAGTATACCACTAAGTAGGTCTTAGTGGTATAAAGTATAAAATATCAGGTCCACTGGTAGGTATACCTAAACATGTTTCCAAAAAAGTATTTATTAGGCTTACCTACACATTGCACATTGTTAATATTACAAAAATTTATATTTCTCCCAACTATACCTACTTACTTATCTCTTTTTTCTGTTTTTTTTTCTTGTTTGCGTCAAGTTTAACCGCAAATAAACGTTCTGTTTTCTGTCCTGCTTTCTTACAAACCAACTTCCGAAAATTCAAAATAATCAATACGACAATAACACAGGTGTATCTACTGTTGTGTCGTGGGGTTGTCCATTGAGGGTGTCACAATACCCCACGCAGCTCCATGCAACCCCATAAACGAGGAAGCGTGTAGACTATTGCATTATTAATATTTTGTACCTCTCCACATGAGTAGAGGTGAATAGTACCCCGATTTATCTAAAAAGGATTAGTATAGTGGAAACTCTATGGGGAAATGTCTTTAAAAACTCTTTTTAGGGTTCCCTACTTCAAAAGGAAAAGAGAAACCTTTTAGGACCACCTCGTTGTTAGGTCACTCGGGGCTAAAAATTCTTGAAACAATAGAAAATCAAAATCTGAAAGTCAACATCAAATGATACGGGAGTAGGTACTTACCTATACCTACATACCTACCTATCTATGTTTTGGGGTCAAAACTTTATAAGGTATTTACCATATGTATTTCCGAGTTACCTAAAAAGTTCATAAACTTTAGTCAAGAAGCTTGAAGCTTTTAGTGCTTCACGACGCGTCTAAACGGACAATTATTTACCTACCTCTATTTTTTTTAAGTCTGTAAGTACACCACACCGGTCTATGGTTACAGGAGTTGTAGTGTTAGGTATGTGCCCTGCCCGACTGACCACTGCCTTCCTTTTTCTATTTTAATGTTTTTTTTTTTTGTTGTCACCTCATCCATCTTCATCCGCATCGCATTTTTTTATATATATGAGATAGTCTTCAAGGTAGTAATTCATTCGTAGTCGCCAACATTCTCTAGATCGGTAATCACAGTTTCTTCGAGTTTTTATTTTAGCCATTTTACCTACAATATCCCACTGGTAGGTACCTATGGACAGAGGCCTCTCTACTCTTTTTCCACCTCCCTCTGTCCAGAGCTTTCTAGGGATCTTTATGGTGTTATCTAGTTCATGAGAAAACAGTTAGGTACTTAGGTACCTACTTAAAATAGGTAAATGTAGTAGGATTCCCTTGTTTATCAACTAAACTAAATGTACCTACCTAGTAGGATTCCCTTGTTTTCACTAAACTCTGTAGTAGCTTTCTTGTTTATCAACTAAAAAAGTAGTAGGATTCCCTTGTTTATCAACTAAACTAAATGTAGTAGGATTCCCTTGTTTATCAACTAAACTAAATGTACCCTTGTTTATCAACTAGTAGGATTCCCTTGTTTATCAACTAAACCCTTGTTTATCAACTAAACTAAATGTAGTAGGATTCCCTTGTTTATCAACTAAACTAAATGTAGTAGGATTCCCTTGTTTATCAACTAAACTAAATGTAGTAGGATTCCCTTGTTTATCAACTAAACTAAATGTAGTAGGATTCCCTTGTTTATCAACTAAACTAAATGTAGTAGGATTCCCTTGTTTATCAACTAAACTAAATGTAGTAGGATTCCCTTGTTTATCAACTAAACTAAATGTAGTAGGATTCCCTTGTTTATCAACTAAACTAAATGTAGTAGGATTCCCTTGTTTATCAACTAAACTAAATGTAGTAGGATTCCCATGTTTATCAACTAAACTAAATGTAGTAGGATTCCCATGTTTATCAACTAAACTAAATGTACCTACCTAGTAGGATTCCCTTGTTTATCAACTAAACTAAATGTAGTAGGATTCCCTTGTTTATCAACTAAACTAAATGTAGTAGGATTCCCTTGTTTATCAACTAAACTAAATGTAGTAGGATTCCCTTGTTTATCAACTAAACTAAATGTAGTAGGATTCCCTTGTTTATCAACTAAACTAAATGTAGTAGGATTCCCTTGTTTATCAACTAAACTAAATGTAGTAGGATTCCCTTGTTTATCAACTAAACTAAATGTAGTAGGATTCCCTTGTTTATCAACTAAACTAAATGTAGTAGGATTCCCTTGTTTATCAACTAAACTAAATGTAGTAGGATTCCCTTGTTTATCAACTAAACTAAATGTAGTAGGATTCCCTTGTTTATCAACTAAACTAAATGTAGTAGGATTCCCTTGTTTATCAACTAAACTAAATGTAGTAGGATTCCCTTGTTTATCAACTAAACTAAATGTAGTAGGATTCCCTTGTTTATCAACTAAACTAAATGTAGTAGGATTCCCTTGTTTATCAACTAAACTAAATGTAGTAGGATTCCCTTGTTTATCAACTAAACTAAATGTAGTAGGATTCCCTTGTTTATCAACTAAACTAAATGTAGTAGGATTCCCATGTTTATCAACTAAACTAAATGTAGTAGGATTCCCTTGTTTATCAACTAAACTAAATGTAGTAGGATTCCCTTGTTTATCAACTAAACTAAATGTAGTAGGATTCCCTTGTTTATCAACTAAACTAAATGTAGTAGGATTCCCTTGTTTATCAACTAAACTAAATGTAGTAGGATTCCCTTGTTTATCAACTAAACTAAATGTAGTAGGATTCCCATGTTTATCAACTAAACTAAATGTAGTAGGATTCCCTTGTTTATCAACTAAACTAAATGTAGTAGGATTCCCTTGTTTATCAACTAAACTATCAACTGTAGTAGGATTCCCTTGTTTATCAACTAAACTAAATGTAGTAGGATTCCCTTGTTTATCAACTAAACTAAATGTAGTAGGATTCCCATATTTATCAACTAAACTAAATGTAGTAGGATTCCCATGTTTATCAACTAAACTAAATGTAGTAGGATTCCCTTGTTTATCAACTAAACTAAATATAGTAGGATTCCCTTGTTTATCAACTAAACTAAATGTAGTAGGATTCCCATGTTTATCAACTAAACTAAATGTAGTAGGATTCCCTTGTTTATCAACTAAACTAAATGTAGTAGGATTCCCATGTTTATCAACTAAACTAAATGTAGTAGGATTCCCTTGTTTATCAACTAAACTAAATGTAGTAGGATTCCCTTGTTTATCAACTAAACTAAATGTAGTAGGATTCCCTTGTTTATCAACTAAACTAAATGTAGTAGAATTCCCTTGTTTATCAACTAAACTAAATGTAGTAGGATTCCCTTGTTTATCAACTAAACTAAATGTAGTAGGATTCCCTTGTTTATCAACTAAACTAAATGTAGTAGGATTCCCTTGTTTATCAACTAAACTAAATGTAGTAGGATTCCCTTGTTTATCAACTAAACTAAATGTAGTAGGATTCCCTTGTTTATCAACTAAACTAAATGTAGTAGGATTCCCTTGTTTATCAACTAAACTAAATGTAGTAGGATTCCCTTGTTTATCAACTAAAGTAAATGTAGTAGGATTCCCTTGTTTATCAACTAAATTAAATGTAGTAGGATTCCCTTGTTTATCAACTAAACTAAATGTAGTAGGATTCCCTTGTTTATCAACTAAACTAAATGTAGTAGGATTCCCATATTTATCAACTAAACTAAATGTAGTAGGATTCCCATGTTTATCAACTAAACTAAATGTAGTAGGATTCCCTTGTTTATCAACTAAACTAAATATAGTAGGATTCCCTTGTTTATCAACTAAACTAAATGTAGTAGGATTCCCATGTTTATCAACTAAACTAAATGTAGTAGGATTCCCTTGTTTATCAACTAAACTAAATGTAGTAGGATTCCCTTGTTTATCAACTAAACTAAATGTAGTAGGATTCCCATGTTTATCAACTAAACTAAATGTAGTAGGATTCCCATGTTTATCAACTAAACTAAATGTAGTAGGATTCCCATGTTTATCAACTAAACTAAACTAAATTTATGTTCAGTGCATCTTTTTCTATCTATTTCATTAAAAAAGGACAGAAGATATAGATACAATAGTAGACCAAAAGCGTCTGGTGTAAATAGGGATGTACCTACTTAGGTATCCAAGGTATGAAAATAAAAAAAAATAATTAGTCCGTCTTACAGATAATAAAAAAAATTAAGACCCGTAGGTATTTTTCATTTTGTCGAAAGTACAAAAAACTACCGAGATATAGCATAATAAAGTTACGGAGTGGGGACTAATTACGTCACGCCGTAGTACCTAAGTACCTATATTTTGTACCACGGCGTGACGTCATGCGACATTTCAAGTCAATATGATCTTCCTAAGTATTATAATGAAAGAAAAAACAAAAAAATACGTGTTCAATCATGTTTCATCATCATTATCAACCTTTCTATCGTCCCACTGCTGGGCACAGGTCTCCTCTCATACAGAGAAGGATTGAGCGTAATCACCACGCTTGCTCAATGCGGGTTGGCGATTTCAGACTTCAAGTCCAGGGTTCCTCAAGATGTTTTCCTTCACCTTCAGTCATTGGTGTCCAAGATATACTTAGAAAGTACCTACTTGTAACTTTAGAAAAGTTACATTGGTACTTGCCTGACCTGGAATCGAACCCGCGCAATCATACTTGAGAGGCTGGTGTTTTAACCACTAGGCCACCACGACACAAACCCGCTAACCGCTGATAGTAGCCACATAATGTTAAGTTACCACATACCTACACATTGTGAAATGCAAATAAAGTATTGAGAAGCACACATGGAAAGTTATCTACCTAAATCTATTGTTAGCTATATAAAAAAACCTACGGACTATTTAACCTATTTTAAGACCTCGCATGCTTAATTTTTATATAAATGCACGTGTATCGAATAGAGTAACTTATCTATAACACAATTGCAGTAGAATCCCAGGATTCTACGACAATTCTAGGCCATATCGAATTGTTTTTGTAGGGAATTTAAAGCGACAACGCACTCGCGCGAGGCTCGCGACTTAACGTGCCGTGTTCACGTCGCCCTCCGATCAATAACATTGTCTGGGTGACACTCCGGTTCTTACGTCACGTTTATTGCTCTATAGTGAACGCAGAACCGGTTTGAGAAGTAAGGAGGTTGAGATATATAAGCTGAAGGATTTGTGCGCAATAATAGGGAGTAATTATAGGTATTGCTAATGACAGTACAAAGAAAGATAGAAATATAGATATTTATTGTTTTTTGACTCGTACAAGAAGATCATAACACTACACTAAATTAAAAACAATTTTTAAAAAAAGTTATACAAAAAAAAGATAATTAGAAAGTCCCTTACGAGGCCAAAAGGCTCCTATCTCAGCAAGATGCTTCGAAATTTTAAAATTAAATGTCGCGGCGTTGTTATTCTGATGGGGCCTGGTGTGCCTAATTAGCGTCACTGATAGCGTCATCACTGTTACCTGTCCCACGGTTGGGGAAAGACCTCTTTCTATGACATCCAGTTTTTTTTCATCCAGGGATAAGGCAGAACGTTGCAGTAGTTGCGTCGTAGTAGCATCGTTGGTCGTGTTGTTGGGTTTAACATTGCATCACCTCTCTCAACTGCGGTCGTGCTTCCTATTGACCCAGTTTTTTTTATTGAATAGACTCTTAATAATAGTTTATTAAGAGTCTATTTCTAGTGCTCGCTTTACCATCAAAGATTGCATCACTGCTTACCACCAGGCGGGATTGCCGTCAAGCACTAGTTTATAAAGAGCTAGTTTAGCCTGTCCGGCCATATACCTACTTAGGTATTATGACGGGGTCTGTTGCGTCCTACGCCTCTTTGATTCAAGCTTAATTTATAGACTTAGATAAGATTTAAGTACCTACTGATAAGATAAAAATGTTATTATTTTGTAAAAACATAAGTTGTAATAACCTACGTACCTAATTACACTGCTGATTAGTGATTTAAAGAGAAAAATACCTACTGATTAGAGAAAACAGGAGTACCTACCTAGGTAATAGGTAGGTTCGTATGAAGATTGTGGTAGAGTAGGTACCTAAGGGAAGAAATTAGGGAAGAGTTGTGATGGTAATTAATATGAATAGGTAAAAGAAACTGAGGAAAACGTATTTTGTTTTAATAATTATTATCTAGTGCTTGACTGCAATCCCGCCTGATGGTATGTAAGCAGTGACGCAATCGTTGATGGTAAATCGCATTAGTTTAGGTATTAAGCCTATTCAGTTAAAAAACTTAGGAACAGGAAGGATGACGGCAGTTGAGCGAGGTGAGGCAATGTTAAACCCAAGACCAACACGACCAACGATGCTGCGCCAGAGGGACAGTGATCTGGAGACTTTCTACGACCAAACTCCCGACACAACAACATTGGGCGCATCGTACTTACCCGGCACACATCGCAACACAATTAGGTAAGTACTGCTCAGACCCGTACGGCTTCACCAGACATCATGCCGGAACACGACGAATTGCTTGGCGGCAAGACTTTGTCTGGTAGGTGGTAACTTCTGCCGGCAGCCAATGTTATGGCTTACCACCGAAAAAATATTACAGAACTTAGAAAAATACAACGGCAGAACTCAATAACCACCAACACAAGGTAGAGAAATGGAATAGTGGACCAAATGAGGTAAAAAATGTAGGTGCCCTTTGCCAAATAAACCAGTTAATATGTGTTACTACCTACACCTTAATATCTAAGAGGGGTAGCTGAGGAGAATCGGTTGAGCAGATAGCCGAGTAACTACTAAGTATGATTGCTGAACGGAAAGCCAAATAGGTACCAACCTAAGAAGGATAGGTAGGTACTAGTGACTCATACTTAATTGTTGAGCGGAAAGACGGGTAAGTACCTACCTACCTACTACTGTAATTATTGAGCGGATTGCCAAATACTAGGCCGAATATAGGTTCGGAACTAGAGTTAGGTACATTTGAAAACTGTATAGATTTAGGTACTGTATGTGTGTTTCGTTCGGGAGTAGGTAGGTACAAAAATTGACTTTTTTGATTGGACTAGAGGTACCTATATAGAGGTGTCGTTACTCATTGAATTTCGATAGTCTACCCCAAACTATCTAGTCTGTGTTGCTAACTAACGCTGTCTGACTGATAGAATAGCGACACCTACTTTGTTTAATCATCACTTTTTTACCAACCGTCACCTCCCAAGACACTTTCTCAACAAACCAATCAAAACATACTGACTTTAGGTAAAAACAAAATTTCAGCACATATCCGACTCGCCCCGCCCCCTGTCTCTGCCTGCCAACCACACAATAGACGAACAATGCCCCACACAATGAGCACAAAGGGACCAACTGTCATCCCATTGTGGGGAACAAAGAAAGCCACGCCCCCAACAAAGGCGGCATTGTTTCATCTCACATACAAAGGTTCTGATTGGAGGAGAAAACGTTCGTGTGTAGGCCACCCGCGGTCAAGAATGTTTTGAAAAAAATATCGAGCTTACACACTTGGGGACAGAATCGATTGATACTCCACCTTACCAATTCGTAATAGGGTTGATTTTCGTACGGTAGGCAAGAACAGATGCTTTTAATCGACCAGAATTTGATCAGAATTAAATTGACAGCTCTCTATAAATAGTACTTTTTTTGAATGTGCTGTTGTTTTCGTCAGGGGACTTTCAACTCTCAATTCTGTTTAATAGGGTGGATTTCGGATCGTTGGGGAAAGCGACTTAATTTTTTTCAGTTAACTACTCGCTGTATTGGTGGTTTGGTAGCAGGTTGTTAGATTTTGATGGCAGATACCCGGGAATTGTAAATTACTTATAACTTATGAGTAGATTGCTTCTAATTAACTACCAAACTGTATAATTTGGCCATAACTTATCAATTTGGTACACGTATCGTATCGAGTCTTCGACGCCCTTGGGCGAGATGGAGCGACGACATCAAAAAGGTGGCTGGTAGTGGCTGGCGGAGAACTGCTCAGGATCGAGCTTGTTGGCGTACCATGGAGGAGACCTATGTCCAGCAGTGGACGAGTAAAGGCTGATGATGATAATCGTATAAATCTCTAAATACTTACCTATAGCCTACGATACCTAAAACAACAATTAAAAAAAAAATTGAGTTGTGATTTATTGTTGGAAGCAGTGAATTACCTATGAATAAAATATAGGCAGGGAAAGTAGTACGAGATGATCCCCTTAAGCGAGAATCACAGTAAAATGCAAATTGTTTAAATTAATCTTAAAATAAAAGTATTCACTACTAATATATGTATCTACCTAACTTCCCTCACACTCAAAACCCACATTATTTGAGATTTCATTAAAATATTTCAGTTTTCAAAAAACCTTACAAAGTTATCATCTTGTACACCCATATGGGTAAGATGATCCCTCAGGTAGAGGTAAGATGATCCCTATACTCATCTTACCCCCATTGCAAATAAACATATATTTTTAGGAAGAAAAAGGTTGTAAAAAACAAAAATACGCAATATTCAAACAAAATCTTTATTTAGGATTAGAGTTTTTAGTTAAGTACCATAATTAAATTAAATAAATCAACAGTATTATATAGTAGTAGTAGCAAAAAATAAACGTTTAATTATAAATGAATAAAGAAAATAAATTAATATTCCTTATTACAAATTTAAACGCTTTTTGGCAGGTGTTGTGTTGCATATATGACAAATAAATTCACCATAATCATCACTCTCTATCCCAGCACATGCTTCATGTCCCCATTTAATATTTCACATGAACAATATTTGATCCATCTTTCACCCTTGTTATCGCTTGAAAACTTTTCTGTGCAGTACAGATACTCAGTGTCATCTTTAGACTCAGATGTGTTCTATGACATTTTATTTATTTTATGTAACTTTCCTTTACCTACTTCTTTGCCTTTCTGTGTTTTTTAGGTGCAGTCTTTTTCTTAATTTTGTTATTCTTATTTTTTCTATTCTCTTTTACTGTTTTCTTGCTATTTTCTTCCTCTAAATAATTCCTGTACGGTGTGCTGGTTAAAACAGTTGTATGGGTGGTTCTCCTTTTTAACGTGCTTCTTTTGCCCACAATTTGTGGCAAAAGTTTTAATGTAGAAGGCGTAACGGCAAAACTTGCGATATTTTTATCATCAAGTGATGTCTCACTGTGGTTGACCGCACAGCTCATAGATGGGATTGGCGACAGTGGACTGCGAATTTGCACTGATTCGTTTATTAATGGCGAAGGAGTTTTATTCGCACTAAGCGATTCCAAATTAAATTCAGCAACATTGGTAGCGAGCAGCCACTGCTTGTTGGGACTAGCAGATGCATGTAACTCAGATGGATCTTCATCTATGAATTCAGTATCTGAACTAACACGACGCCTTGGTGGTTCCGACAAATCCGGCTCTTCTTCGTCCAATTCATTTTCTGTGGTTTTAACCGCAAAAAATTTGTACATGTGCAAGATGATCCTCGGGGATCATCTTGTACATATAAAAAGGAATCATCTTGACCCAAGTCCCACTTTTCATTAAATGTTCACTAACATAACCGACACGCACGCGGCTATGTTCATGTTCTCAAATACTAAAATTAAGCATATTAGAAAGCCGGAAACATAACAGAAATTACATTAAAAATTGTTTAAATAAAAGTAACATAAGCTCAAAGCCATGCCTACGTTAGATCAGCTATTCACAAATTTTATTTGTCCTCGTCAAAATTGGCCTGTCGCTCACACCGCCTTTACGATTTGACTGAAGGGGAGGGGTGTGCAGAGGTAGGTATGCATTACCATTAAAATCGACTAGATGGCGTTAGTGGTTTCGGCACAATCGCAAAAGATCATCTTACCCCAAGGGATCAATTCGTACTACTTTGCCCTACCTATGTTGATTTATTATACAAATTACAAATTTAATTTATAATTGAACTAAAACGTAGGCTAGAAAAAAAACCAAATTTAGAAAAAAAAAACAACGATGCTAAGTCTTTTATTCATGTTTTTTTCAAGAAAGTGAAAAAATAACAAATTGTTTTTTTTACATCACTAGCTTTTTTTTTTTTTTTTTTTTATACGAGTGAAAATGCGTTACGCACCGTACCCGCCGCTAGCTAGGCGACAGGCGTGTGTGGGACTCGCCCGGCCGGAGCCGGGAATACCCACTAAAAACACTCGATTCCCTCGAGCCCTGCGTTGAGAGTGACCCGGGCTCGGCCCGAAGATCTGACTCCGGGCCACTCTCAGGGCTTACCGGCCTAATTTAGGCCGGTTTCCGCGCCTCGGGAGGATTACCCGGGAACGGATAATCCCCAGACGTGGTGACCAGTGCAATGCGCGTGCGGGAGCTACCCACACACGCTGGTCACACTCGGGGGCTAAAGGAGACGGGGATTCGTCCCCCGCCTTCTTCGCCCCGCCGGTCTACGCCGGATGGGAGCGGCAAGAGCATTCTCTTCCCGCTCCCTCTCCGCTGCCTCCTTCTGCAAGAGGACGGTCTCGCAGAAGGAGGCGGCAGCCTCCCATGCACTCTCTCTTTCAACCATGGCTCGCACCATGGTTGCCAGGGAGAGGCTTCCGCCTCCGAGCGCCGCAACGAGATCGCGGCGCTCGTTTCGCCAGGCCGGGCACTCCACCAAGGTGTGCTCGGCCGTGTCGTCGAGAGAGTCACAGTGGTGACACCGCGGCGACTCCTCCCGACGGGCGACACGGTGCAGGTAGTGACCGAAGCACCCATGTCCGGTCAGTACCTGCACCAAGCGGTAGGTGAGGCTGCCATGCCGGCGCCCAACCCATCCCTCCAACACCGGACGAATCGCTCCAATCGTCCGGTGGCCGGCAGCTGGTGTGCGGAGTGCCTCCCTCCACCGACTCAGGGCCTCCCCCTGAGCCGCTATTCGGACCCGCCTTACCTCCTCGAAGGCGGGTCGTTCCCCCCGTTCCCGGGCCGCGACACGGTGTCGATGCACCTGGGACAGAAACAGGGCATCGACCGCCCACGGCGGCGTGCCCGCGAGCACGCAGGCAGCCCCATGGCTGACCGTGCGGTACGCCCGCACGGTCCGTGTCGCGATGACCCTCTGCGGCTTCCGCAGCAGGGCCACTGTGCGCCGGGAAAGGCACTCCGCCCACACCGGGGCTCCGTAGAGTGCCATCGACCGCACCACACCATGGTACAGCCGACGGCACGCCGAATTCGGCCCCCCCAAATTGGGGAGGAGCCGTCCGAGGGCGGCTGCGACAGAACACAGCCGCGGGGCGAGGAGCCTAAAGTGCTCCTCGAAATCCCAACGGGGATCCAGGATCAGGCCGAGGTACTTGATGTGCACCTCGACGGGAACCTGGACCCCCTCCACCCGGATACGGAGCCCCGGTGGGGTTCTGCGTCGCGGGGCGTGGAATGCCATGGCCCTCGTTTTCTCGAGGGCCACTTCCAGCCCCAGGAGGCGGATGCGTCGGACGACCAGAGAGGTGCCGACCGACGCGAGGTGGACCGCCTCCTCCCACTCGCGCGCCCTCACCGCGACCATGGTGTCGTCCGCGAAACAGACCACATCCATTCGCGGCAAGAGCGCGCCACGCAGAACCCAGTTGTACCCCAGGTTCCAGAGCAGGGGACCAAGCACTGATCCCTGGGGTACTCCTACTTTCATGGTCCACGACTGGACGCGACCCTCTGCGTCCTCGTATAGGACCTTCCTCTCGCAGAGGTAGTCCGACACGAGGGCGCAGAGGTAGAGGGGCACTTCGTGAAATTTTAGTGCCGCCTCTATGCATTCGTGAGGGAGGGTGTTGAACGCGTTCGCGATGTCTAACGACACCGCGACGACACCTTCACCCCTTGCTGTGGCCGCCTCAGTCCACCTCTTGAGGCGAACCACCGCGTCCATCGTGGACCGGCCGGTCCGAAAGCCGTACTGGCAGTCCGCCAGCTGCGGTCCCCTGCTTTCCAGGTGCTCCTGGATGTGAGCGGCGAGAATCCTCTCGAAGCATTTGCCGCTCTCATCCAGGAGCACGACCGGCCTATAGCCCGACGGTGAGTCGGGGGGACGTCCGTCCTTGCGAAGGATACATCACTAGCACCTACCTACCTTCTTACATGTAGGTAACCTGGCCAGATAGAATCTTCATCTTCCTCCGAGCGTTTACCCAACTTTGTTGGGGTCAGCTTTCAGTCTAACCGGATGCAGCTGATTAACATTTACATGACCTTGGTACGACTTATGGTCAGAATTTCGGGCTTCTGGCGACTCGTAACGACAGTCAAAGACCCTAGAATAACGGCTTAACATGTTTTACGAGGCATGGAGGGACTTTGGTATGTAAATTCGGTCACCCATCCACTGACAGACCTTGGCAAGTGTAGCTTAACCTGCGGCATGTGCCGCTCTTATTTATCTTTCTTTTATAAATACCTAAACTATTTACAAGAAATAAAATTAATGATTAGAATTAAGTAGGTATACAATGTGCACCTAGGTACCTAACAGAAACTGTTGATATAGGTAGGTACTTAAGCACTAAAGATGAGCTATTATAGAATCACTAGGTAAGTATATATACATAGTTTATTAAACACAACATAAAATAATATCTGCCTACCTACTCCAAAAATTGATACCAATTTTTCGGTTTCATGTTTTGTTTTGTTCAAATCATAACAAACGTGTCAACGCACTACGTAGGTCAATAACATTTCACGTTAACTTGTCAATATGACGGCAAAGTGATGTGTTTATCTCAATTTGAAAAGTTCCGTTTCTGGTATCAATGTATACCTACCTACCTACTTACCTACCTATTAAAAGTTCTCATAACTTCCGAATATGTAGAGATAGCATTACGAAACCCTTCTAATAGTTACTTAGATATATACATTTATACCTATCATCCAAATAAGTCATGTCCTTCATACATATTATAGGTATGTAGGTATCTACCTATAGGCAGGGCCGGATTATCCATCTGCAGGCCCCTAGGCAAAGCCCCATTTTTGCCTATTTGAGTACCTACCAACCTGATTTCAAATTATATCCATACTAATATTATAAATGCCAAAGTAACTCTGTCTGTCTGTCTGTCTGTCTGTCTGTCTGTCTGTTACGCTTTCCCGCTTAAACCTCTCAACCGATTTTGATGAAATTTGGCACAGACAATCTTTAGACCCTGAGAAAGAACATAGGCTACCTTTTATCCCGGAAAAATGTGATGTTCCCGAGGGATTTCTAAAAAGCGCGATATAACCGAAATCCACGCGGGCGAAGCCGCGGGCGGAAAGCTAGTACTTAATATATTTGTCAGTCAAAAATAAATTATTTAAGTATAATAATTAAATTGTATAATTTAATAAAAGAGTCTTTTACAAAAAAAAAAAAAAAAATTGTTAGGTACCTACATTACGTTCTAAGACCTACACAATTAAGAAAATCAGTCATTCACCGTCACTCTTATAGTGTTAATAATGGGGGCTTTTACCTTACAATTAAAAAAAAAAAACTGTTTTAAGTAAGTACCTACCTAGGTACTTATCGTGGTTTCATAGAATCAATCCCATTTTTATTTCATTTTTTTATCTGTAGTGCCGGGCTCCTGGTCATAGTGGGCCCCTAAGCACTTGCCTAAAGTGCCTTAAGGATAACACGGCACTGCCTATACGTTTAAATTTTTGCTTTCCTTTTACCTACAATTTGTATACCTACCTACTCTAAACAATGGCGCCGATTCCCTTCTTGACAAACTAAACTAAATTTAAGTTTAATGCATCTTTTTCTATTTCATTAAAAAAAGGAGAGCAGATAAAATGTCAGTTTAGACCTGTCAAGGCTGTGGTCAATTTTTTTTTTGGTTTCATTCTTTCCGTTCATTTGACCGGAAAAGGCAAAGGCATAGTGCGCCATACAGCCTACTCTTCAGTATGTTTTTTCTTGAGTTTTATATCCTAACTTATCTTAATTTATCCTTTTTTTTTGTTTTCCTAATCCTAATTTATGCTAACTTATCCTAGCTTAACTTAACCTAACCTAACTCCTTTCGTTTCCCGCGTTTGGACGATAAGGAGGGGTTTAGCGTAAAGACATGATGCGGCCACTATGCTACAATATTTCACTGTTCTTTTTGAATTATTCACTGAATGCACTTTTTACTACATAAATCACGCGGTTTTATTTAGTAAACGACACTATAAATAATTTTAAAAGTCCAATGAAAAATGAGCGTGACACTCATCTTGACATTCCCGCCAAAAACTCGGCTGTAGTCAAGCACTAGATTACCTATAGAATAGAATAGAATAAGTACTCTTTATTATGTAGGCCATAAAAGTGGATTACAGAACATAATTAAGTTTAGAGATTTTACAAAGGGTGACACAGTGAGCGGAGATTAAAATAACTAAATAAGTACTTACTAAAAAAAAAAAAAGTACTTTAATATAGCCTAAATATAGGTACATTTACGTACACTTTAAGCCAAATAAACGGTCACCACTCGAGAATGGCAAAATTGCCAAGTTGTCGAGGGCAAGTACCTAAGGGGCAAACACATTCGTCTAAGTGTTCCAGGGAATGGCAAATTGGCACTCAAGGCGGACGATGGTGCCAAGTCAATGGGTCGAGCTGCCTAATGATTTTGGCCCGAAGTGTATTTGAGTTTCTTGAAGACGTTTTCTGCTACATTTTATAGGAAAACAATTAAAATTGGTGTAGTATACAAGGTATGTAACCTAAATAACTATTTTATTTACAATATGAAACTATGAAAACAATCCTACATAAAAGCATTTTTTTTATTTCATATGTAGCTTTAGTTATATATTATAATATCACATTACAAACTAATTTTTGAATTTTGAACCTTAACCTTAATGAACTTTGCCCAATTAAAAATACAATGAAGAAAAATAGCGATTTGAAACAAAAGAATAAAGGCTCTCATATTGACATCTAGCGGAATATTGCAAAAACTTTTGAGCGCCATCTGTTACTGATTAATAGAACTTGTTCAAGAGTTAGGTAGCAGCAGAACTTTTCGGACGGGATTATTATAACCACGCATTTCTATAAATAGTACGCATTAAATCCGATAGATAGCAGTGTACCAAAATGAACAGTTCATTGTTTTTTGTTTAGGATTGTTATATTATTATATAATTAATATTATATATAGATCTTTTTATAATTTGTGTTGTTTCCATTTAGAATTAACATAATATTTTACAATTTATTGAGGGCAATGTTTTCCATGCTCTCGTTAGAAAAATTACCACATACATTAAAAAAATATGATACAGCCACCTACTAAATCATTACATTTAATCAGAAGTGTACTTAGGTGTAAGTAGTAACTTGTCTTATAGGACTGCGAATATTTTATTTTAAAATTATATAAATATTGCTGTGTAATTTTTTCCCTAATAAGTATCTTTCATATTAGGAAAAAAAAAGTCTACTACTTCGCTGTCGTTAAGAATTCACAGGTTTTATTATTTATATTTCTTAAATAAATAGATAAAACATTAATAAAATAAAAATAAATAATTATTTTGTTTTATTCTGATTAATTTTACTACAAAAAATTTCGGATCGATTAAAATGAGAATGTGAGCTATAATTTTAACTATCACACACATGGACCGTGTGGCCTAATGGATAAGGCGTCGGACTTCGGATCCGAAGATTGCAGGTTCGAGTCCTGTCACGGTCGAAAATAACTTTTTGTTTTTGCGAACGGGTTGTGAATACTGAATACAATGTCTTTGTTTATTATATTTTACAACTTTTTTTCTTTTTTTATAGAACAATCTATAAAATTATTTATGTAGTAATCTGTAATAGAGTTATCTAAACTAGACTAGCTATCATAGTTTATCAGATACATTCTATTGATTGACAGAATTTACAGATATTGGAGCGCAGCGCCTGAGAGCTGCTTCGGACAACTCCGGGCTGCCTCGGCAGCCGTAAGCATGGATAAGGAGTAAGGACGCCGGCCTCTGAGGCGATGCACGGGTAGTTTAACACCCCACTACCCCGTGCAGGAGACGAGGCCCTGACAGACCGGGCCAGCACGAGAGGGTGAGGCCGTGGAAGAATTTAGACTCCCGCGGCTCCACGTGCGCTCGTGATAGAAGATACCGGGGTGGTTTTAGTCAGTAAAAGTCTGACAGACCCCGTCGCCCATCCCAGGGCGGCGGACATCCTATGTGAACTTCTACCTCGAAAAAAAAAAACGAGAGTAACCGACATAGCTCGAACAGTGGGCCGGGCACAAAGCCCGTAGGACCGATGCCCGTTGGGGCCGACGGGTTTTCGAGTTTCGACCATGCACCGGAAGACGCAGCATGGGTAGGCCCCCGACAAGGTTGACCGATGTTGACTTGGTGAAGGTCGCGGGAAAGGCTGGATGATGGAGACGCAGGACCGATCGTCGTGGAAAGCCTTGGGGGAGGCCTATGTCCCGCAGTGGACGTCTTTCGGCTGAAATGATGATGACGACTGCCAAGGCAGCTCTCAGGCGCCGGAGGCCGCCCGAAGCCGTAAGGCGCCCGAGCTGAGCGTGCCGAACTTCACCAATGCCCACCGATAGTGGGCGCCGGACCTTAGTAATAAATAGGGTCTCGTTTTTACTCTTTGAGAAACAAAACATTCACATTTTGTAGAAGTAAGTACTTAGTTCAATCTTCAATAGTCTTTGCATTTATTTTACACAAGTACCTATCTACTTATTTATTGCCAACATCTGATCACAAGATTTTAAGCTCTTGTTGAGAGTAAAGTCTGTTTCAAATTAAACAAATTTCAACTTTATTTTTAAGACTGTTAAGTATATTTTAGAGTGACCAGCATTGTTGAAAAAGTTATAAAAATGTTAGAAGCTGTAGAGGAAAGTGAACTTTATCGTGTTTGCATTAAAGTTAATATTAAAAATTGCTAAATTAATAATATTGTAAAAAAATATTGGCGTCGATTCCCTTGTTCCCAAAATAAACTAACTGTAAGTTCAGTGCATTTTTTTCTTTACATTTCAATAGGAAAAAGGACAGAAGACAAAAATATTGGTCCTGTCAAATTAAGAAATACATACCATAGACAATAATTTAGACGGGATTAATAACATGGCGTCTAAAAATACATTAATTTACGTCATGTGCTGATTTATTTGAAAGGAATAAACTCATCATCACAGCGTTAATCCCAGTCGCATCCGAAGCCTTTTCAGCTTTGGAGTCTGGGGTCCGCTTTACCAGTCCAACTGCTGAAATGGCTAAACTTCGACATTTTCCGTGAAGCGACTGCCGTCTGACCTCCACAACCCGAAGGCGACATCGAAGCATTGCAGTTAGACCAATTGTTGGACTTTTGAGGGCTCCAACAACCCGCAACGACTGCCACTAGATGTTCGTATGGCAACCGGGACCAACGGCTTAACGTGCTTTCCGAGGCACGACCAGACCAGTCCAAGTATTCATATTCATGCATACAAATACTTGCACTGTGCGGGGATCGAAACCGCGGTCAAAGGAATAAACTATTAATTTATATTTAAGTACCTAGTCCTTTTCGTAATGAAATGATACACTAATCTTTTTGTTTAGTTTCTGTCGAAGCTCCTGACGTCTTCATCGCAGCAACAACGTTTATCGTTGTTAGATTGCATATTAAATAAGTTTCAGTTAACAAGTTTTATTCAAATGCCATATTTTTCTTGATCATTCACTGTCTTCCATAGTTCTTCGTACGAATTGCACTCAATTAAGTACATACTAGATTGTTTTAAAATATTTTATACACCTAGGAGCCTTCTCCAGGTTGTGAATTAGGGAATCGGTCCCAATATCTAAATGTTTACATTTTTGGCAAATAAATGGCGATTAGAGGATTGTAGGTCCCACTTTAGGTCCACTATTTGCTATTTTCTTACCTTTCTGCAACGGACAACAGTCACATTCCGTACCATACCCAATGCTCAAAAATTACTCCACCTAAATATACAATATGTAAAGAAAACCCTGTCCGATCCGAGAAGGTATTGTTAGGTATCGTTAACTGATTCTAATAATGCCTACAAAGCCGGGCTAAATTTAAAAAAAAATCCCCCAAAAAAAATAAATATTATTTCGAAAAAGCGAGGTAACTTAATGCATGTGCGGTAGGCAACCCGATAGCCCCGCCCCCCTTCACCCGCGCATGTATGCGCGGGTGAAGGGGGGCGGGGCATGCGGCACGTGGTCGCATCGCTATTCGCTCCGTCACAAATGGTGTTGTCAGTTTTTTAAAAATTACCAAATTTCGGGGAAATTGGAATTAATACCCGGGAAAAAAAGATTATTTCAAAATTCATTATTATTGTTACTGTGATGATTATGTAAAATTTTATATTATATTTGGTCAAGTGTTTACCTAACCTTTATTATCCTTATGGGTCGGACAGGGTTTTCTTTACATATTGTATATCTTTGCTTGCGTTACACAAGTTGCCCCCTTTAACTATCAATATCAGTGACTACTAGTAGACTGCATAAAATATAGGAAATGAAAGAAAAATAAGTACACATTTTTGCTATACAAAGAAGTGCAAATGATGATAACCTTTTTATCCTCAACTCTAATAATAACCCTTTTAAATGGATTACTGCAAATCTTTGTAGATTGCGAGTGCAATTGTTACAAATTATTTTTGTCAAATAAGGAAATTGCCATCTAGCGATACTTTATGAAACTATTCTTTACTTGCTCCACAACGACAAACTGCAGGCCTTACTGTACTCACTGTTACTTCCGTTCCAAGCAACGATACTAGATGGCGCTGACTTAAATTTGGGGAAAATAGATTGTTTTGGTATATAATAAAAATTTATGTAATTACTAACTGACCCAGCAAACGTTGCTTTGCAATATAAATCATTTAATAATAAATCAATATCAACCTATAGTTTAAGACTTATTGTCAGGCCTACCGAATAGACACAACGAAAATAAAATATATCAAGCCGTTTCGGAGGAGTTTCATTACGGACACTATGTGTCATACAAGGACTTTATATATTGTTATTCTAGATATGTAAATAATATGCATTTGACAAATAAAATACCTATTTGCAGTTAAAAAAGTGGCGCCTGATATATTTGCGATAGCAACTCATATCTTCAACTTTTGCAGATAGTTTTCTGTGTCAATTTGCACTTTATAAAACTAATCATGATAGTTTGTTCATTCATACAAAACCTGTCAAAAAGACAAACTTATTCGTCGAATACTAATAACAAATTATAATATAGTTAATTGAATTTTAGAATAGAAATTGCGTGAACACAATAACTTTCATTTGCATAAAGCAAATGATACCTAGTTATCGTAAGAAAATGCAAAATAAAAAATCCCACTCCACTTCTGTTATGCACTTGCTTTCTTAGGTCTTCACCACCGTGGTCTGACTGGTAGAGAATACCCAAGGATAAATCCAGCTTTGTACCTTAGTGTTTAGTAAGTAGCAACAGACTTAAAAAAAAAAAAACAACGTCACAAATAACTTTAATTTTGAAACTCTGTGTCGTTGGCTGTCGTTCAAACCTTTCGGATGGAATTTTGGCGGGAAAGTCAAGCTGAGTGTCACGCTCATTGACTTTTAAAATTATTTAAAATGTTGATTACTAAATAAAAGTGTGTGATTTATGTAGTAAAAAGTGCATTCAGTAAATAATTAATAAAGAACAGTGAAATATTGCAGCATAGTGGCCACATCATGACTTTGTCTCAAACGTCCCTCGAAGGACGGTTCACGCGGCCGTCTTTTTCGACTTGAATAATTCATTACGTGACATTAGCTAAATGCATAAATCGTGCGAACTCAAAAAAGAAAGAATAACTTTTGAACTTTTGAAGATTTTCATATTACTTGAAATTGGCACAAAGTCATAACTAGTGCCACACCACAAAAAAAACCTTTCGGGTTAGACCTCTTTCGAACGAAAAATAATTTTGAAAATTCGACACTGTAAAACTTAAAAGTACCTACGGACGACAGCAGGCCAAGCTACCCCAAACTGCCAAATATTTACATTCAAGCTTGAGCCTTAATGCTTTATGGATAAAGTTGAATAAAGAAATCTGACAGATTGTAGTAGCTTGATGTGCTGTCGTCTGTACATAAATATATCATCATTTGCTTGCCTTTTCCCCACTTTGTTAGGGTCTGCCTCCAATCCAACCGGATGTATCTGAATACCAGTATCTATTTTACATGGAGTGAATACCCATCTGACCTCTAGAACCCAATTACTGGGTAATGCCATATCTCTTCAAAGGACTGGTTGTGAGAGGTTTCAAGACTTCTGTCGACCCCTAACGACTGTAAAATATCCATGAATGAGAGCTGAATCCATCAGCATAACGTGCTTTTTGAAGCATGGAGACGTCTTGGTATATAACGATGGTCACCCATCCACCGCCCGACCGCGACAAGTGTAGCTTAACCTGCTCGACGGTTATAAGGTACCTACTTGGCGACAAGCAATAAAAATGTATTGTGAGGGAATATCCAAATTACCATAACACGGGTGTCGGCAGAAGTTACCACCCGCCAGACAAAATCTTGCCGCCAAGCGATTCGTCGTGTTCCGGCATGATGTATGGAGAAGCCGTACGGAGGACGGGTCTGAGCTGTTGTGTTGCGAGGTGTGCCTGGTACGCTGCGCCCAACGGACACGTTGGGCGCAGCGTACCAGGAGTACGCAGTGCACCAGGGAGTTTGGTCTCGTGGAGGGTCTCCAGATCAACCTCCCTCTGGCGCAGCATCGTTCGTCGTGTTGTTGAGTTAACATTGCATCACGTCGCTCAACTGCCGTCTTCCTTTTTATTTACTCAGTTTATTTTTTCTTAGTGAATAGGCTTTTAATAGCGCGCTTTACCATCAACGGTTGCATCACTGCTCAGCATCATTTATAATTATAAAGAAGGGATATAATCTTCCATTTTGTATCTTAATGTTGATATTTGTTCACATTAGTTGGGTGGAGTTTAATGTATAAATTAAAAATATTCTTTAAATATTATTATATAGTATAAGTACTTAGTAGAATTTTTAAGGACGATACTTAATAATTATCATGTGTAACCAAATATTATCTTTGACTGTACTTCATCGTAATAACTGAGCATTTCTCTTTTTTTTTGCCATTACACATTTGTGGCATGTCCCCTGATTTTGTAGATGAATAACTTTGGTGTAATCTATAAATTGCTGATACTGTTTTACTTAGAAGCACTATTGTAATTCAAGTTTACTGAAAAAATGTTAACCAATAATATATATATCATACTAAAATAAAAAATCAACTAAATATAAACTGTCGAAAATTGCAATGTATGAAAATTCGTATGTCCCAGTCTACCAATCTCAATTTCAAATTTAATTGTTTTGATATAATTCAAAGAAACTATACTGAGATTGATTACAAATCGTATTACAAGGTAAAAGGGTTCACGTAATATTTATTTCATGGTAATTTGGTTAAAATTTTACGGTTATTAATTAATTTTAAACATGTCCCAGATACAGTTCCAAAAATGGATTTCAGTTTTTGTTACCCAATTTAGACATGTAAAATATTAAGAAATATCAATTTAGTTATATTTTTTGAACTAGCAACAACTTAGATCTCACAAAATACCGCCATAATGATGTATTGCGTCAGTTGCTGTTCCGAAGTTTGAAAAGTGTACACGTACCCGTATAAGAGTGAATCTCATTCCGGCTTTTGTTATTGCTGTTTCAAGGTAAGTTGACAATATCTACCCATTCTTTTTATCATAGTGCAATAGTTATTAGCTTCGTATAAAATTTAGTGTAAAATAATAGACGTAACTGTAATTTCAACTACCACAACAATATTTCAATAAAATCAAACACTCGTTTCGTTACTTCCTTTTTTGTTACTTTGGGGTAGTAACGTATAAGCAGAAAAATAAAGTAACAAAAACGGAATCATAAAGCTATGTTTACAATTTAACAGCTCAAGAAAATGCCACTAACTCCGGCAGAAAAAATGAAGCGATATAGAGAGAAATTAAAACAGAACCCGGATAAGTTGGAAGAAATAAGAAAGAAAAAAATAGAAAGAATAAAATCAAAATATAAATATAAAGAAATATCGGAAATGACTGAAACAGAACTAAAAAATCAGAGAAAAAAGTGAAAAGAAGAAAAACAAAAACAAAACCACAAGAAATCTCAAAAAAACAGTATGTAGCGGAAACTCTTCAACGACAATGGCAGATATTTTAACGGACACAATGGGAACGTCCTCCTTGGAAATTTCAGTATCTGAGACGTTGACTGAAACACAATCAACAATATTAAGATTGTCAAAACATGTAGGAAGTCTACGAAGGATTAAAAATAAACTGAAAACAGAATATGACAAAGCAAAAAGTTGAAGTGCTTACTTAGAACGAGCTAACGAAACTGCAAGAAAAAAAAATATATCGACTGCAAAAACACGCAACGGAACAAAAAAAGAAGTTTGAGACTAAATTACTTCAAATTAAAGCCAGAAATGAAATCCTCGAAGCTTCGTTGAAGATAACTTCCAAAAATTGTGAAAATAATAAAGAAAGAGACTTGATGAAGAGCATTGCAAAAAATAATTTGGTAATTAATAATAAAAGCACAGACGACCATTTCGAAACAAATTAATATATGGTATAGAAAAAAAAATCGATTAAACGTGTAATATCGGAGTTGAAAAAATCCATTATAGAATTTAAAAATAACCATTGTAGACCCAACCTTGTGTTTTTTATTTTGTTACTAGTGACTCCTTTTTTGTTACTGTCCCAAACATCTCCCGTCTTTAAACTCGCTTTTTGTATTTATTTATTCAATATAAATGAACACTACTTGTACAAAATATCAATTATGCTAAACATTTTTATAAAAAATAAGCAAATTCTTTCAATTTTGTATATTTTTCATATAATCAAAACTTTTAATTTACTTTAGATTAAAAGTAACAAAAAAAATATTTAAGCACCCAAATTGGAAATATTTGTCATTATTCTTAGTAGTTATTTGCGATGATTTTATTAAACTTATCATGAATTTTATGAAACATAGAAATTTTAGCTACAGAATTTGCAAGTTCGAAGTTTTTTTTACCAACTAAGGAGTAACAAAATAGGAATGCTTAGCCTACCTTGATTTAGATTTTTATAATTTTAATACAAAAATCTTAAATCAAACAGAATTCCTGTAGAAAAGTTAAAATACTCATAAAATAATGTATCTGATTTCATGATCAAAAAAGCGATTTACTGTGTTTTTTTTTATTGGCGATTTTTTGAAAATATGGCAAAAAATAAGAGAAACGCTCAACTAACAAACATAATAATGCTTGTCAATGACTTATTATTTAATAGACATCTTATAGGTAAATATCGTCCTCCATAGCGCAGCGCTCAACACGCCTGCCTGCGACGGGGAGGCCCCGGGTTCGATCCCCGGCCAGGTCATGAAGGAAAACGATCTTTTCCTGATTGGCCTGGGTCTTGGGTGTTTATCTTTATATGTGTTTATTATAAATATAGTATCGTTGAGTTATTATCCCATAATACAAGTCTCGAACTTACTTTGGGGCTAGCTCAATCTGTGTGATTTGTCCGTTTATAGGTATATATTTAACGGCACATGGCCATCATCAGAAGAAGTTGGCGCTACAAAAGTATCATCTGGGGAAGATGGCCATCATTAGAAGAAGTTAGCGGTACAAAAGTATCATCTGGGGAAGCTCCGTCTTTATTTAGCAAGGGATCCTTTGTAGGCGTAGGTTATCGGGCAAGGAGATAATCAGTTAGGTATAACGATAAACTTTAAATCAAACTTTGATCACTCCAATTTTACAATAATTTTCCTAAGAAATAACGTTCCACTTGACACGAGTCGCACATCCGAGTTCACCGTTGACCAGCTGTCACCAGTCCCCGTTGTTTCTTCTTTTTTGCCAATGTCGGGTGTTACGTTTAGGAATCACTACACGATTACATTACATTTCGTTCAGAATTTAGAAAATCGATTAATCGGATAACTTAAAACTATATCGCTATCAGACAGTGCTCAGCGCCGATATATTTATTTATTTACACCCGTGTACCTTTATTTGCTGTTATCACATTCCTGTAATTTATTGTATGTACGGACGACAGCAGATCAAGTTAGATACCCGAAATTGTCAAATATTCCCAATCAACCTTGAGCCTGAATGCTTTAGAGATAAAGTTGAAAATCTAATAAAGAAATCTGACAGAAGGTAGTAGCTTGATGTGCTTTCATCTGTACATAAATAATAAAATAAATAAATGAATTGAATTTTTTTTGTCGTCTACCTAATGAATATATTTGAATACTTTTATTTAATTTATTAATTTATCAAGTTGTAGCTACATTAATAAAAAATAACTACTTATAAATAATATTGAAAGGTCTAAGACCAAATATGACTAATCTATAAATGTATTCTGATAATTTGCATTCACTGTAAGTCCTTAAACTCATGTTTCCACAAATAAAGAATCTTGAATATTGAAAACCGCCTCCTTTTTTGAAGTGGGTTAAAAATTTTAAATTAAATCTTTCATGAACGAGTCCAAAAATAAACAGCCAGCTTATTACAATGACTGCTTTAGTACTTACTATATTTATATGTACATTTACAGGCAGGATATAACTTGGCCGGTCAAAGGGCATCTCATATCCGGGCCTTTATATCCGCGCCAGACGTTGGGGTGTAGGCAGAGAGGGTAGTGAATGCATTTTACTTATGTAGGAACCCACGAATGTAGTGTGTTTTTTGTGTTTTTTTGCCAGTTTGTTTCAGGGATATTGGCAGAGAGAAAGGAATTTTTTTGTTTTTTTTTCTTGATTTGGTTGCGTTTTATTCGACGGGTTTAGGTTATTCATCGTTATACGTAAGTACTTAGATTCTGTCTAGGAGTCGTAGGTAGTGGTTGGAAAATATCGCTCATCTAGTACTTAATACCAGGCCACTCAGAAAGTATTGCGACAAAAAGTTTTTATATAAGTATGAGAAACCAGCCAGTTATAATTCATTTAAATAATATGATTATTTATAACTAACTAGCTGTGCCCCGCGGTTTCACCTGCGTAAGTTTCGAACCGAAAGAGCCTCAGTTCATATAAAATAAGCGCCTGTTAAAGTAATGGGAGCAATATGTACGTCCGCGTTTGCTCCCGTTTTCGCAACATTTTATGCTCCTGCTCTGCTTCTATTGGTCATAGCGGGATGTTTTATAGCCTATGTCCTTTCTCAGACTCTAGACTATCTGTGTACCAAAGTTCATTACAATCGGTTCAGTAGTTTTGGCGTGAAAGCCGGACAGACAGATAGACAGAGATACTTTCGCATTTTTAATATTAGTATGGATAATAGGTACGTTCCAAATTCAAAACTTCCCTTCATTTTTTTGTGAGCGAATAAAAATTATTGTGTCTCTTTGAAAAATGGATTTGCGTCGAGACCATTTTCGCGCAATGATTTCAAATGTTGCCTGAAACCAGACGAATCTTACGATAGACTTTAAATGGCATTCATGGATGAAGGCCGGTACAGGTACAGTGGAAATCATCAAATGACCTCTCTTGCTCTGGGCGGAGCGGAAGGGCGTGTCAGACTTTTATTGACTAAAACCTACCCGTGTTTCTTCAATTGCCTGTGCACCAGGGCACGGTTTCTTTTTTAACCAACCCGCAACTCTGGCCCAGGAGGCATCGGTCTCCTTACCGCCCGCAAGACCGCGTCTACGGTGGCCGGGAGTTCGATGTTGTCTCCCGACCAGGGCGTCTCCTGCGGCAGCTAGAGGCGTGAGGGTGCTGGAATTCCCGTTCCTTCACGCGCTCCGCCTCTTCCTTTGCCAGCATTACTGCTTCGCAGAAGGAGGTGACGGCCTGCCATGCACTCTCGCTCTGGACCATGGCCTGGACCGGGGCCAGACGCGAGTGACCGCTGGCGATCGCCGCCACGAGGCCACGGCGGTGCTTCGATGGAACGCCTTACATTACATACCTACATTTTTTATTCAATACCTAGCTGTTATGAATACAGCGTACTAGTTTATTAAGCTTTTAGCCTATTAACTACTCGGCGGACGTTCAACTAACGGCATATAAGTATGATATTCAATAATCTTATGGGTCGCAGGAAATAGCAGGCGAAGCGAAGCGAGGCGAGCACTACTTCCAAAGCCCAGGCGGTTGACTAAACGGCTAATTTAACCAGTGGACTGGGCCACGTAACTTTTGTTTTTAATTATATAAACTAGTGCTGTACTGCAATCCCGCCTGATGATAAGCAGCATTCAAGAAAACTATGATACCTACATACAAATGAGGCAAGCTTATATAAGAAGCGAAGACAAATTATGCAAACAGTTTTCAACTCCCAAACGAAACGAGAACATAAAACTTGATCACAAAAATATCTGTAACGAAACCTCATTCGAAAGCCACAGTGTACCAATAAAAATGTATGGAACTATTCTATCCTGTGGCAAGAGTAATTTTTTTCGTATCAACTCAGTGTTGAGAAATGGTACTATTAGCAAATTGATGGCGAAGTCTCGAAGACGTTTATTGGTGAAACGATAACCGAGGAGCTTTTCAGAAATATATTGAGATGGTTTTTCATGTAGAAATAGGGTGGTGATGTTAGGTATAGGGTTTTAAGTGTCAGCGCCACCTATTGGTACGAAATGGAAGTACATACATATTTCTAGTTGAGAAAATAATAATTGGTTACCATTATTAATAATAATAATTGGTTCGGATACTATTGGAAGAAAAAAATGTATCAATATTAATGATTTTGATGACGAACCTTCTATTTAGAAGTGAAGGTACATATAGTTCATTGCGTTTATTTATTAAAACTTTAAGTATAGAAAAAGTATAAACGTGAATTTAATTCCTTGGGCAATCTCAACCAGTGCTATGTAGGTGAAGAGATTAAATGGCTGATGCTTTGGTACAGAGGATGAATGATAAAAAAATGCTATTAAAACCAGGTTTAATAATGCTTTCTGAATCTCCACCAATCGTGACGCAATTCATTACTGAGATTCAGCAAGCATCAATATGAGCATTATTCGTTTCGGTTTTAGGTTAGGGCCCTGGACGCTTTACCAGCAGTAGTGAAGGCTATGCTGGCAGAGACAGAGAATTGGGTGAAAGTAGCTTCCTTCTGTGAGACCTTGATAGTCAAGAAGGACGCTGCCGAGCGGGTTCAAGAGAGGGTTGATCCTGTTCGAAGGTGATGTCGGAGAACCAACCGTCTTGGTGCCTAATATGGTGCCTATAGGCTGAAGAAGAAGAATCCACAAGATAATAAAAAAATATCCCGACTTTCCCTCCACAATGAAAAGGGCGAAACTACATTTTTTATACATTTTATCACTATTACAAAACAACCTGGTACACAAGCGTCGTTTGTTTACAAATGGTGCGAAATTTCTTTATGTTTCAAACCCTTTTCGGTAAATAATACCGAGGGATTTTTTTACTGTAAATATTCCTTATACCTAAAAGTTTATTATGAAGGGTGTGATCGCCTAAAGGGACGGGCGGTCTGATCTAAGACCTTTATTTCTACATAGGAAAACTTTCACTTCTAATTTACGGTGTCGCGTTACGGAACACACCTTTGAACGGTTCTTTTTTGCGTGGTTATTTATACCGCGTACATCGAGGGACTGGAACAATTTGCCCGCGGCGGTGTTTCCGTCGGATTACAATTTGAGTGTCTTCAAGGCTAGAGTGATTAGGCTCTTAATAAACTAGTGCGCTTTACCATCAACGATTGCGTCACTGCTTACCATCAGGCGGGATTGCAGTCAAGCACTAGTTTATAATTTATATAGGGGAAACGGTACAGTTATTAGTCCCTATACAGTTATCAGCCATTTCAAATTTGATGGCCAAAAATAAGCAAAAACCTACCAAAACAGTATGTTTAACATTACATTAATGGCAAAACTTTCGTCCTCCGTCAAACAGTTGCAACAAAATTCCGCTAGGTTGAGAGTTACCTTTTTGTCGTGTGAAATTTTGGCGGAGGTAAAGCATAAGTAGTATTCTTTAAGAAAATGCTAAGGCTGCTACTTTTTTTTGATGCAATATTTTATGGGGTAGGAGTACTAGTGCCGTTATTTAAATTGTATAAAATTATGTCTTTTTATGTGTTATATACAGCTTTAGGGTGTAAAATAACGTTTTTTCGTTATAACTTCAAAATTTTGTACTGGCCAATAGCTGTCATTATTATTTGAATACTTTATAGTTATTGGCCTCCTATGCCAGTTACTATATTTAAAATAAAATAATTATCTAAGGTTTTTAATGAATAAATCTTCTTATTTCGTAACGATAAGTGTCATTTTTAATTACAAGAATTTTCGGATCATAAGGAATAGTTAATAGCCTAGGCCAATTACTGTGTAATACGAAAAAGTAACTTATAGAAAAAGTAGGCCAATAACTATAGTATTTTTTTTTTTTTTGGTTACTTAGAATAAATTATTTTCATTTTTATATCAGGTTCATGAGGTAAAAACAATGCTGAAGTTACCCCAATATACGAAAGAGGCCCTTGACGAGTGGCGAGAGGAGGCAAAACGCTGGGACATAATTCCGCTGCCGCGAGAAATCGCTATATGGCGCACAGAGCTCCGGCGGTATCTCATAGCGACATGGAGAGTGCGATTGTCGCAACCCAATGCTGGGCACGCAACAATAGCATCCCCCTCTTTGAGGAGTAGCTAGATAGGCGCCACGACGCCCTCAGCTTCTGCTTGACGCAGGTCCTCACCGGACACGGATGTTTCAGGAGGTTGTCCTCGTAGTGGCGATCTCTCGCGTCCGAGCCCGGTCCAGGCCATGGTCTGGAGCGAGAGTGCATGGCAGGCCGTCACCTCCTTCTGTAAAACAGTGATGCTAGCAAAGGCGGAGGCGGAGCACGTCAGGCAGCGGGAATCCCAGCGCCCTCATGCCACTAGCCGCCGCAGGAGACCCCCTGGTCGGGAGACGACATCGAACTCCCAGCTACCGTAGGCCCGGCCTGTGGGCCAGGCCTGTGACCAGGCCCGAGTCGACAGCCCGAGTTGCCAGATGATAATGAGCTCATCAAAAATATTCTTGTCATACAAAAGCAGGAAGCTTCCTGATTTTGTATGCCAGAAATGTTTTTTATTAAATGATAATGACTCTGGATCTCTTCACGCCACGTACTGGAAGACGCTGCGTAGGGAGACCCCCAACAAGGTGGACCGATGACCTGTTGAAGGTCGCGGGAAGCCGATGGATGCGGGCAGCACAAGACCGGTCATCGTGGAAAGCCTTGGGGGAGGCCTTTGTCCAGCAGTGGACATCTATAGGCTGAGGAAGGAAGGAAGGAAGGAATGACTCTGGATCTCTTGAGGATGAAGATAATGAAGATGACGTGTTTTAATTGTTAAAGTCATTGATTTTGTAATTAAAATATGTCTAAAGTTCCAATTCATATTTAATTTACGATGTGGCTAATTACTATACCATCTCATGGCCAATAACCGCAATGTTATGGCCAATAATTATAATTTTAAGTTTTATGTATTTATGTTAATTTTATTCCTAAAATGTTTAATGTCAATGTATGTGTAATGCCATATTTGATAAGTAAATTTATGTATAATCATATGGCATAACTTTTATTTATTTCTAACAAGGAATTTAAATTTTAATAAAGATTTTAAAATTTAAAGTCGCTTAACTGGCCAATAACTGTACTGTTTCCCCTATATAAAAAAAAATGATTTTGAACAGTTTTACTAAAGATTGTGATTATGTTATTACACAGAGCCGACGATGTTGTGAAGGCTGCTGGAACCTGTTGGATGCGAGAGGTACAGTCAGAAGCAAAAATATGTATACATTGCCAAGGCTCCAAAAATATGTAAACATCTTCGACTTTAAGACGAAGTGCTCAACTTGAAGAGCATAAAATTGTAGCCACCGGTTCACATCATAAATATGTATACGCTCATTGCTTCATTAAATTATGAACCAACACGTGAATACATGCTATTGATGGAAGCGTGAATACATAGTATTGTTCCTTTCGTGGTGGGCATAATTTAATGAAGCAATGAGCGTACCTATACATATTTATGATGTGAACCGGTGGCTACAATTTTATGCTCTTCAAGTTGAGCACTTCGTCTTAAAGTCGAAGATGTTTACATATTTTTTGAGCCTTAGCAATGTATACATATTTTTGCTTCTGACTGTACCTACAGAGCAAGTCGAGGGACTGGAACAATTTGCCGGCGGCGGTATTTCCGTCTGACTACAATTTAGGTGTCTTCAAGGTTAGAGCTAGCGCGCTTTACCATCAATGATTGCATCACTGCTTACCATTAGGAGGGTTTGCGGTCAAGCTATAGTTTATATATTTTTTTAAAGAAGGTGCTTGCGTATGTCCAGCAGTGGACGTTTTTCAGCTAAAATAATGATGATGACAACTTTGGTACCTAAAAAATAAGTATTTCCTTCCCTTCATTAGGTTTTTTTTTGGTCAGGAGTTTGTTTGTTTGTACGCGCTAATCTCAGGAACTACTGGAGCGGTTAGAAAAATTGTTTTTTCGTTGGATAGTTCATCAGTCCAGGATGGATTTAGGCTATATAACATAACGCTACGACCAATAGAAGCGGAGCATGTAACAAAAAAAAAAACATATCGAAACCTACCCGGGTGAAACCGCTGACTATACCTAGATATTGGCATATTTACTGAACTTCTGAAAAAAAAACCAGCATTTTTCATTAGTATGTCATTCACGGAGGACCGGTTGCACTCGCTACTAAGAAGGCATAGTGGACGATAGCCCCGCAGTCACCACTGTTGTCATAAGTCTTAAGCTTGACCTGAGCGGTGGCCCCGTCGTCCTCAGGAATAGCCTAGGCAGGGGGTACAGGGATAGGATAGCCCCGTAGTCCATCCCTAGAACCACAAATAGGTTTCACCTCAGTCTAACTTTTTTTTTTTAAATAATTATGAAGTAGTGCTTGACCGCAATCCCGCCTGATGGTAAACGGTGATGCAATCGTTGATGGTAATGCGCACTAGTTTATTAAGCCTATTAGCCTATAACCCAAAAAAATACTGAGTAAATAGGAAGGAAGACGGCAGTTGAGCGCGGTGATGCAATGTTAAACCTAACAACACGGCCAACGATGCTGCGCCAGAGGCAGATTGATCTGGAGACCCTCCACGACCAAACTCCCGACACAACAACATTTGCGCATCATACCCGGCACATATCGCAACACAACTGCTCAGACCCGTCCTACATACGTGTTTAAATCTGTCAAGTGTTTAAAGTAAAGTGAATAAACCCCTATCTGTCATCCATCGTTGGTTATATTCCACCATTATAACTTTAAAATAAAAAGCCTCTAAAAGGCAACTCGACCGACATTTGATTTATGTAATATTTTCCGTGCCGCCATAATATGCTTGACCGGATCGGCCCGGATATAGAGCCTTTTGACTGGTGCACGGATCACCGGGCCGGTTCGCATTAACGGGCCCTCGGTGATAAAAAGGTATAGATTAACTTTATTTTAAACGGGGAAATGATTTTAAATATAAATGGGGTAAGATTACTGTACCTGGCCGAATATATTTACAGCTACGCTTAATTACAGCTGCGCAAGTTAGTCTACGCCTGCCAGGGATTGTCGAAGGATGGGTGATCTTTACATATCAAGACACTTACGTTTTGGGCCTACCTGTCAGTCGTGGAACATTGTTGTAGTCAGAATCCCTAGATTCTGACTATCAGTCTTACCAATGTGTATCGCATTATCTAGTACTAATAGTGTAGGTCAGATAAGCAGCCGTGTTAAATACTGGTCAGCTTAGTGTCTGACCGGATGCTACTTAAGGTTGCAACCGGTCAGACTGGAAGCTGACCCTAAGATAGTCGGGAAAAGGCTATGCAGACGATTAATGTAAGACTTGTAGTAGTATGTTACTGCTTATAGATTGATATTTGCCAGTAAATAGGTTATCAATAACACGATCAGGCACCGGCTGTTAGGAAATACATTAGCACATCTGTAATTGATAAATTACGACTATTAGTTCTATTACTGTGAACGAGATATCAATTAGTTATTAATTTCAGAGTTGATGAGGGAATATATCTTAGCATTTCTCAGTTTGTATTTGGAGGATTGGATTTGTTAAAATTTTCACCCTTTTTCATAAAAGTTATTCAAAGTGATTAGATTAGACGTCACGTAACTTTAGTCATTGTTTATGGATAAACCCCTTAAACACTGTGTGTGTTGTATGTGTGTTTTGTTTCCTCATAAACGATGATTAAAGTTAAGTTACGTTAAAAGGTCAAAAATGTATGGTTAAAGAATCAATAATCACTAGTTAACTTTAAGTAATGTATATGAATAAGGGGGATTCTCTATAATTATTTTTCTACATAATCAAGAGGCGCTCATTACTAAAATAATAACAGGCGCATAGGTTGATTGATCAGGTTAAGCTGCCCTTTCCGCGTTGGGTTTGTAGATGGGTGACCATATTTACATAACGATACCCCCCGTATGTTAGAAAACACGTTAAGCTGTTAGTCTCGGCTGTCATTTGTGGTTTTTTGACAGAATATGAATATTTGCACTGGTCTAGTCGTGCCTCGTATAGCACGTTAAGCCGTTCATCCCGGTTGCCATACGAACATCTAGTGGCAGTCGTTACGGGTTATTGGAGCCCTCAAAAGTTTAACAATTGGTCTAACTGCAGTACTTCGATATCGCCTTCGGGTTGTAGCGGTCAGACGGCAGTCGCTTCACTGAAAATATCGAAGTTTAGCCAAAATCAGCAGTTAGACTGGTAAAACGGCCCCCAGACTCCAAAGCTGAAAAAAGCTTCGGATGCGACTGGGATTAACTTTGAGATGATAATGATGATTCTCGGTCATGACCGAGACTACAAGTAGCTTTCTTAGAGAGCCATAACTGCAAAGAAATGCTAATATTTTTGAGTATTGGTTTTCTTCGCCTTATAAGGTGCTTATGTATGCAGCAAATAGGTTTTTACTTTCTGCGTCGCTTACTAGCATAGCAAGTGAACAATTGTTTAGCAAAGCTGGGTAGTTGTATGAGGATAGGCGACACTCTTTGAAGGACCAAAATTTGCCGTAAATTTGTTTTTTAAGTTACAATCCAATAATGTTATTTAACTTTGATTATTGAAACAGTTAATTTTGATAAACATTTAATACTGTATTAAAAAGCTACCAGGATTTAATATGTTTTTTTCACGCTTTTCTCTTTTTATTCAACATTACGATACAGCAGGATAATTGCGTTTTCTCGGTGGTAGGCCATAACATCGGCTGCCGGCAGAAGTTACCACCTACCAGACAAGGTCTTGCCGCCAAGCGATTTGTCGTGTTCCGGCATGATGTCTGGTGACGCCGTACGGAGGACGGGTCTGAGCAATAGTGCTGCGATGTGTACCGGGTACGATGCGCCAAATGTTGTTGTGTCGGGAGTTTGGTCGTGGAGAGTCTCCAGATCAATCTCTCTCTGGCGCAGCATCGTTGGTCGTGTTGGTCTTGGGTTTAACATTGCATCACCTCACTCAACTGCCGTCATCCTTCCTATTCCTAAGTTTTTTTTAAATGAATAGGCTTAATAAACTAGTGCGCTTTACCATCAACGATTGCATCACTGCTTACCATCAGGCAGGATTGCAGTCAAGCACTTGTTTTTAATTATAAAAAAAAAGCATGACAAAGTATCAACAATGGGTTTCATTTTGACAGTTCAACAATATTCATTGCATTATTTATGTTGTCGAGTGGACACATTTTTTGAACATATTAAGCAATGGATTAGTAATAGGCTTCAGACTGATTGTCCCATGGAGAAAGTCGTTCAATCTGATGATTTTAACCACAGCCTTAAAGCCACATTTGAAAAATAACCCTGTAGGTATCATCTGATACAATTCCACCACATCATGCAAACCACAGAAAAATACTTCAAATAACAGCAAAAATACTTGAAACCGAAGCAAATACTTGAAATCCTTCATAAAATCATTTGATCTGTGATGCGGATAGTCTGATCCCAGCATTTGGACCGTGAAGGCATATCAGCCGGCTTTAAATAACTATTCGGGAAAGATTTGTACGTTTATTGGACGAATATGGAAAATATCTATATTGGATTTGCGTAATAGCCTGCGTGATATTTAGAGTTCTGTACCCAAAAGGGCGAAAATGGGATCCTAATACTGGGTTAGGGGCCCTAGTCTGTTACTACAATAGTGTCAGAATGTTCGATCAGTGATCTCATAATGATAGATTTTGACAAGTTTCGTAACCTACTAACAAAATGGCGTCCTTATGATTTCCAGTGGTCAATCACTGACACTCCACTCCATATTAATAAATGTTCGAATTGAGTAATGGTTTTTACAAAGTCATATTTTATATAACCCGCGCAGATAAAGAAAAGATCTGTAAATGGCGTCCGCTTGCATGTGTTCTCACTCACTCTCTATCGCTGTCTATACTCACACAGTGAAGTAAGCGCTGCAAAAAAAAAAATCGATCAGGAATTCAGGATTCGCTTTCCAAGCTACTTTGATGCACTCATTGCACTCCGAGTTATCGTTAATTTCGTTCAGTTAAAGTCTCTGTTATTTTGTTATTTTTGTTGATATTATTGTTTTTGTTGAGTTTGAACAATCAAACTCAAGAAAAACAACAATAAAAACAAACATAACAACAAACAAGTAAAATGTCAAATTTACGTTGTAAATAACAATATTTACAACGTAAATTTGACATTTTACTATCTTAGCTTTTGGTTTGTGATTGAACAATGGCATGTTTTGTCAACCGTACCATAAGTATCCGCCGCCATTTTCAGATCTTTTCTTTATATGCGCGGGTTATACTAGTTGTAATCATTTCGAAGCAAATTGCTTATCCATTGCCTTATATGTTCGAAAATGTGTTTTCTCAAAAACGTAAATAACGCAATGAATCTTGTTGAACAGTCAAAATGAAACCCATTGCTACTGATATTAGGTTACGCAATTACCCTGCGGGTTTAATATTAATGGCAATACCGCAATGTCTTGACATTGGCATATTGCCATTATTATAAAACCCGTTAGTAGAAGTGATTTTCTAAAACTACAACTCAATTTGAACATTTATTATTATGGAGTGGAGTATCAGATATTAACCACTGAAAATTATAATATTTTGTTACTAGATTAGGAAACTTGTCAAAATCGATCATTATGAGATCACTGATTGAATATTTTGTCACTATTGTAATAGCGAACTAGGGCCCCACTAAGTTACACGGAGTGACTGTCTATTTGACTCATGAAATACACTTACAGAGTAAGTAAATTCGGTAAGTCTTCTCGGTGGTATACCATAACATCGGCTGCCGGCAGAAGTTACCACCCACCAGACAAAGTCTTGCCGCCAAGCGATTCGTCGTGTTCCGGTTTGATGTCTGGTGAAGCCGTATGGAGGACGGGTCTAAGCACTTGTGTTGCGACACTTGTATTGTGATAGGGTCTCCAAAGCCTGGAGCACAGGCGTAGAGTAGCCAGCCTTTCGGTCTTCTATGGGATGCATTCTGGTGAGTGTGCAAGGGAATTGCAGATTTAATTCCCCCATGTCCGTTCCACCATCGGACGACCCGTCGTATGGCGAGTTTCCACCCTTACGTTGTTGACACCACTGCGATCCGGACGAAGCTTTTCGTTTCCTCGTTTATACCGCGTACATCGAGGGACTGGAACAATTTGCCAGCGGCGGTGTTTCCGTCACACTACAATTTGAGTGTCTTCAAGGCAAGAGTGAATAGGCTCTTAATAAACTAGCGCGCTTTACAATCAACGATCGCATCACTGCTTACCATCAGGCGGGATTGCGGTCAAGCGATGGTTTATAATTTATAAAAAAAAAATGTCCCTCCACAGATCCACCACAGCAAGCATAGCTAAACCTGATGTATCCGTGCGTCTCTTATTACTTAGTTACAAGGCCTTGAGACTTTACAACGATGTAATAAACATCTCTGCCAATCCTTTGGAGGGAAACGAGCGAGATGTTACGTAAGTTTGATTCAAACTAGGGCCATTTCCCTACATAATCGCTTCACCATCTAAGATTTACATTATCAGCGTGGAAGATAATTTTATTCATAAGGAGCGCTTGTACCACTCTTGGGGACAGTGCGGCTCCATATTACATATTATAGAAATTTCGGCGATACATGACCTTCCGTCAGGAGGGATACTATAGGAATAATATTCTCGAGTTCAGAACGAGAGTCGATCCTGTTTTCGGAACGAGTACATTTTTTCACTTCAAAATTTTTGTACCGATGGCAAAGTTTTTGAAAAATATCAGCTGTACTGCTGGATCGATCAGTAAAATCTATCCGTAAGTCTGACCAACAGTCGCAACAAGGGGTATCTCATAATACCAGATACCCCTCGGTGGTAGCGGTATTTTCTCCGTGGTAGACCATAACATCGGCTGTCTAGTGAAGCCGTATGGAGAACGGGTCTGAGCAGTTGTGTTACGATGTGTGCCGGGTACGACCCTTGTCCGATGAAGGCCAGTCCGCGCCGCAGCTGAGCCAGTAATATCATAATGTCCCAACAATGACCTCTGAGTTTGTTTCGGCGTTTCTTCTCAGAGCTAGTACTAGGAAACGTCGTGGTCATCAAACCATTAAAAATACATTCGATCCAGCCGTCCCTTGCTGTCCTCTCTAGCGACGCCCTAAGCCGAGGTTCGTATCCCACAGGGGGTGCCCTTAGTGCGTAGTCGCCCAATTTTAATTTAGTTTTAAGTGCCCCTGGCTGGAGGCTTTAATTTTAATTAAGGTATCCACAGGAAAGTCCGGTTAAGTAGTTACGGCCTCTAATGACCACCTACGAGATGCCATATCAAAAAACAAAAAAAAAAAAAGCCGGGTACGATGCGCCAAATGTTGTTGAGTCGGGAGTTTGGTAGTAGAGGGTAGCGGGATCCGAAGTACGGTGTTTGCGCTTTAACATCAACGATTGCATCACTGCTTACCATCAGGCGGGATTGCGGTTAAGCACTAGTTTATAATAATAATAGTTAAAAAAAATACTAATAAGTGGGTTATGGTCAGACAGGGAGTCCCCCTTTGTAAAATAATGGTATTCAGCTGGATCCGGTTAGACGGGAAGCTGACCTCAATATAGTTGGGAAAAGGCTAGGCAGGTGATGAATTTACTAGAGAAAAACTGTCTAAGAATAACTTTCACAAACATACCTCCATACTAATATTATAAATGCGAAAGTAACTCTGTCTGTCTGTCTGTCTGTTACGCTTTCCCTGATGTAATTTGGCATAGACAATATTTAGACCCTCAGAGAGAACATAGGCTTCCTTTTATCCCGGAAAAATTTGATATTCCCGAGGGAAATCTAAAAAGCACGATATAACCGAACTCCACGCGGGCGAAGCCGCGGGCGGAAAGCTAGTAACATAATATAATGTTCCCAATTCTGGGACATAGGCCTCCTCTTGGTGAGAGGGAGTGGGCCACAATCTACCACGCTGGCCCAGAGCGGGTTGGTAGATTTACAGACATCTCAGCTTGAAACCAGTCAAGCTCATATGACTGGATTTTCTTTGAGAACATTCTGATTTCTTTGTAAATTTATATGACGCTTACAGATGAGAGCAATAGATGAGTAATTTACATACATACAACGTGTAACGGAAATGATATATACATATGTATGTACATATCGAGGAGGCATTAAATAAAGCACACCCAGACGAAGCACACCTAAAGTTTTCCGCTTAGTATACCCGTAGATGGGCCTCAAATAAAAATTTAACACTAATTATTACAACAGTCTCATAATAATCCAATAAATTGGCTGTAAACAGTTCCCTCAGCAGAGCTTCCCAACAAGTGGCTCTAAAAATGAACATGGATAAGACGAAGATCATGTCGAACTCTCATGTCGCACCCACTCCAATTGTAGTTGGTTGCTCTGCACTCGAAGTTGTTGACGAGTATGTATACCTGGGACAGAAAGTCCAACTAGGTAGGTCCAACTTCGAGAAAGAGGTGTCTCGGCGAATCCAGCTCGGTTGGGCAGCGTTCGGGAAGCTACGCCACATCTTCTCGTCGTCCAAGATACCACAGTGTCTCAAGACTAAAGTCTTTGACCAGTGTGTGCTGCCAGTGATGACTTACGGAACTGAAACGTGGTCGCTCACAATGGGTCTCATACGAAGGCTCAGAGTCACACAAAGGGCAATGGAAAGAGCTATGCTAGGGGTTTCTCTGCGTGATCGAATCAGAAATGAGGAGATCCGCAGAAGAACCAAAGTCACTGACATAGCTCTGCGAGTCGCTAAACTTAAGTGGCAGTGGGCAGGGCACATTGCTCGTAGAACCGATGGCCGATGGGGTAGTAAGGTTCTGGAGTGGCGGCCACGTACTGGAAGACGCAGCGTAGGGAGGCCCCCAACAAGGTGGACCGATGACCTGGTGAAGGTCGCGGGAAGGCGATGGATGCGGGCAGCACAAGACCGGTCAGCGTGGAAAGCCTTGGGGGAGGCCTTTGTCCAGCAGTGGACATCTATAGGCTGAAGAAGAAACAGTTCCCTTGCTTATTCAAATAAACCTTTGCAAAAATTCTAAGGTCTAACAAAGTAAGAGGTAAACCCCAATCACCGTATGTAGCCCCAGCACGCAATATTGCGATTTCTTTCTAGCATATTAACCCAGTTAGGCTTTAGGCTATGTAACATCACGCTGCGACCAATAGGAGCCGAGCATAATAACTAACTAGACGCGATCTAAGTCGCGGACGGCCGCTAGTGTTTATATAAAACAGTGAAAAATTACAAATCAAACAATATTACTTAGCCTGTGCCATTGAAGTTATTCAGACAATTTTTCAAAACTTTTTTGATATTTAACTTTAATAAATAATTGTATATAGTTGTGACAACAAATTCTCGTCTATACTTCGGCAAAATATGGCTAATGAATCAGTTTGGCCAATAGAACAAACAAAATTTTAGCTGGGTTCAGTATCATGCAATAAATACGAAAAAACATTAAGAGGGAACTCTAGTGGTGCTTTCTCTATACAAACGTATTCCGCTGTTTTCTTCGTGGATAATGCTTTTAGAGCATTTTTTTTTTACAATCTTACACCATGATTATACGTTTTTGTAGGTAAAATCAGCCTGAGCTGCAACTGTCCTTTTCGCACTTTACCGGGAGAGGCTGGAAGCAGCGCGACGTTAATTCTTTCTTCAATACCTCATCATCATCATCATCCCAGCGTTAATCCCAGTCGCATCCGAAGCCTTTTCAGCTTTGGAGTCTGGGGTCCGCTTTACCAGTCCAACTGCTGATATGGCTAAACTTCGACATTTTCCGTGAAGCGACCGCCGTCTGACCTCCACAACCCGAAGGCGACATCGAAGCATTGCAGTTAGACCAATTGCTGGATTTTTGAGGGCTCCAACAACCCGTAACGACTGCCACTAGATGTTCGTATGGCAACCGGGACCAACGGCTTAACGTGCTTTCCGAGGCATTACCAGACCAGTGCAAATATTCATATTCATGCATACAAATACTTGCACAGTGCGGGGATCGAACCCGCGCCACCTTGCGCAGCGGCCGCGTCCGCTACCGCTACGCCACGGAGGCTTTCTTCAATACCTATTTTCCAATTTCCTCGGCACTAGAGTCTCTTAAGTTTAACTATCATCATTGTTACCTCAGCTCTCAAAGTAATCCCGTTTTACCAGTATCTTACTGAGGTAGTAGCATACCTTTTGTACGTGTTCAGATTCTTAGAGTATCTGTTCTTGCTTTAGAGCGCCGGTGGCCACGTGTCGGTTCGAACCCAGTCAGACACTTTACTTTTTGTAAATTATTTCATTACCACTGCTCTCAAAACGGTGAAGGAAAACATCGCGAAGAATGATGATGATAATGTTCCCGACCGATTTCGGCCAGGGCGACCACTTCGACTCCTAGCCGATGATTTGGCGCTCATGCGTCCGGAGATGGCTTATGTAGCCTATCTTGGCGGCGAAACTTGGTGCACACTGAGGGCACGTAAGCACGCCGTCGACGTAGTTGTATGTGATGGCAGCAGGTGGGCGAGCCTTTAATTGGTCGCGTTTGGCATCGAGGTCAGCTTTGCGCTGCTCCTCAAACTCGCGTACTTGTCCGTACACCATTCTGCGCCATTCTGACCGTTTTGCTGCCAAACGCTTCCATTCAGAGGGTCTATATTGCATCTCTTCATGTGTCGTGTAAAGACATCCTTGACCGGAGGAGTTCTCCGCCATGCTTTCGCTTGCCCTCCTCCAGCTCTGAGAAGAAGATGCGCTTCGCCACTCTTTCGTTCGCCATACGTGATACGTGTCCGCACCACCGAATCTGTCGACGCATTAAATAAACCTCAATGCCACCAACATTAGCTCGTCGCAGGACTTCGGTATTTCGCACTATGTCAGACCATTTGATCTTCATAATGGATCGGAGATATTTAAGGTGAAAACGATCTAGAGTACGTATGTGGTGGCGGTACACACACAATGTCTCAGCGGAATATAGAAGGTTTGGCAGCACAATTGCCATATATTGGGATATTTTCGTAGCTAGCTTAAGGTCATGTGAGCAGAAGACCTTGGAACACAACTTGCCAAACGCTGCAGCTGCAGCTCCGACTCTGCTGTTGATCTCAGCATCAAGGTCACACTTAGAACTTATAGTGTTCCCCAGATAACGAAACTTGTCCACTTGCTTCAACACATCCTCACCATTCAGTGTCTCGTGACCGTGAATGTCTAGGGACATCAGGGACATCACCTCCGTCTTGTTGACGCTGATTTTTAAGACGTACTTACGGCAGGCTTGATGAAAAGCGGACATCAGCTGTTGTAGGCCGTCTAGGGATTCTGCTAAGAAGCACAAATCATCAGCATACATGATCTCAGTAATCAGTGCATGTGAGATTTTGGTGCGAGCCTTAAGTCTATCCAGATTGAAAAGACCGCCGTCGGTGCGGAAGCGGATGTGAACTCCTTGTGGAACAATTTATAAGACCTCTCCGACTACCACTGCAAAGTATAAGGCGAACAGAGTTGGTGCTAAGACGCATCCTTGCTTCACCCCACAGGTAACGGGGAAGAAGTCTGTCTGTGCACCGTCTACAGCAACGCAGTATTGCATGCCGTCATATAGGAGTCTAAGAAGTCTCACAAACTTTTCAGTGCATCGCAGCTTACCTAACACTAACCATAAGGCTTTACGAGGCACACTGTCGAAAGCCTTCTCCAAGTCAACAAAGCAGAGGTGTACCTCTGCTTTGTTGACTTGGAGAAGGCAGCAACTGCAGGAAAAGAGTAGAGAACAGGGTCGTAAGCTGTAGCTTACGACCCTGTTCTCTACTCTTTTCCTGCAGTTGACGCACGGAAAATATCGCTTCACAGGTGCCTCGGTCCGGTCGGAAGCCGAACTGAGTTTCAGGCAGGATCTTTTCAGACAACCGAAACCAGTAACCGTAAACGGGTACCGGAACCGGTAAACCGGTATGTTCTAGAGCCAAAACTTTGAAATAATGTGACATCTACCAACCCGCACTGGGCCCACGTGGTAGGTTACTGTTTACTCCCTCTCACCGAGAGGAGGCCTGTATCAGTGGCGGCGTAGCATTGGTTGGCACCCGGGGCGACTTTCTATCGAGCACCCTCAAAATAAAGACAAATATTAGACGTGTTTACGTGACTTTATTTTGCTAAAATATTCAATGACATTATCAAAATTTACTTTACTCTAATAATCGACAATATGGATAGACTGGAAAGTCGTGTTTGGGTCATTGTAGATCTTAAGTAAGATTTTATTAACTTTAATATTGAGAAATTTCTTTCGCAAGTAGCCACCGAAACACAAACAGTTAAAAAATGTTAGACATAGAGCTAGACTTGGAACAGAATCAGAATAGTCCCATTTTACAATAAATTTCAGAAGCATGAGGGTAGTCCATTGGATCGCTTTTTGAAGAGAAATGCTGGCGACTTCCAGTTGGCGTCTCAGCCATAAAATCTCCAAAATAATGTCCTTTGCAGAAAATTCATCAAACATTTTTGTAGGATTTGGAATTATATCACGAAGTTCTTCTGTTGACGTTAGTATAGTTTCAGACTGAACAACACCAAATGTTATGAGAATGTCATCCATTGCTTTGTAGCGGTGCTCTTCTTCTTCAGCCTATAGATGTCTACTGTTGGACGAAGGCCTCCCCCAAGGCTTTCCACGATGACCGGTCTTGTGCTGCCCGCATCCATCGGCTTCCCGCGACCTTCACCAGGTCATCGGTCCACCTTGTTAGGGGCCTCCCTACGCTGCGTCTTCCAGTACGTGGCCGCCACTCCAGAACCTTACTGCCCCATCGGCCATCGGTTCTACGAGCAATGTGCCCTGCCCACTGCCACTTAATTTTAGCGACTCGAAGAGCTATGTCGGTGACTTTGAGAAACTTCGAGCATAGCTCTTTCCATTGCCCTTTGTGTGACTCTGAGCCTTCGTATGAGGCCCATTGCGAGCGACCAGGTTTCAGTTCCGTAAGTCATCACTGGCAACACACACTGGTAAAAGACTTAACTCTTGAGACACTGGTATCTTGGGCGACGAGAAGATGTGGCGTAGCTTCCCGAACGCTGTTTTTGTTTTCGGAATTTCCTCCTTCCTCTTCTTTCCACGGAAATATCCAAGCCCTCACATTTTTTAGTTGGGTAGGAAATAGCTCTTTCCACTATTTGGATACGTTGAGTTTAAAGAAAAATTTTCAGGGCTTTGATTTTTATAACACACTTTTCCAGCGATAGCCCAGATGTTTGGATATACTTTTGTGTCCGGTGAACTTCTTCTAGAATTTCACACCAAAAAGAGAAGTAGCACAAATAACCGAAGTCACGCAAAGCTGGTAAGAGTGTGGATGCTGCTTCTGTTGTATCGACGTTTTCTCTGCTGCTTCTGGGATCACACATGTCTTCGAATGTTGATCCAAGTTTCTCAAAATTATTCTTCAATGACTTAACAGCATCGTGATGCGCACTCCATCTTGTCTCTACTAGTCATTTAACCGATACGCCTACACTTTGCATTAGAATTTCCCATCTATGTGTAGAAGACGAAAAGAACGTGTAAACTCTTTCTACTGTTCCGAAAAATGTTTCATTTGAACTAACACACCTAAAAGAGTGCACCCAACATAGATTTAGCGAATGATTAGCACAAGGCATAAACAAAGCTTTAGGTTTATGTTCCTTAGTTATAGATTGTACACCACCATGAACTCCTGCCATGGTTGCAGCGTTATCATATCCTTGAGCCCGACAAAGATGAATGTCCAAGTTATCACTGCGCGACAGAGTTGGCATTTCTTTGTCACCGTGTTGTCACCCCTTGATGCTTGGCACCCGGGGCGGACCGCCCCCACCGCCCCCCCTTTACGCCGCCACTGGCCTGTGTCCCAGGAGTGAGAATATTAAACGCTGATTATGATGATTTTTCATCTTTATTCGAATTGTAGGAGAATAGCTAATTGTAGGAGAATAGCTAATTGTAGGAGAATAGCTAAATGTTCACTAACTCACTTTTCGTTCGTGTTACCGTGGTAGCTCCCGCTTTCCACGGTATAGGTCTGATGGCCCCCGGGTGGTCGTTGCGTGAAGCTCCCGTTACCGCACGATTATGACTTTATGTCGCCCGCTATACGATTATTATGGCTGGGTAGCTCCGGGCTTGCCTTCAGTTTTGAAGGTATGCCTAGATTTTTGACTTTTAAAGGTTCCGTACGAGCGAATGAAAAAACGGAGCTTTGTAAGATCAGACGTGTCTTTTCGCCTGTTACAGCAAATTTGCTATGAAGTCAAGTATATTTTTTAAACGCCTATGAATTGCTATTTAAGTCAAAAAACGGACATGGTACGTTTTAAAATTAATGAAAACCTTTTTAAACTTCACCCTAATTTCGTAACACGCTGTTACTATTAATTTTGAAACATATTGCTAATCCATTGGCCCTTAAGCTTGAAAACTCTTTCTGCTCAAGAACGTCAAATAACGCAATGAATGTTGTTGAACTGTCAAAATGAACCCATTGCTATTGATAGTGTTTTACGCAATTACCTTGCTGTATCGGGTCACGATACAAATGAAGAACACTTAATTAATTAATTAATCTATTTATTTCGAGCAACCAGACTCATAGTGTTAGTTACATGTGCCTACAAACTATGTTAGTAATACAAACAATACAAAAGCAGCAGTGGTTCACAAACTGACAGTCCAAAACATTTCCCGTTAAAAACCCCATATTTTAAAATTATTTGAACAGCGCAATTGATGGCCCCGATAAATGTCCCAATTTTGAATTATCTAAAAATATTGAAATTGTCAAATCGTAAAATAAAATGTTAATTAAAATGTCAAAATATAAAATACAAAATGTCCAAATTCAAAACAAAATAATAATAATGTCAATTTTACCTGCCCCAAGATTGATAAACGGGTGCATGTAAGGCCTGCCAGTGCTGCATGAAAGGCCCGTCCAATCTGCTGGCAACAACGGTAAGAAGACTGTTGCCGCTGTCCCGCACAGAAGAAGAGAAGAAGTTCACCGGACACAAAAGTATATCCAAACATCTGGGCTATCGCTGGAAAAGTGTGTTATAAAATGTGAGAAACTCAAATATACAAAGTGGTGACGACAATACGACAATAAATTAAACATTGTGTACCTCAACAGATTCTCTGTCTACCCATAACAAAGAATATAAATATATACATTAGTTTAGCCACAGGAATTTATTTTTAATTATTCACATTTTCTACATGAATGTATGTATGTATGTTGTTAATGAAGCGCTTACAGGTTGATGACCACCGCATCCAGCGGCACTAAACTTTAATAATAATGGCGCGAAAAAAAGCAAGTCGACACAGGATCGCGCTGTCGCCGATCAGGGGTCAGTGAACGAATATTTTAAAGGATGTTCTATTCCGTTGACAATTTTATGCGATATAGTTTGTTTGAAATTCTCATTTTTTTATTTTTGATGCTAGGTTTTGTCTATGGTTTAGGATTATTTCTATGAACCAGCATTGTCCGTGTTTTCATTTATTGTCGTATTATCAGCACCACTCTGTATACATATTTTTGTATGTTTTAAAGTAAATTGTTTAAAATTTATTTAAGAAAATCGATGAAAACTTACTCTTGCCTTTCCTCCAAAACCACTGCTGAGAATAAATGATCATATTTTTTTTTTGTATTGCGTATGGAAAATCATCAAATGGCCTCTCCCGCTCGGCGGAACGGAAGGGCGTGTTAGACTTTTACTGACTAAAACCCACCAGTGTTCCTTCACTTGCCTGTACGCCAGGGACCCCGGTATCTCTTTCGAACACCCCACGGCATAGTTGATCATCATGCTTACTCATGACGGCAAATACATGTATAATAAAGATATTACTCTCTCCACAAGTCTTTCAAAATTATCATCTACCTTTTTTTTATCGGCACCACCACTGCTGGGCGCTTGCTCAATGCGGTTTGGCGATTTCAAACTTAAAGTCCAGGTTTGCTCAAGATGTTTCCTTCACCTTTTAATAACTCATTGGTGTCCAAGATATACTTAGAAAGTACATATAACTTACAAAAGTGACATTGGTACTTACCTGACCTGGAATCGACCCGCACACTCATACTTGAGAGACTGGTGTTTTAACCACTAGGCCACCACGACGTCTTTGTAAATAATATTAAAATATTTTTTTTTTTTCTTTACTTATTTTATATACAATATGTAAAGAAAACCCTGTCCGATCCGTGAAGGTATTGTTAGGTATCGATAACTGATTCTACTAATGCCCACAAACACAGGCTAAACTTAAAAAAAAATTCCCCCTAAAAAAATAAATATTATTCCGCAAAAAGAGGTAAATTAAAACATGCGTCGCGGCCATCCAGGCGCGGGCGAAGAGGGGCAGGGCACGCGGCACGCGGTCGCATCGCTATTCGCTCAGAATTATACCGTCAAAAATTACCAAATTTTGGGGAAGTTGGAATTAATTCGCGGGAAAAAAAGATAATTTCAAAATTCACAAGTATTGTTACTATGATGATTATGTAAAATTTCATATGTTATTTGGTCATGTGTTTACCTAACCTTTACTATCCTTACGGGTCGGGCAGGATTTTCTTAACATATTGTATGTATAATTTTGGATATGAGTTTATTTGTGTATCTAATGCAGTATATTTATCTATAATAAGTATTTGTAGTAACGACAGTCATATTTGTTGTTTGGGAGAATCTCTGTCCATTCATTTGTTGCTGGAAGAGATTGTATTAGCGATAAGGCCATTGTATGTGTTCTTGTGTTGAATGTATTTTGATCGATCTAGGTTTATATAAATTAATAAATTATAGAGATATTTTGTAGTTGAAATTCTGATTAAATGTTGGTAATGGTATGGGAGAAATTCATAATGTGGGGCAAAGCTTTTATTTTATTTTTAAAAGCAAGTAGGTACCACAGTATCTATCTGACTTTCGGTACCTAAACCTAACCATCTCAGATACCGCCTGGGGACACTTGACTTAACTCCTGAATAAATATAGTTTAAAAAACTAAAAAAACATGCTATTAAAAAAATCAAATTAAAAAGTAAAAAATAATTTAAAAAAAAAGCGTGAGGCGCTTTGTGCCACAATTTTTGTATAGGTATTAAGCGCCTTACGCTTTTTTAAAAATTATTTTTTACTTTTTAGTTTGATTTTTTTTAAAAGCATGTTTTTTTAGTTTTCTAAACTGTTATTATTTTCAACTTTTTAGTTCAAATAAAAAAAACAACAAATAAAAAAAAAACGAACGGACGAACGTATTGAAAACGGTGGGACATTTTACAGTAATGAGCCGCTCACTCGTAGTCCAAGGAGTTAGAGACGGACAAACAAACAAACAAGCAAGCAAACATACAAGTGTAGCTAATAAAAAGCATGTAAAAAGAAAAAAAGACCTCATAAAAATAAAGCCGTGAGTTTATAAATGTACTCAGAAACCCAGTTTAAATATTTTTCTATAACTCAAAAAAAAAAAAAAAATCTAGATAGCATTTCAGCAATCTGAAACAGCTGACAACAGTCTTTGATAACGAATCCTGAGCAAATAATCCATGTGCTTTAACAGTTGAGGTACCTTGCCGAGGTCATAGGCGGCAGTAACACGATTACCCAAATATTACAGAATTCGTTCACGTATTGGCGAAAAATTCGCCTTTCTTGGATCAACAAGAGATTTGGCTGAAAATCATCAGAGCGGAAAAACTCACAGGGTTCTGTGGTTATCGTGTGGGGTGAGGTGTGAGAGGAGCGGACAGCGAATAGAGAATCTCTAGGTTCAATCAGTTTAATCCAGTAGTTTAATTTCATAAACAAGTAGCATTGGGCTTCATTTTGATAGTACTTACAACAACATTCATTGTATAATTTACGTAGGTATTTGTAAACATATGAAGCAACGGATTAGCAATGTGCTTCAAAATGAATTATATTATTAGTATTAATTGGAATAATTTATTTTAATCTGTATTGCTAATGCTTTGCTGTATAAATTGGAATAATTTTAATCTGTATTGCTAATGCTTTGCTGTATAAATTGGAATAATTTTAATCTGTATTGCTAATGCTTTGCTGTATAAATTGGAATAATTTTAATCTGTATTGCTAATGCTTTGATGTATAAATTGGAATAATTTTAATCTGTATTGCTAATGCTTTGCTGTATAAATTGGAATAATTTTAATCTGTATTGCTAATGCTTTGCTGTATAAATTGGAATAATTTTAATCTGTATTGCTAATGCTTTGCTGTATAAATTGGAATAATTTTAATCTGTATTGCTAATCCATTGCTGTTTAAAAAACGTGTCTGCTCAACGACGTAAATAACGCAATGAGTATTGTTGTTCTGTCAAAATGAAACCAATTGCTACTGATAGTGTGTCAAAGTGTCAAATTGGAATGAGTAGGAAAATTAATATAAAAAATCCGAATGACATCTGCTCGGTGTCACGTTGTAACTAATAAGCTCTTGGATATTGGCGAGAGCCGGTATGTGCCAGCTGGAAATCTTTTTGAGTAATCTTCAGTTCTAATATACGATATACAATATGTAAAGAAAACCCTGTCCGATCCGTGAAGGTATTGTTAGGTATCGATAACTGATTCTACTAATGGATACAAAGCCAGGCTAAACTTCAAAAAAAAAAATCCCCATAAAAAATTAATATTATTTCGTAAAAAGAGGTAACTTAATACATGTGCGGTAAGCAACCCTTCCGCGGGTGGCGGGGAACAGGGCACGCGGCACCTGTGACGTGGTCGTCGTCGCTATTCGCTCATAATAATACCGGTGTTGTCACTTTTTTAAAGATTACCAAATTTCGGGGAAATTGGAATTAATTCCCGGGAAAAAAATATTATTTCAAAATTCATTAGTATTGTTACTATGATGATTATGTAAAATTTTATATTATATTTGGTCAAGTGTTTACTTAACCTTTATTATCCTTATGGGTCGGACAGGGTTCTTTTGCATATTGTATAAAAGTGAATTAGGTAGATTCAATAAAATAGGCATTTTTTGACAAGCTGTTCTTTTATAAAACAATTTTGACAAGCTGTACTTATATAATTTTATAAACATTTTTTCACAAGCTGTGCTTTTGTAAATATTTATTGAAAACCTGTACCTACTTTTATAATTTTACAAACATTTTTTTGACAAGCTATGCTTTTATAAACATTTTTTGACAAGCTGTACTTTTATAATTACCCGACTACGGCAAAGCAAAAGGAGGGTTATGATTTTGACAGGCTATGTATGTATGTATGTATGTGTAGAGATAAATTTTCAAGTTTGGAAAGGCGTAGTCACACGTTGACAAGGTGCTATATAGGTAGGTATATGTAACGTGTGACTACGCCTTTCCAAATTTGAAAATTTATCTCTACATGGTGAATATTGCATACTTCAGAATAGTATTGTATGACATTATTGTCAATTTACAACGAAGGCATCTTGGTAGAGTCTACTGTGTCCATTTACTTGCAACAACATTAACAACTTTGTTCAATTCAGTGTTCTGAAAATCTTGTTATAGACTTTTTCAGCGTCGATTTTTGTCGTAGTTGGGTTTTAGTTTTTTTTTATAAATATTTTTTTGACAAGTTGTGCTTTTATAATCATTTTTTGACAAGCTGTACTTTTATAATTTTATAAATATCTTTTGCCAAGTTGTGCTTTTATAAAACATTTTTTGACAAGCTATGCTTTTATAAATATTTTAACTTTGATCTCTAAAGGCAGAGACCATATTATCATAAGGAATGCATGAAATAATCTAGGATTTATATTTTAGCTTTACTGCTGACTTAAGCAGTTTTCAACTGCTTCCAGTTAATCCAGTCCCAGTCCACTGGGAAAGGCTAGGCAGATTCATGTATTTCTGTTGCCGCTATAATAGCGAATATATAAACAGGATATTTAAAAAAAATATTGCTCATAGTAGCTACAGATAATGGTACGAAATACTTCGTTCACGTGTCCAACTCATATTTGGCCAGTTTTCTTATTTGACGATATTGCCCTACGAAAAGTGGTGTTGAAAATCTCATTTCCAAAAGTCATAAGCTCATCACTTGCATCATCCAGCACGTTTCTATGATTCTTATCACGTCGGCAAAGGTATCCCTGTCAAAAAGTTAACTCATGCGATGTCGACACAGGCCCTGCAAACATTCCTTTGAGAAATCATGAGTTCTTTTACTTGTGTACCTTCTGCTCAAGAATTTTTGGTAAAAATGCTTTTTTTGATGTTAACCCCCCTGAATTAATGGTGAGGCGTGAATGTTAATGGACAGGTTGGGACAATTAAGAAGTCAGTTAAAATAGTACTGTTTGTACCCTTTTTGTGCGTTGCTTTTTCATTGTGAAATAAAATAGTATATAATAGATTACTCTGTTGATAGCCTCCGTGGCGTAGCGGTAACGAACGCCGCCACTACGCAAAGAGGCGTGGGTTCGATCCCCGCGTAGTGCCAATATTTATATGCATGAATATGAATATTTGCACTGGTCTGGTCGTGCCTCGGAAAGCACGTCAAGCAATTGGTCCCGGTTGCCATACGAGTGGTTCCTAACCTTTTCAATGTCACTACCCCTGTGAACAAGTATGGGAATTGATTTTACCCCTAGCTAATTTAAAATAATTATAACCACACAAATTCGAACTAAAATATATTTATTATGTAAGAAATTGCACGTTTAGGTAACTAGTAAAGTAATATATAAATCTCGGAGTTAACTAATGTGAAGGTTGAAATTGCTTTGCATTCGCAAGTTTGACAATATTTAGTTCGGCTTCACTCATAATTAAACTTTTATTTTGTTTATTCCTATTTTAATACTATTTCGAGTCATCCCGTGCTACCCTCCTAGAATCTCCGTTTTACCCCTGCGGGGGTAATTACCCCCAGGTTAGGAACCACTGATCTAATGGTAGTCGTTACGGGTTGTTGGAGCCCTCAAAAGTCCAATATTTGGTATAACTGTAATGCTTCGATATCGCCTTCGGGTTGTGGAGGTCAGACGGCAGTCGCTTCATGAAAAATATCGAAGTTTAGCCAAAATCAACAGTTAGTCAGGTAAAGCGGACCTCAGACTCCAAAGCTGAAAAATCTTCGGATGCGACTTTAATTGACGCTGAGATGATGATGTTGATAATAGATTATTTACTATTTATTAAATAACTTTAGGAAAAATAACTTAATTATTTCAAAGCTTTATTAATTCTATCGCCAATGGAGTATATACTCTGACATCAACTTAATAAACATTGTAATAAAGTTGATATTTGTTCAAATATATGTAAATAACAACTCGTGTTGGTCTAGTGGTTAAAACACCAGCCTTTCAAGTATGAGTGTGCGAGTTGGATTCCAGGTCAGGCAAGTACCAATGTAACTTATTTAAGTTATATGAACTTTCTAAGTAGGTATATCTTGGACACCAATGACTGATTAAAAGGTGAAGGAAAACATCTTGATGAAACCTGGACTTTAAGTCTGAACTCGCCAACCCGTATTGAGCAAGCGTGGTGATTACGCTCAATCCTTCTCTGTATGAGAGGAGGCCTGTGCTCAGCAGTGGGACGATAAAAAGGTTGATGATGAAGATGGTATATTTTTGAAAAGCAGTAGGCTTATTATTTAACCAAAAGTAAAACCAGACAGCATCAAGTTCTTTACTAGCACCAAAAGCAACTTTACATTAAGTAACGTTTAGCCGTGAAGCGTTAAAGGAATCAAGAATACATTAACAAACAAACATATTTCATTCACTTCAAAATCACAAAAAGAAAACGAAAAATCGCGTAGCAGGCCAACACGGAATGTACAGCAAATTCCTTTTTATGCGCATTCCAATGCGGGGCTTGCTCCAAAGTATTTTGACAATGATTAATGACGTTGCAGAGATGGTGCAATGGACTGTAAAACGGCACACCAAACTTGTGGGACGGCATTCGTAACAAGTTTCAGAGGAGAAATAGGTAGGTAACCTGAAGAACTTAGGGTCGCACTTGTTAAAGATGCCTTGAACAGTTTTGTACTCTATCCTTTGCAAGATTTAGCTGAGATTTTATTAAAATAAATGGAGTTCGAAATAGTACTTTTAAATTAGTCGAATTTTAAGTAAGTAGATAGGTTTTTTTTGTCGTATTCGTTCGTATTTCAGAGGTTTTTGGAGTTTATTGGAGTTTACTCCTTAAGAATCGATTTTCATATATAAGGCGCCCGGTATGAGAAAAATCCGAGGGGTAAAACCTACTAACGAGTAACGAATTTTAAGCGTTACTATTTTAGTGCGCACCTTTGGTGCGCAACTTTCTAATCTAAAAAAGTGGCATAATTATCTTTTTACAACTATATTTTGTTAGTTATTAAGATACCGTTATATTTAAAAAAAAAAATAATTATAATAATTTAAAAAAAAATGTTTATAAAAAAAAAATATTATCAACTTTCTTAAAATTGGTTAAAATTTTCATAAATATGCATTTATATTTTTTAAAATTTTTTATGATTTATTTTATAAATAATTTTTAAAATAATAATAATAATATTTTTTTTTTAATATTTTATTAAATTTTTTATTATTATTTTCTTTACTTAATTTTTTTATTTTTTTCTCGTACTTATGGAGTAAACTCCAGTCGTGCGTCGGAGCTGACACACACACTTATTTTTTTTCTATAATTATAAACTAGCGTTTGACCGCAATCCCGCCTGATGGTAACGCGGCCGTTGCGCAAGGAGGCACGGATTCGATCCCCGCACAGTGCAATTGTTTGTATGCATGAATATTTGCACTGATCTGGTCGTGCCTCAGAAAACACGTTAAGTCGTTGGTCCCGGTTGCCATACGAACATCTAGTGGCAGTCGTTACGGGTCGTTGGAGCCCTCAAAAGTCTAACAATTGGTCTGAATAAATGCGTTTAGCTATCGTAACAAGAAACGAGAAACAGAAACTAAGTAAAACTGGTGGGCGCAAGGTGTAAACAGCCATTGCTTCATCATCATCCCAGTGTTAATCCCAGTCGCATCCGAAGGCTTTTCAGCTTTGGAGTCTGGGGTTCGCTCTACCAGTCCAACTGCTGATATGGCTAAACTTCGACATTTTCCATGAAGCGACTGCCGTCTGACCTCCAAAACCCGAAGGCGACATCGAAGCATTGCAGTTAGACCAATTGTAGGACTTTTGAGGGCTCCAACAACCCGTAACGACTGCCACTAGATGTTCGTAGGGCAACCGGGACCAACGGCTTAATGTGCTTTCCGAGTAAACAGCCATTGCTTCATCAAGCAATATCGGCCAGATCAAGGCCGTCACAAATTATAGCGAATATTAAAATGTGCGTCACATTTTCGTCACTAAAGGATGTAATACTTGCCAAGTCGCTAGCAGGTTGGGCGCAAGATTCTGAACTTAATGATAACGGTCAAGCACTAGTTTATTCCCAGGTTCCATTCCCAGATCGAGCCATAGATCGGTCTGGGAAAGGAATGTGTTTTGTAACAATTTTCCATTAGGAATTTTCTCATTAGAAAGTTGGCGGTGTACTCCACGTATCTTGGAAAGCACGTTAAGCCGTTGGTCCTGTGGCTGATCTCTGATCGGTGGTGTCAAATTTCAAGCCGTCCCATGAAAGTGACGAAAGTGTACGTACACCTGTGTCTGCGCATAGATTTGTGAAGTATAATAAGTATCTCCCGATACGATGGCTAGTCTCCGCTGAGATTGGCCATCATGTCCAAAATACGCCCTGGAGAACTATCATACATCACTCAGGTAAACAAGTCTATTGTGGAAACCCTTTACAATTCGACATTCGGTACATTTTCTTTTAACTATTGACCTTGAAATAGTTGACGGCCCACTGAAACACTAAAACAAGCATGAAATTGAACATCCTGACAAAGTATTAACCTAACTCAGGTAAATGAACCCGAACAGTGCCCAAAAAGATAAAAGAAAACATTCTTTCGGACATCTAATTTAAAACGAGCAAGTCAACAAATGACGGTAGTCGAAATAACTAAGCTGTGCGGTCACCCCCCACCACGAAACTCATCAGTCTCGCATCGACCGTCCTCGGGGTAAGACCTGCGGACTGTCGAATTAAAAATTAACTACCGTAAGGCGCTAGACGTGAGAATTTATCGGTCAGTCTACTTTGTTTATGGACGGTCGGACCTTTTAGGTGATTAGTTTTAGCTTTAAAGTGAATTATGTGGGTGTGTTAGTTTAAAATTTTGCGTTTAAAGTTTCCTGGCTGGATTTAATTATTAAATCTGCCAAACAAGCGAAAAGCTGTTAGTTTTAGAAAAATAATTGAATAACCCTGAGACAATAAACTTCGTTCATATTATAGCGTATTTTTAGTCGTAAATATTAATCGGTTACACATTTGTTTCTTAGAGACAGCCTCCGTGGCATAGCGGTAGCGAACGCGGCTGTTGCACAAGGAGGCGTGGGTTCGATCCCCACGCAGTCAAATATTTGTATGTATGAATACGAATATTTGCACTGGTCTGGTCGTGCCTTGGGAAGCATGTTAAGCCGTTGGTCCCGGTTGCCATACAAACATCTAATGGCAGTCATTACAGGTTGTTGGAACCCTCAAAAGTCCAACTATTGGTCTAACTGCATTGCTACGATATCGCCTTCGGGTTGTGGAGGTCAGACGGCAGTCGCTTCACGGAAAATATCGAAGTTTAGCTAAATCAGCAGTTAGACTGGTAAAGCGGACCCCAGACTCCAAAGCTGAAAAAGCTACGGATGCGACTGGGATTAGCGCTGAGATGATGATGATGATGACATTTGTTTCCTAGACATTGCTTTGTTTACAGCTCTTATAAAAATTAATGTAGGCAATTATATTATCAAGGTTATTTGAATAAAAGCTAGATTGGAAATCAATAAATCTTCCTAACCTTTTCCCAACTATATTGGTATCGGCTTCGAATAGGTATACGAACTCTCCACAGTCCAATCATTCGGTAACATACTACCACTTTGACAAGACTACTTGTCAGATTTTCGGGTTTCTTCGGACCTGCAGCGACTGTAAAATATTTACGAATGACATCCGGAACCCATATTCTCCCGTGGTTGTCGTAAGAGGCGAGGCAAACTCTCACCAGGGAAGCGGGCAGCAGCGCTTCTCCTGTGGAATATAAAATTACTGCGGTCCCCAACCCGCCTGCCAAGCGTGGGGATTATGGTAAACTCTCCCAAAGCAATAAACGGCTTTTTCATTTTTTACTAGCTTTCCGCCCGCGGCTTCGCCCGCGTGGAGTTCGGTTATATCGCGCTTTTTAGATTTCCCCCGGAAACATCAATTTTTTCCGGAATAAAAGGTAGCCTATGTTCTTTCTCAGGGTCTAAAGATTGTCTGTGCCAAATTTCATCAAAATCGTGTGAGAGGTTTAAGCGGGAAAGCGTAACAGATAGACAGAGTTACTTTCGCATTTAAAATATTAGTATGGATACCCGTTGCCCCATACTAGAAATTTCCCCTATAACTTGGGTGCGCCCACAAACATATAAATTCACATACACAAACATCCAGACCCGGAACAACGACTTGTAGGTCATACAAATATTTGTTCCGTGCAGGAATCAAACCCGCGAGACGCAGCGCAGCAATCAATAGCTTAACCACTATGTTAATCGTGCAGTCGACTGCGCTAACCGTAGTCTTGGGGGAGGCCATTGTCCAACAGTGGACCTCTGTAGGCCGAAGAAGGAGAAGAAGACATCCGAAACAAACAGCTTATCGTACTTTCCGATTTCATGGAAGAAAATCAAGATTTACTTTCTAGTTAGTAGATATCACTCGCGGGGCTTGCACGAGAAGTCGAATCAGGGTACTACACAACCGAATTGAAGCGTATTCAATGTAGTACGAAAGAAAATTGGAGCTAATCTGTAACGCGCCGGTTTCAGCTGAAATACGACCCTGAAGTATCGTAAGCGCGGCAATCGCCGCCCGCCGCATTTTGTTATACTGTTTTTTGCCAAAGATTAGGTTATTACAGAATGCAGAGTGGTACTCAGCGGCATACAACTTGCCTAAAAGGGTTTGGCTTGTAATTTAAGCTTTAATACGTATTTTGGTACTTAATTTAAACTTGAACTGTCTAATCTAAAGAGGTTTTGCGTTTAACAGTTCCTTTATCATTTAGCTTAGTACCGAGACGTCTTCATCTTAAAAGGTATTTGCTAAAAATGTGTTGGTAGACGAGTTACTTGTTTTGGCGTTAGTTATGTAACTCAAAACGGTTATGAAGTGTTTTTATTTTAAAGTAAGAAAAGGCAGCTAATTTGTTTTGTTTCTTGCCTGAAAAAAAAAAATTAGAACCAGCAGGGTAACTGCTTAACATGCTCCCCCTGGCAATGGATTTCATTTTGAAGGTTCAACAAGATTTTTTGCGTTATTTACGCTGTTGAGCCGAAACATTTTTTGATTATATGGGGAAGTTTTTTTTGTATAAATTATAAACTAGCGCTTGACTGCAATCCCGCCTGATGGTAAGCAGTGATGCAATCGTTGATGGTAAGGCGCGCTAGTTTATTAAACCTACTCACTCAAAGGAACTGAGTAAATAGGAAGGAAGACGGCAGTTGAGCGCGGTGATGCAATGTTAAACCCAACAACACGACCAACGATGCTGCGCCAGAGGGATATTGATCTGGAGGCCCTCCACAACCAAACTCCCGACACAACAACATTTCGCGCATCGTACCCGGCACGTACATCGCAACACAACTGCTCAGACCCGTCCTCCTTAAGGCTTCACCAGACATCATGCCGGAACACGACGAATCGCTTGGCGGCATGACTTTGTCTGGGTGGTGTTAACTTATGCCGGCGGCCGATGTTGTGGCCTACCACCGAGAAAATTATCAAAATATGTACAGTTCAAAATGATCACAATTGATAATAATAGTCTGTCACGCATTTAAGGTGTTGGTGGTTATCAGTTTTTTTTTGTATCTAGGTTAAAAGGTATTGAAAAAGAAAATTTCTGCAAAAGGGGAAAGTTTTAAGGAAGTTTAAAGTTGTACACCTTTGTGTCCTCCGACGTTTACACAATGAGAATATTTTTTCCGAAGAGTTGTGCAGGGTGTACTCCTAGAGTGTAAATTTTGTCTCTCCTTCACCTTGGTATTCCATCCAAACGTCGTCTGTTCTCTTGGCGATAAGACCGCCCATTGTGTCACCCTTAGTAATATGTTCCTATTTATGTTCTATAAATTATATGATGTAGTTACATAATAAAGAGTATTCTATTCTACTCCCGATCACAGAACAGATAACGTCTTTTATCTATTCTGTGCTCCCGACAGTATACATTATAGAGTAAACCTGAGGAAGGCGTGTGAAATACACATGTTTTGTTCACTAAAGCGATTATTATTATTTTACTTTCTCAGGTTTTTTTTTTATAAAACTGGACAGTCACTTCTCCTCCTAATTCCCTAATCTAAGTCGCATGGCGCAAAATGGTTAATATTCATGACAGTCTGCGGGCGGCGAGTGAAATTGCTTCACATTTTTTATGTCCGCTCCTGCTACAGTCAAACAAAAGTCTTGCGCTAAACTTTATGGGTTCCGTAGATGCGTATTGTCATTTTTGGGCTAGTTTTTATTGGCAGAATATGTTGAATATTCTACCCGTTGATGTACTCCACACTGTTTGTACTTGGTATGGTGGGGTATAATGAGCTCAGGGTTCGCCGAGAGTGCAGTCTTGCTGCAAGCTGGAGCTTCAAGTGCTGGACCGGTACGTGTGGAGGCGGCGACGCCCGCAACTGCTAAACAAGCCTGTGGCCAGAACCAACCACGCCAAAGCCACTGGCGAAAGCACCCCTCACCCGTGCAATCCGTATTGTGAACGAAATCCATGAAAGACTGGACATATTTTCGTGTTCTTTGTGTGAACGCGCAAGAGTTTTATTAAATATTGTATATTTAAAAATTAGTGTATACACACATCAAAAGTGTCTAGGGATCAAGCATTTTTATGCGGATTTCTTGAGATTGAGATGTGGCTTTGTAATAAATTTATGATATTATAAATTTATATGGATCCTTTTTGGTGCATTTCATAATTTGAATCAGGAACTATGAATCAAATTCGAGTAAAAGATGAAAATCAGCTGTCAATATTTTCCCTATAAAAACATACAACGCATTAAAGACATTATTAGTGCTACTGTTTCCCTACTACTGATTAAAACCAACGTTATTATGGAGCGGCGACGTCATTTAAGCAGGGAAGAAATGCTCAGAGCCGTGGGAATGATAGAAGCTGGTTCCCGGCAACGTACTGTGGCTTTAGCTCTGAATACAAGTCAGAGTGTTATCAGTCGACTTTGGACACGTTACCGAAGCACTGGTACCGTGGCTGAGCGCCATGGAGGACGGTATCGCTGCACCACACGGAGACAAGACCGATACATTCAAATCTTAACTCGAAGAGCTCCAACAATAACCGCCATGATGTTAGCCGTGAGGCTTCATCACTCTTCAGGGAACTTAATTAGCGACCAAACAGTCAGAAACCGCTTGCATGAAGTGAACCTTCATTCCCGAAGACCGCTACGGGTACCACCTATAGCAATGCACAATCGTAGGATTCGATATCAATGGGCTCTTGAACACAGAAATTGGGCAGAAGAACAATGGCGTTTCGTGTGCTTTTCTGATGAGTCTCGTTTTGGTATGAGACCGGATACAAGACGTATACGACACTGGAGAACCCCTGGACGCCAACAGCGATTAAAATCCTGCCAGGAAGTCCATCCTTATAGTGGTGGAACCATCATGGTATGGGCGGGTATTTGGATCGGCGGAAGAACTGAGTTGATTTGGATCAGAGGCAACCTCAACGCTCAAATTTATGCTGAAACGATTGTATCAGACGTCATCGTTCCTCTACAAGTGCAAATCGGTCCCTTATTTCAGTTAATGCATGATAATGCACGACCGCACACCGCAAGAGTTGTAAGACAGACTCTCGCCGCAGCTAACATCAATGTCCTGCCCTGGCCTGCTCAGTCGCCAGACTTGAACCCGATTGAGCATGCATGGGATATGCTACAGAGAAGAGCTCTGCCGAATATGGAGGGTATCCAGTCGCAAGAAGACCTTTTTTTGTTGTTGCAACGAACACGGGCGGCCATTCCACAGCGTGATTTGGATGAACTCATTTTGAGTATGCCAAACCGATGTTCTTGTGTTGTTAGTGTTCGCGGTAGAAACACGGATTATTAATTGTTTAAGTTACCCAATAAAATTTTAGAGAAAACTGTTATTTCAGTCTTTTTTTCGAACTTTTGTGTTAGTGGTTCAAATGTCAAATATCCCTTTATTAGGAAAATGGCAAATTTCTTTATTAATGCAAAGGTGACTTGGTTTATCGTTACTGTGACAAACGAAAACACTTTATTTGATGAATCCTTAAAGAAAATTTTAATTAATATCAATCAGGAGAAAAGTTATTGCAAAAATATATGTTGATCCCTAGACACTTTTGATGTGTGTATTTAAGCATTAGTGGATAACTGCACTGTCGCGCATTAGGTTAAAGCCTGTAAGGACAGTTGTAAGAGTGATAAATAAATAAATATTGTATTGTTATTTTAAGCAGTCTTTTGTAGCTTTTCTTGTCAATATCTTTGGTTGTGGTGAGAGTGTTGTAGATATACCAAATCATTGCCTTTAGGAATTTTCAGATTGTCCTATTTACATTATTGAAAACAGTGCTGACTTCGACTTAGATTCAAATTGTGAGTTTCACGCGAGCACTTTCGCCACTGCTCTCAAAATGTGGAAGGAAACCATCGTGAAAATACCCGCATCGCCATGTCCTGAAACTACTAATTCAGTGAAATGTGTCATTTAAAAACTCGCATTGAGTCACAGATGGATTACCGCTCATTTTCTTTTACAGAGACGAGTCTTGTCTCCTGATAGTGGGGATATTATACATTATTTTCTCTCTCGCTAAAAAGTGAAAGTACCTACCAGACCATCCAAACATTACTTAACGATAACTTATCAATCGTATGACAGATTTGATGAAATTTCCGGTGCGCGTTGGACGCCGGAGCGGATATTACGTCTGCCGTTCAAAGTGGGTCACAGACCATTCAAATGGGAGCAATGGACGGCCCATAGATTTGTTGTGTTGGGAAAAAAAATTGGGGAAAATCTGGGAAAGTTTTGGCGAGCTGTTTTGTGAGTTGCTTTTTTTTTTTCGCCGATGTGGAAAGTCCTCATGATTCTTTTTTTAGGCTGTTATTTTTTTGTTGCTTGATCCGTGGATGGGTTTGTGGATCTTTACATAGTAATACCCCCCTGAAAGTACGTTGCGCCGTTTGTCCCAGCTTTCATTCATGTATCTTTGTCAATCGTTTCAAGTTGTCAGACGCTTGAAAGTGTGACAAACAGTATTAAGAAGGGGTATCGTATTACTCAATATGTCTTGTCAGACAGTATCAGGGATTCTCATGAGCAACCTCCTTGGTTGCTTATGTATGCTGATATCGCGCTGGCGGACGCGGACAGGGATAGGTTGGTTCGGCGTATGAATGTGTGGAAGGACTTGCTTGAGAACGAAGTTCTGAAACTCAATGTGGCGAAGACCGTGTATATGGCTAGCAATACGTGTATGTAAGTCTGTGCTCATAGGCGGTGATATGGTCGAGTGCACATACCGGTTTTAATACTTGGGGTCTGTACTCTACGCGTCCGGCGACATTAATTGCGACGTCAGGGCACGTATTTCCATTATATATATATTAGGTGTCATTTGTGACCCTAAAGCTGGCTTGACGTTGTAAGAGATGACATGCGTGCCAACAATCTTGTGAGATTGACAGGATGCTAAAGATCGCGCGAAATGGAGGAAATTGAGCAAGAAAGCGGACGTCGGGCTCCAACGCGAAGGCCGCGGAACGGGGATAAACGATGAGATGATGAAGAGGATGATGATCGTATTACTTAATAACTGGGTTGCGGGGGTCAGATAGGCACACGCAATAATAGCGGCGGTAAGTCCCCTCTTTGAGGAGTGGCTAGAGAGGCGTCCTCACCTTTATCCTGATGCAAGTCCTCACCGGACGCGGCTGCTTCGGGAGGTCTTGTTCCGAATAAGGCGGGAGGATGCCAGGGTGTCAGCGCTATGGGGTTTACCCTGAGGACACGGTGTAGCATACGATGGAGGTCTGCCCGGTTTGGGCGGAACACCGCCGTGTCTTCGTGTGGTTCAGGCCCTGGTCCGGAGCGAGAGTCGAGGCCGTTTCCTCCTTCTGCAAAGCAGTGATGTTGGAAAAAGACGAGGCGGAGAGCATGAGTGAGCGGGAATCTTCAGCGCCCTCATGCCTCTAGCCACCGTAGGAGACGCCCTGGTCGGGAGACAATATCGCCTGCGGGTGGGCAGCTCACCGCCCGGTAAAGACCATGCCCGAGTCGACGAAGCATTCTATTACACGCGAGCCTCAAAGAGATGTCAGCACATCGTGACGGGGTCCACGAAGACCAATGCCTGGGTCAAGGTTGCGGGCTGGACAAAAGGGAAAGGCCCTGGCGTACAGGCAAGTAAAGAAACACGGGTTGGGTTTAGTGAGTAAAAGTCTGACACGCCCTTCCGCTCCGCCCAGGTGAGAGCGGCAATTTGATAATTTCCCATCTACAACAAAAAAGGCACCCAAACGCTTAGAACTGTGTTTAACTGCGTGCAAGAGAGCATAGCAACACGAGCACTACTTCTAATGGCTATAGGCGGTTGATTGAGCGACTAATTTAGCCAATTAGCTGCTGTATATACACTACGCTCACTATATTCCAAACACAAGTCCCTCTAATCATAAACGTTGCCTAAAGCTAACTTAAGTTCTCGTTGGGTTGTCGCTATAGATATTATTAATTATCGCTCCTTACTGTTTCTTTTTTTTTGCCATATTCAAAAAAAAAAAAATAAAGAAGAAAAGGCGCGGTGTCAGTCTGCATTTGACTACCGAAGCGAAAACGGCGACAGTAAGAAGCCAATAGATAATTAAGTGTAGTGACATATCTGCGGAATATACGGCGCCAAAAGCTCAGCGGCTGAAGTGTCAGTCGCAATATTCCGTTGTTACAAACCAAACGGTCAAAACGTCTTGTTCAGCGCGCTACGCGACGAAAAGTTACGTGGTGTCATCGTCAGTCTGTCTGTGTCGACACTTTATGGTGTGCAGTTTTTATGACGTATCTGAATTGCCCAGAAAAATGGATTTAATTAGAATATTAGCTTTTATAGAGGGCTTAGAAGACGTTGCCGCTCTTCGTTACCGCCACGCGCGCGATGCATAACACACGCGGAACGTTCAGCTACGCCCGCCGAACTTTCGGTCGCGCAACGCATCGCGTGATGTGTCGCTTGCTATGCAAAATACATTAAATGTGTTTTAGTTGAAAAAAACCGTCCGAAGGAAGGTTTGGGCCTACGCCGAACATGGCGTAATTGCGGCTGATGTGTCATAGAGTACTTGAAATACACTGCGAGCGTATTTAGCCGAACTTTCGACGTCGACGCCGATGTGTCGCGACACTAAGATCTACTGCGACAATCCAACGAGAACTTTGAGGACTTCGTGAAATAACATCTGTAGTGTTGTTGTGTATATACGACATGGACTTCGTGGACATAAGAAAAGACTTCGGTGCAACATCAGCTACGTCCTACTTCTAATCGCCTACTATCGACTGTACCATCGTTGTCAATAAACTTCGCAACCCTTAACCACCTTTAGTATCCCTAGTCCGTAATCTTACTAATACTAGTATACGGATATAAGAATGTAAGAAATTAGCCAGAGCTGCGGGTTGTCCCAAAGTGATACCGTGGCCTTGGCACACACGGAAGAAGAAGAAACACGGGTGTGTTTTATATTCAGTAAAAGTCTGACACGCCCTTCCGCTCCACCTAGAGCGGCAAAAAGAATTATATAGGGGATCTAATCCTCGTTATTTCCCAGCGTTATCTTCACGTCAGGTGACATACAAACACAGCTCACGTTACATCACCAGAAAATACAAAATGTCACGAAATACCCCAACAACAGATAACACATAGAGTATGTCCATCCAGTATTCAAACGCAGGACATTTCAATCAATGAAATCGCACTAGCATCCGCTCTAACGTCCGGTGACCATGCTGTGTAGGTTTGAGAGACTTTTAAACTAATAGGAGGTATGTGAATTTGTTGGTTTAGAATTTAGTTTAAATATGACAGGCACTAGACTTGTGTTTATGTTTCATGAAAAAATCTAGCAGCGCTAAATGGTTTTAACCGCATCAGTTTTGATCCCATAGAAATTTTGGGATAAAAAGTATACTGTGTCTTAATCTGATATTTAACCTATACTTACTGTAGTTTCATCAGAATCCGTATGCTAATTAACACACTATTACTATTAAGAATTGGAATAATTTGAGAGCATATTGATAACGCATTGCCCCCTATGTTCCAAAAATGGGCCTGCTCAACAATGTAAATAAGGCAATGAATATTGTTGAACTCTCAAAATTAAACCCATTGCTACTGATAGTGTATTACGCAATTACCCCGCCTTTCATTAGTTTTGAAGGCTAGGAAAAAACCTCATAGCTTTGCAAAGTAGATTCTTCTATTTAGAAATAGCTGTCACGGGTAAAATAAAATTTTAAGACTACTTTGGCAATAAAAAAAATGTTCGTGTTTATAAAAATCAAGCATACAAGCATAAAAGGCGGTACCTATCTTTTATTTTTCGTTTATATCAAAATACTGCTAATTTTCCTCGTCCGGGCCCAGCGCCCAGCGCCCAGCGTCCAGTGCCCTCGGCACAGCCCGCCTACACAACTGGCTTATGTGGAAAGAAGCATGTCGGCAACATTCGCCCGCGCGTGTTTCCCGCCGACATGTCGGCGGCTAGCGTACGCAAGCGCTCAGTAAGTTGCCCGGCGACATTTCAGCTATAGTGACGTGCTAGTATTTTAACTGCCAAATAAGTTTCTAATGTCGAGCCACCGACATGCCGCCGGCAAAGTTTTACGACTTTAGATGAAAACACAGCTCATTCCTCGCTAAATCAAAATGACACTGCAGATGTTATCGTCAAATAATAATACAATTTAACATGTATATTGATAAAAGAAACAACGGTATTCGACCAATAAAAGTTGCATAGATCGGAGAAATGAACATAAATATCAGTCCTATGAGGTTTTCACTCGTCTTAAAAGCACATTAAGTCAAAAACCTAGACAGGTATCATCCTATCATTACGTGCTCAGGGTACTAAGATGTCAGTAACCATATTTATTTACTACTTTGCCTTAAGTGCAAGCTAACGGTCTTGAAATGTTTTGATAAATTGACACCTATCTTACAGTAAAAAGGTTCTGAGGTGAACCGAGTCTTACTAAATATGTCTGAAACTAATATTTAAAATACTTAACAATTCTGGGACTGGTGAGTGGCAACACTAGCTTTGCTTACAATAGCAGCGTATTAATAATTTATAAAAAATGGTTTTTGTTTTCAAATTAGTTCTAAAAGTAGTTAGATGTAATGTATGAGTTGTGACTAACAAGTGACATTATTTGTGTTAATCTACACCACGGCATCGAAGAATATCATTGAAAACAACAACAGCAGGTGACTACCTACTGGGTTGTTGTAAACAATATAAACATTATCAAAACAGTGCTAAGTACTCTCAATATGTCATAACAGTGCTACAAAACTTATGTATGTTCTATTCTAAGAATTACATGCCTAAATATCTTTCTAATATAAATCATCGCCAAAATACAATAATACCACCTACCCACATTTTCTTGTCAATTATCTGGACGTCAAAAATAGAACGCAATTTTTGCTTTCTATATACCATAAACAATTAAGAACGAGTAGTGTTGCCAAGTGAGCGCGTTACAACATGGATGAAGACAACATAACGTACAGAAAACGCAGAATGTCTACTTCACTGACTGACATAAACTCATCATCACTATTTGATACTACAATGTTGAGTTTACCAAATACCTCCTTACCAAATAATAGTGAAACCGAGAATCTGTTGAATGAAAGAATTAATAGACTAACAGCCGAACTGCAAAGCGTGAATGGAGAAATTGAAAATCTACTCAGCGAAAACACAAGATTAAAAACAGATCTAGAAAAGTCAAACAAGGTGATCGAATTGTACAAGAAAATAGGAATATATGATTCAAATAAATGTCCTACTCCGCAGTCTGGCAGGAAAAATAGTAACAAATTTAGGCATACATTAAGCAATGTATCCACACCGATTAAGTCTACACCAACAATTAAAACATCATCGGGGATCTCATGCGGAAGCTTAAAAGAGAAAGTCTTTCCTTCTGTCAACACCTGTCCAGTAACAGCTCACAATAGTAATAGGAGTCCTACAACATCATTAAATAGAAAATCGTTAAATTCTATTCAAAACCGTCCAATCCCAAACAACAATCTACCGAATGCCTTGCTAGGAAAACAAATAGGATTAAAAAAGGTAATAATAATTGCAGATCAACAGGGAAAAGGACTTCAGAAAGTACTTCAGAATTTAATTGGCCCTGAATATGCCGTGTTTTGTGTTTTTAAACCTTATGCCCAAATGTCAGAAGTGTTGACTTCCTTAACAGGTGAATTGTATGAAAACCTAACTGATAGTGATTTTGTAATTGTATTGGGGGGAGTCAATGACACAAGCCCGTATAAACTTCAAACATCCCTACATAATTTTATCGAGACCCATAGGGGTACAAATATCTTTATAAGTGAAGTACCATTCAATAAATCACTAAGTGAATATAAATTAAATTATTTACTGCGATTTGTTTCTGGCAAATTTGATAATGTTACGTATGTGGATATGAACTATATTGCATTCCGGCCATACAAACATAATCGCGCAGAGTATAAATGTCGTCATTTACTAAGAGAAATACTAAAAGTTAACTATAAAATTAAATTTGACAAATATAATGCTGATTTAGAGCGTATAAAACCTCATAATATTAGACCTGAAGTGCACGATAAGGGTAGTCAGACGGAAGCCTATAACGATGTAGTAAGTCATAATGATAATATTGTAGCCACAAATGTTGCCTTGACTGGCAGAACAACACCGCCTCGATTTTTTCGTGTTTAATAATATTTATATTCTCCATCAAAATATAAACGGACTCTTAAACAAACAAGACATCTTTATGGTCTCGTTGGACGAGCTTGCTAATAGTGGAAAAAACGCTGACGTGTTATGCTTTTCTGAACATAATATGATCAATTCCGATCTTGGTATTCTACGCATGCACAATTATACTCTCGCCGCTTACTTCACGCGTAAGACTAGACACGGCGGCACATGTATTTTAGTAAGGAAAGGAATAAAATTTAAAGCTATTGATGAAGTTTCTAAGTGCAGTATATCAAACATAATTGAGTGCTGTGCTGTAGAGTTGACGGAACATAAAATTTTAATTATATGCATATATAGAATTCCAAACTGTACAGAAGTAAAAAATAAATTCGATACATTCTTTAGCATTTTGAACAACATACTTCAACAATTTTCATTTAATATAAACAAAAAACTCATTATGGCTGGGGATTTCAACATAGATATACTAAAAAGAACAAAATATTCAGAGCAATTTAAACACCTACTAGCAGGATTTAACCTTAAACTTCAATTCAAAGTTTCCACTCGTTTAAGTAGCGGTACCTGCATTGATAATATCGTACATAATGTAAGGGGATGTCAGGGTGAAATCATAGAATTTGCAGTTTCAGACCATACAGCACAGCTGCTAAAATGCCCTGTTAAGAAATCGTGTTTGTCTACTTACTGGTTCAGCACAAGGCGATGTTATTCGAAAGAAAATGTAACCAAATTCATTGACTGCATCAAGAGTATCAGCTTCTCGGAAGTTTACGAGCAGAATGATGCTGCTGCTGCTTTTGATATGTTTTATGATTTGTTTAAACTGTTTTACGAATTGTGCTTTCCAAATATAAAAATAAAAAATTTAACTAAAAAGCGACCTAGGTGGATAAGTCGTGGAATAAAGGTATGCAGTAAAAGGAAAAGAGAATTACTCTGGAAGTATAGGTTGGCACCGACAAAGCACAATAAAGATAATTTTAAAAGTTTTTCTTCTAGATTTAGGAGGATTACTCAACTTACTCAGAAATCGCAAAATAGTAATTACATACAACTAGCAAAAAGCAAGTCTAAAGCGACGTGGCAAATAATAAACAACAATAAGGATAGGATACCAGATAATAATCTAATACAAATAAATATAGGTAACAAAATATTAACAGATCCAGTTCAAATTGCCCAAGCTTTTAATAACTATTATGCTGACCTAGTTAAACCTACTCACTTGAGAAACAACGGTTACCGATCAGCATTGCCTAGTGAATGCTCCTCCATGTTCTTTTGTCCCACTAACTCGCAAGATATACATAATATTATTATGAACTTAAAAAATACTTCTAGTACTGGCTATGACAGCATTTGTACAAGAATATTAAAATGTGCTTCTTCCTATATTGCACCAGTCCTAAGCCATATAATAAATATGTGCATAACAGAAGGCGTGTTTCCCAGTAAATTGAAAATAACGGTCCTAAAGCCTATCTTCAAGAAAGATGACATTGAAAATATGGCTTGCTATAGATCAATAGCATTAGTACCAATATTGTCAAAGGTTTTTGAGAAGGTCATCTATAATGGCATAAATCAATATTTTGAACAGAAAAATCTATTCACTAACAATCAAAAAGGTTTCAGGAAAAATAAGTGCATTAACATGGCCATTTATGACTTTTTGAATATAATTACATCTAGAGTAGATAAAAAATTGCCAGTGTTCGCTTTATACATGGACATATCGAAGGCATTTGACTGCGTGGACCATAAGATCCTGCTTCAGAAATTAAATTCTTATGGCATTAGAGGTAACGTCTGGAGTTTTCTAGCATCTTATCTCAAAGATAGAAAACAATTTACAATTGTTAAACGAGTGGATGGTAAGAGTAAAAATGAAATTTGTTATGAATCTAGTGTCAGAAATATTGCATATGGAGTACCTCAAGGGAGTGTGCTTGGACCGTTATTGTTTCTCATCTATATTAATGACTTGCCTACAGCAACTAACTACCACATGACAATGTTTGCAGATGACAGCACTATAATTTTTGACAATGACAATATTAATAATCTTGAATCTGACATAAATAAAAATATGGAATCTATAATTAATTGGTTAGAGTATAATAATTTAAAAATTAATTTAAGTAAAACCGTACTTATGAAATTTGGACAAAGAATGACTAACAGACTGAACCTTAATGTAACCCATAACGGCGTTAGTATTAATGAAACAAACACCACAAAATTTCTAGGAATACATATAGAGAGTACATTGAAATGGCGCGTTCAAATCGAGAAAGTATGCGGTGAACTTAACCAATATTCGTATGCTTTGACCATGTTAAGGAAAACTGTAAATGAACCCACGTTATTGACAGCATACCATGGACTAGTTGCATCGTGTTTAAGATACGGCATAATTTTTTGGGGTAATGCAACTGGAAAGGAAACTGTATTTATTGCACAAAAACGTTGCATCCGAGCCATGTGTAATTTACAAAGGACCGACAGTTGTAAACCTCATTTTATAAAATTAAAAATATTAACTTTACCGTCCTTGTATATATACGAAACTGTCCTTTTCGTCAGGCGCAACCTGTCTAAATTTTCGCAGGTTAGTAGCTTGCGTAGAGCTGATAAGCTACATTTGGTTCCACACAAGACTGTATTATTTCAGAAAAGCATATTCGCAATGGCTCCGAAATTGTACAACAAAGTGCCAAAGTACATGAAGTCGGTGGAAGGCATTGATATATTTAAAAAGAAATTGTTCCTATTTTTGATCGAGAAGGCATATTATTCCATTCAAGAATTTCTTGATGATAAAATATGAATTTTTAATTTCATTTACTTGACTGCTGTAATATAACCACATCGACAGACATTTTTATTTTTGTTTTTAAATGTATATTTTTTGACCATGTAACGTAATGCTTTAGCTGACTTTATTAATTTGTATCATTGCCTTATTATTAATATTTTATCTTGTATTATTGTATTTTCATGTTTGACATTCCTAATTTATACTTACCATTATTTTATAATTATTACTTAATACTATTTTTGCACGCCTAGTTTAAGGTAGATAGTAAAGGATCATTGTATTTATTGAACATCTCATTGTACCTACTATCTATGCAAATAAATTATTATTATTATTATTATTATTCAGTTGGTAGGCCTCCGGCTAGGAACACCGACGCGCGATGGCTTTGTGAAGGTCACCGGATCCCGTTGGATACGAGAAGTACAGAACGAAGTGGACGTGCTGGATGCTTTTGTCCAGCGGTGAATATCTTTCGACTGAAATGATGATGCTGATTTTAGATGTATGAGGAACAATGTGTAAAGTTCACTCATCCTCCATAGAAAAGGGAGGATACATAGACCAGCCCCCTAATCGGCGAACACATTTTTGTCAAATGATTGCGACTAGTTGGCATTAGTTGAGATCGTTCGGACCACCCATTGGTCCGTTCGGTCCAAACGATCCCAACTAGTCGCAATCATTTGACAAAAATGTGTTCGCCGATGAGGGGGCAGACCGGTGTTGTGCTTGGCAGGCACGTGCCTATGGTTGGTGTCTAGAGGTTGTACAGGGTGTATCTGACATCGTAACGCAAACTTCGCGAAAAGGCTACACCGCATGCCACTAATAAAATTATGATAGTCATTTATGTCGTTAATGAACGGTTACATAATTCACAGTGGTTAAAAAAAAGTGTCGGCTCAGCTTTTGAACGTTGCAAGCCTGCTGCCGTTTGTAGGTATGACGTTGATCCCTGATGTGCACTCTATTAAATCAGCTGATAAGATAGTTTTTCGAGTTTTGTTTTCATTGCGCTTTTTTGTGTAATTAGCGAATTAAATAATTTTTACTTTAAAATCTTATTCGGTTTTAAAAGTATAGCAATTATGAACGGTCTAAAGTGAAAAAATCTACATATATATATTTTTAAATCATGAAAAAGCCGACGAAAAATTCCACCACTGGGGGGCTCAGAATCATGTACTGGATCCATGGTACTCGTTTGTGCGTCGATGTCAGATACACCCTTTATATGATAAATGCACGGTAAACTCTGCTTACGAGATATAGAATACGTGTTTTTTTTTTTTTTAATAGTTATAAACTAGTGCTTGACTGCAATCCCGCCTGATGGTAAGCAGTGATGCAATCGTTGATGGTAAAGCACACTAGCTTATTAAGCCTATTCACTCAAAAAACTGAGTGAATAGGAAGGAAGACGGCAGTTGAGCGAGGTGATGCAATGTTTAACCCAACAACACGACCAACGATGCTGCGCCAGAGGATGATCTGGAGAGCCTTCACGACCAAACTCCCGACACAACAACATTGGGCACATCGTACCCGGCACACATCGCAACACAACTGCTCAGACCCGTTCTCCGTACGGCTTCACCAGACATCATGCCGGAACACGACGAATCGCTTGGCGGCAAGACTTTGTCTGGCAGACAAAGACTTCTGCTGACTGTCTTAGACTTTGACGGCAGTATGACGCGTTTGTCACATGTGGATTTTGTAAATACCACTACGCTGATAATTTAGTTTTATCGTTTTTTTGTCCAACAACTTTTGTTTTCAGAACATGAAGATTTTTCGTTACCTCAATTTTTTCAAAGTTTTTACCTCAAAAATTCCGACTCTGTAAGGTGTCGATAAATTTAGTTTTAATGCGAGTATTACCTATGTTGTTGGTCCAGTGATAAGAAGTCCGACCCGACTGCCAAGTTAGGGACTCTAAGTTCAACCCTGGGTCGTGAAAACCATTATACAGTTTTCCATAAGAACATTTTCATTACAGTCTAATTTGCTGCTCGTTTAAAGACAAACCATTACCCAACACAACCACCACCACACCACAACTCCACGACCCATCACAACCACTAATGAACCACTAACAAAAGGCGACCATCACCGCAACTATCACCTTTAGAATTCGAATAAACACGCCTGGTTAAAGTGCCTGTAGCGGTACCTCCAAACGTCAAATGCGATCATTGCGTCATACCGACGTCACATGAATTCTAGACCCATCACAACCACTAATGAACCACTAACAAAAGGCGACAATCACCGCCACTATCACCTTTAGAATTCGAATAAACACGCCTGGTTAAGTGCCTGTAGCGGTACCTCCAAACGTCAAATGCGATCAACGCGTCGTACTGATGTCACATGAATTCTACATCTTCCAAGCAGAGTTTACCGTGCAATTAGCATACACACAACTTTTCAACATCAACCGTCGGGCAAGTGCCCGATGGACATAACACCGTCCTCCCTTTTCTATGGAGGATGAATGAACTTTAGGCCCTGTTCCTCAAGCCTCTAAAGTGCCTACTCCTTCAAGCAATATAGGCGTGGTGTTGGGTAACCATCACTATAACTTCAAATTTTAGGGCTGTCCTTCAAACTATGTCGGTAGTAGTGTCCGTACATTATAGCGATTCAGGTATGCAAATTGTTCATCAGCTATTCAGTGTTTGGACATTCGTTATGCGCGTCCCGCGTCCAGCCTGTGTTAACTGCGTGACTTTGTGGGGCAAGGGATAAGCGATAGCGATGGCGGGATTTGTTGTGAAAATAGCCGATATAACATGACGCCTTACGCCATCTACTAGATTGTGTGCGCAACATTACGCCACCGGAATGGGTCGCACAAACATGAGATTTATAATCGATAACATTAATAGTATCTATAGGCTACTAGCGACATCTAGCATTCGATGTGTAAAGTGTCCGTGACAATAATGAAGCTCACACTAGCAACCACATACAAGTATAAGATATTATATTATAATGTAAGATAAAGATGAGATAAATGGGTCACCCATAGACTAAGTGATCTCTGAATATGTCTCGGTCTTTCCTGTCAGAAGTATTCCTAGGAAGCCGTTTTGCTACCCCCTCTAGTGACGGCTTATACCTGGGCGTAAGTCCCGTCGCCCAAAAAATAGCATAGCTAGGGGGGACCGGGTTGAGTCTATCCCTGGAACCACTTTCATGTTGAATATAGGTACTTATCTAAATAATGTTTATCTTCTGTCCTTTTTCTAATAAAAGTTTCTAATTCTAATTTAAGTTTGTTCTATACTAAAATAGCTTTATCTGGCCTGCCTGATTTGTAAAAGATTCTGCAAACCTAGTTCTAATGACAATATTGAATGAATTTGCCAAATATTTAGAGAATCTAACTTACTGAGTCGCTTCGAGAAAAGTACTAAAATCGCTATTCGCCACCTCTTCTACTTGCACCACAGTCACCCAAACCACTCAAAACGGAATGTTTTATGTCGTGTACGCCCAAATCGCCTACGGAACCATTTGATTGACAGATTTTATTTAGGCTGCAGGCCCGATGTCAAGTTGCATTCACTGTTTGATAAAATAGCGCGGGAAAAAAACCTTTAGAGTAATTGCGTAACGCACTATCAGTAGCAATAGGTTTCATTTTGACAGTTCGATAATATTCATTGAGTTATTTACGTCGTTAAGCTAACACATTTTATGAACATAAGGAGTAATGGATTAGCAAAATGATTCAAATCTATAATAATATGTAAAGCTGAAGAGTTTGTTTGTTTGTTTGAACGCGCTAATGTCAGGGACTACTGGTCCGATTTGCAAATTTCTTTTTACGTTGGATAGCCCATTAATCGGAGCGGAACATAACTAACTCCACGCGAACGAGGTCGCTGGCGGCCGCTAGTATTGGTATAAAAAGTCATCATCATCAACCTTTTTATCGTCCCACTGCTGGGCACAGGTTTCCTCTCATAAGGAGAAGGATTTATATGTTAATCCTTGTTATAAGCAACCTGTGTGCCAAATTTTATCTAAATCCATTCAGTAGTTTTTGTGTAAAAGAGTAACAAACATACATAATACGTGTTTACAAACTTTCGTTTAGAATTAATAGGAGTCACACAAACCGCTTTCCAAAATATCTAGCCATTTCAAAGTTCCCAACCAGGTCTGGTAAACAATAATCTTTTATAACCAACATTAACCGCAATGGTTCCAGGTGATCCCTGAGCTGAGTTGTTATAAAGGTACAATTTGTGCGGCTGTAAATACATCAGCTGAGCGTATATTTATAGCTACGACGATTAAACTTACCCCAGCGACTAATGTTGCTCCTAATATTGTAGGAGGTACGATGGTAACTCAATAGGTTGTAGATTCTTTGAACAAAATTATTTTGTCGCTCTAAATTGAGTTACAAACACCACACTGCACTCCATACCATGACCCAAGTAGCGGATGTCTGTAAAAACCAGCCAGAGTGAAGTGAGAGTGAATTATAAACCAGCGCTTGACCGCAATCCCGCCTGATGGTAAACAGCAACGCAATCGTTGATGGTAAAGCGCGCTAGTTCATTAAGAGCCTTTTCACTCTAGCCTTGACGACATTCAAATTATAGTGTGACGGAAACACCGCCGCTGGCAAATTGTTCCAGTCCTCCTAGAGATGACCAAACATTCTCACTCATTGGACGCCTGAGGAAGAACAACGTCATCGAGGGAGGCGGCGAAGCTGTTGTTGGCGATCTGGTAAGGTCCGTAGGGCCAACATGACTTGTACCATAGAATTGGGAGGACCCGGTACCCCCGAAAGGCAGATGACGAACGCATAGGTGGCTTTTTAGCTGGTAAGCGTCCGGCACACCCCTCCGCGTCCCCGAGCATGAGGATTTTTCCACCTTCGGAAAAAAAGGCCGACATGACTACAGGAAAAGGGGAGTCCTTTGCCGATTAGGACTATGCAGGTTAGCAAAAAAAAGAAGAAAGATAACTTTGTCAAAAGTTATATTGTAAAACTACTTTGCCAAGAAAACATCACGAAAACAGTCTTCACAAAACTCAACAAATTTCAAAGGAAACTCATGATAACCAACAGTACTCCACCCCTGTGGTCATAACCAGCGCAATTATTCGGAGAAGAGTTGGCTGCTTTCGTGTAGGTATTGTTGTCGTCCAGCACTGCAGCGTTGTGTGGATGTGTGTAAAAATAAGTGATTACTCCCGACTGAAAGTGTTAAGCTGTTTCAAATTGTATGTGTTTAAGTAGTTGGGATTTGAATTTACTTTCTTTAGGGCTAAGGAGGAAGGAGGGGGGCAGCTTCAACATCGTGTCGTTATTACAAGTATTTCATTGCAACTATGAGTTTCTTGATAATTTTATTAGAAAACTATCTTTTTGAAAGGGAATTCTTGATTTGATTTGATTTTATTGTACATACTTTTTAAGTGTTCAAAAGTACCTTTTAGAATAGAATAGAATATAAAACTTTTATTTCAGACAGGATTCCATAAGATTAGTAAAATTTTATTTAACTTCTTGTGTTAGTAGGTTACAGACACAAATAAAAGACAAAGATATACATATAATTAGTATTTCATTATTTTATTTTATCACATTATGACTATTTAAAATAAATACTTTGAGTCTGTGTGCTGATTTACAGACGTGTCTTTAACGTTACAAACTCGGTGGTAGGCCATAACATCGGCTACCGGCAGAAGTTACCACCCACCAGACAAAGTCTTGCCGAGAAGCGATTCGTCGTGTTCTGGCATGATGTCTGGTGAAGCCGTACGGAGGACGGGTCTGAGCAGTTGTGTTGCGATGTGTGGCGGGTACGATGCGCCAAATGTTGTTGTGTCGGGAGTTTGGTCGTGGAGAGTCTCCAGATCAATCTCCCTCTAGCGCAGCTTCGTTTGGTCATGTTGGTCTTGGGTTTAACATTGCATCACCTCACTCAACTGCCGTCATCCTTCCTATTCCTTACTTTTTTAAGTGAATAGGCTTAATAAACTAGTGCGCTTTACCATCAACGATTGCATCACTGCTTACCATCAGGCGGGATTGCAGACAAGCACTAGATTATAATAATTAAAAAAAAAGCTTGATCGAGATCCCGCCTGATGGTAAGCAGTGATGTAATCGTTGACGGTAAATCACAATAGTACACGGCCTGCCACCGCCTGATAAACGCCAGAACCCTAATTGCGTAACACACCATTATTATCAGTTGGAATCATTTTGAAGCAAATTGCTTTTCCATTGCTAACGCAATGAATGTTGTTGAACTGTCAAAATAAAACCCATTGCTAATGATAATTTGTTACGCAATTACCCCGCAGGCCCGGGTCGACGTCGTGTTGTGTTTCACGCGCATTGTGACGGGGTATCAGCGGATTTTGAATAAATGACTTTCAATTTTGATAAATTATAATTTATTAAATTTCTGTCTAAGTAATGGTTCTGAATCCATACTAATATTATAAATGCGAAAGTAACTCTGTTTGTCTGTCTGTTATGCTTTCCTGCCTAAACCTCTCAATCGATTTTGATGAAATTTGGCACAGACAATCTTTAGACCCTGAGAAAGGACATAGGCTACCTTTTATCCCGGAAAAAATTGATATTCCCGAGGGATATATAAAAAGCGCGATATAACCGAACTCCACGCGGGCAGAAAGCTGGTTTGTTATAATTTCCAAGTGTGGAAGACAAGTCTTTTTCCACATTCTTCGGCATCCCTGTCGTCACGTGCACGATCCGCTTCACTGACTTCGGAACACCTCGGCAGGTGTTCCGGAAATTCAAAATTTTAACGTAGATATTTTCCATTTTACACACCTTAGAAGACAATTATAAAACATTATTTTAAAATGAAGTTACAAAATATATATTTTTGTTGGGTTGCCTATAGCCATTGGTATAACTGAAGTGAAAATGATATTAATAGGCATTTTTCAAGAAATTACACGAGGATTAACACGAGGTAATTGTATGATTTAATTTTCTCGGTGTTAGGACATAACATCGGCTGCCGGCAGAAGTTACCACCCACCAGACAAAGTCTTGCCGCCAAGCGATTCGTCGTGTTCCGGCATGATGTCTGGTGAAGCCGTACGGAGGACGGGTATGAGCAGTTGTGTTGCGATGTGTGCTCGGTACGATGCGTCAAATGTTGTTGTGCCGGGAGTTTGGTCGTGGAGGGTCTCCACATCAATCTCCCTCTGGCGCAGCATTGTTGGTCGTGTTATTGGGTCTAACATTGCACCACCTCGCTCAACTGCCGTCTTCCTTCCTATTCACTAAGGTTTTTTAAGTGAATGGGCTTAATAAACTAGCGCGCTTTAGCATCGACGATTGCACCACTGCTTACCATCAGGCGGGGTTGCAGTCAAGCGCTAGGTTATAATTGCTAAAAGAAAAATATTTAATTCCCCCAACTCCGTTCTATCATCGGACGACCCATCAAACGCCGAGTTTCCGCCCTTACGTTGTTGACACTACAACGATCTGAAAGAAGCGTTTCGCCTCTTTTTTTATAGGTAGGTACGCGTACATCGAGGGACTGGAACAATTTGCCCGCAACGGTGTTTCCGTCGGACTACAATTTAAGTGTCTTCAAGGCTAGAGTGAATAGGTGAATAGGCGCGCTTTACCATCAACGATTGCATCACTGCTTACCATCAGGCGGGATTGCGGTCAAACACTTGATTCTAAATTATAAAAAAAACCTTTCTGAAACCGTTCCCTCCGAGCAAAGAGAGTTTGGCATGCAATGTGGCAGGCAAAGTGCCCCATTGCTCGTAGACCCGATGGAGCAGTAAGGTTCTGGAGTGGCGGCCATGTATCGGAAGACGCAGCGTAGGGAGGCCCCCAACAAGGTGCAGCATAAGACCGGTCATTGTGAGAAGCCTTGGGGGAGGATTTTTTCCAGCAGTTTACGGAGGTCCAGACGGCCCCATCGGGCATCGGTCCAATACCTAACATTAGTAGAAATGACAGCTGTCTCCAAAGACACTTTTTCTAAGTCTTCACTTTGAGATGATTACAGATGGCCCATACATAATAGACAAAATAACGCTTATAGAAACAAGCTATTATAAGTTTAGGAAAGTAGCTGTAGTCTCTATTGAAATTATCTTTGTCATTTCTATTGGAGTAGCTTTAACCTTTTGTTTTTTTTTCAGGATAGGATATCATCAAATGACCTCTCCCGCTCTGGGTAGAGCGGAAGGGCGTGTCAGGCTTTTACTGACTATAAAAACTTTTTACAAAAAAATAGACACTGACTTCAAAAAAAAAAAATTCTTAAAAGGAAAAAATAATTTTACTTTGGTCATGGCTCTAGAAGTCGGTGTCTCGAGGCTTCTGTTGTTTAGCTCGCCACCGACTTCTAAAAAAAAAAGGAAAAAATAATTTGTCTTTTGTCATGGCTCTAGAGCCATGACAAAAGACAAATTATTTTTTCCTTTTATGAGTTTTTTTGAAGTCTGTTTCTATTTTTTTGTAAAAAGTTTTTATTTCATGCTTTTCAGTGTCTTAGGCGAAATTCGGAAATTACTTTTTTTCACCTCATATCAACAGTGGCAGCCTTAACCCATGTTAGAAGAAGTTCTCATGAGTACGAAAAAAATCCCTATCTCAAAAACTACTAAACCGATTTTGATGAAACTTATAGTATTTCTTAAGTTGAACAATACATAGTACAACAAAAAAGAATTACTTAAATCGGACTTGTAGTTCCGGAAATATGCGCGCACAAACATAAAAACATACATACAATTGAAATTTGGCTTACATACATACGGGTCGAATTGATAACCTCCTTTTTCTTGAAGTCGGTTAAAACTGGCTCAATATCCTTCACTTGACCTATCTCTTTGGCAGACATGGTTTGCCCTTACCGAGGATCATATAACCTGTTTTTGCTCACCCTTTAACACTTCTTTACATTCCAAGACATGTCGGGCCATAAAACCATTGTTTTATACTCATCCTCGTACCAACGCATTCATTCTCTCGACAGTTCTACAGTTCCTTCGTAAAAGCGAATTTTCCGTAACATTAAGCTGACCCCAGGCTTGTTTTATGGCCGAAAACAAATGTATTGCAATACACAAAAACAAAGAAGACCAATTGTTTGTTTATATAGGGGAAAGAATTTAGTTTTTTGTTGTGGGGTTGGAGAAATCCATACTAATATTATAAATGCGAAAGTATCTCTGTCTGTCTGTCCGGCTTTCACGCCAAAACTACTAAACCGATTGTAATGAAATTTGGTACTCAGATGTACGTGTCTGTGTACCAAATTTCATTACAATCGGTAAAAGAGCCTGAGAAAGGACATAGGCTATAAATCATCCCGCTATGGCCACTAAGAGCAGATCAGGAACAAAAAATGTTGCGAAAACGGGAGCAAACGTGGACGTACATATTGCTCCCATTATTTTAACAGGCCCTTATTTTATATCAACTGAGCTCTTTCGGTTCGAAGCTTACGCGGGTAAAACCGCGGGGCACAGCTAGTATGGAATAACGTTATTTAAGAGGTTACTACTGGGGGGCTACTATGACGTGTATAAACTATCATTCAACCGTTGTGGAAAAGGGATCATCATCATCATCAGCCTTTACTCGTCCACTGCTTGACATAGGCCTCTTTCATGGCACGCCAACAAGCTCGACCCTGAGCAGGGAAAAGGGATAGCGCTATTCATCCTGTATAGCTTCATCCTTGTCAGACACTAGAACCAAGATGGTTTTTACACGTCATTGGCGCCGATTCTGTTGTTCACAAACTAAACTAATTTTAAGTTATGTCCATCTTTTTCTTTCCGGTTCGTTAAGAAAAGGATAGAAGATAACATTTTAATTTAATCCTGTCAAATTAAGATACTCCATAGATAGTTTAGACGCGATTATAAACATGGCGACTAAAAATACGCCAGTTTACGTCAGGAGCGCACTAATTTGACAGGTCTGAACTGACATTTTATCTTCTGTCCTTTTCTTAATGGAATAGAAATAAAAATATGCACTGAACTTAAAATAAGTTGAGTTTCACTCAGTTATCACTGTTCAGGATTACAATAATCAAGTCATCATCATCATCTCAGCGTTAATCCCAGTCGCATCCGAAGCTTTTTCGGCTTTGGAGTCTGGGGTCCGCTTTACCAGTCTAACTACTGATTTTGGCTAAACTTCGATATTTTCCGTGAAGCGACTACCGTCTGACCTCCACAACCCGAAGGCGATATCGAAGCATTGCAGTTAGACCAATTGTTGGACTTTTGAGGGCTCCAACAACCCGTAAAGACTGCCACTAGATGTTCGTATGGCAACCAGGAACAACGGCTTAACGTGCTTTCCGAGGTACGACCAGATCAGTACAAATATTCATATTCCAATAATCACGTGCTTACAGGTTTTCTGTCCACCCGACGAGAAAATGCGTTCGTGCGATCTCCCAGTTTCATACAGACGAATACGTGTTTTTTGGCAATTTTATCATTTTTGACAGGTGTCTTGCTGATCAAGCTACCACAATCTGTCAAATTTCTTTAATAAATCATTAGACTTTATTGCTGAAGCATTATGACTCAATGTTGAATGGGAATATTTGACAGTTACGGGTAACATGACCTGCTCTCGTATGTACATATTTTAGAAGGTTAATTTTCGTTGAAGTTTATTTAATTTAAAATAAATTTTTAATTAAAAGACTGTTAACATTGCATCATCTCGCTCAACTGCCGTTATCCTTCCTATTCCTAAGTTTTTTAAGTGAATAGGCTTAATAAACTAGTGCGCTTTACCATCAACGATTGCATCACTGCTGGTAAGCAGGCAGGCAGGATTGCAGTCAAGCACTAGTTTATAATTATTAAAAAAAAAAAATACACGCTGTATCCTTCTCTGCATGAGAGGACACCTGTGCCCAGCAGTGGGATGATAATAAGGTTGATGATGATGATGATGATTGTTTAATAGAAAATTTCAACTTCAACTATACTACTACAAATTAACTACAAATTATTTCAGTAGAAAATTTCATTTTCTGCTGAAATAATTTAATTTAATTCGAGAGCAAGGCAACCAGGGCCAGTATCAAACAATTTTGGATTAAAATTTAATGTAATTATTAAAAACAAAAAAACAAACAAAAATTCTTCAAATAGCATTTTATATGAAAATATCCTTCGGTTTCATACTAAACTTCCACTAAGTACATAGATCCGACGGTCCTGGTTATATACATATCTCTTTTGTATCTAAAGGAGTGTTCGGTATCCAGTTGGTTGAAAAAACCTTTTAGCCTCTGGGTCTTCGCAAACAGGGTCTTATCTATAGTCGCATACAGAATTCTTTCTACAACCCCTAAACGACTTTATCCAACAAAACTCCACTACATTCAACCATTAGAAGCAATATAATTTTCTTTAATATTCCTAACATCCCCGTCTAGACTGTTGAAAGTAAAATTATAAATAAAATGAAAATGTTGTTCGTATGCAAATATGTTTCATCACATCTCAAGTTTTAACTTTACACAAGAGGAATGGAATTCATACAATCAGTTTAATATGAGAAATAATGCTGGGGATATGCTAGAACACTTTTAGTGTCCTAATAAATGATATACATAGTTGCCGGAGAGGGCAACTATGTACTACAACTAACTTAGAATGGATAGATATATACTTTTTATTCATCATCATCTCAGCGTTAATGCCAGTCGCATCCGCAGCTTTTTTTTCAGCTTTGGAGTCTGGGGTCCGCTTTACCAGTCTAACTGCTGATTTTGGCTAAACTTCGATATTTTCCGTAAAGCGACTGCCGTCTGACCTCCACATCCAGAAGGCGATATCTAAGCATTGCAGTTAGACCAATTCTTAGACTTTTGAGGGCTCCAACAACCCGTAATGAATGCCACTAGAAGTTCGTATGGCAACCGGGACCAACGTCTTAACGTACTTTCCGAGGCACGACCAGACCAGTGCAAATATTCGTATTCATGCATACAAATATTTGCACTGCGCGATTGAACCCGCGCCTCCTTGCGCAACGGCCGCGTGCGCTGCCGCTACGCCATGGAGGTTGTGATATAGAAAGGATAGAATACATTTTATTATCTACACCATATAGATTACAGAACATAAATATCGCTGAGATCGATATTTTACAGACAGCCTTTGGATGAAATACTAAGGGAAAGGAGAGAGAAATAATGTAGGTAGTCTACAGTGTACTATTTATATATTAGAGAGTATACAATAAATACACACATCAAAAGTGTCTAGGGATCAACATATATTTTTGCAATAACTTTTCTCCTGATTGATATTAATTAAAATTTTCTTTAAGGATTCATCAAATAAAGTGTTTTCGTTTGTCACAGTAACGATAAACCAAGTCACCTTTGCATTAATAAAGAAATTTGCCATTTTCCTAATAAAGGGATATTTGACATTTGAACCACTAACACAAAAGTTCGAAAAAAAGACTGAAATAACAGTTTTCTCTAAAATTTTATTGGGTAACTTAAACAATTAATAATCCGTGTTTCTACCGCGAACACTAACAACACAAGAACATCGGTTTGGCATACTCAAAATGAGTTCATCCAAATCACGCTGTGGAATGGCCGCCCATGTTCGTTGCAACAACAAAAAAAGGTCTTCTTGCGACTGGATACCCTCCATATTCGGCAGAGCTCTTCTCTGTAGCATATCCCATGCATGCTCAATCGGGTTCAAGTCTGGCGACTGAGCAGGCCAGGGCAGGACATTGATGTTAGCTGCGGCGAGAGTCTGTCTTACAACTCTTGCGGTGTGCGGTCGTGCATTATCATGCATTAACTGAAATAAGGGACCGATTTGCACTTGTAGAGGAACGATGACGTCTGATACAATCGTTTCAGCATAAATTTGAGCGTTGAGGTTGCCTCTGATCCAAATCAACTCAGTTCTTCCGCCGATCCAAATACCCGCCCATACCATGATGGTTCCACCACTATAAGGATGGACTTCCTGGCAGGATTTTAATCGCTGTTGGCGTCCAGGGGTTCTCCAGTGTCGTATACGTCTTGTATCCGGTCTCATACCAAAACGAGACTCATCAGAAAAGCACACGAAACGCCATTGTTCTTCTGCCCAATTTCTGTGTTCAAGAGCCCATTGATATCGAATCCTACGATTGTGCATTGCTATAGGTGGTACCCGTAGCGGTCTTCGGGAATGAAGGTTCACTTCATGCAAGCGGTTTCTGACTGTTTGGTCGCTAATTAAGTTCCCTGAAGAGTGATGAAGCCTCACGGCTAACATCATGGCGGTTATTGTTGGAGCTCTTCGAGTTAAGATTTGAATGTATCGGTCTTGTCTCCGTGTGGTGCAGCGATACCGTCCTCCATGGCGCTCAGCCACGGTACCAGTGCTTCGGTAACGTGTCCAAAGTCGACTGATAACACTCTGACTTGTATTCAGAGCTAAAGCCACAGTACGTTGCCGGGAACCAGCTTCTATCATTCCCACGGCTCTGAGCATTTCTTCCCTGCTTAAATGACGTCGCCGCTCCATAATAACGTTGGTTTTAATCAGTAGTAGGGAAACAGTAGCACTAATAATGTCTTCAATGCGTTGTATGTTTTTATAGGGAAAATATTGACAGCTGATTTTCATCTTTTACTCGAATTTGATTCACAGTTCCTGATTCAAATTATGAAATGCACCAAAAAGGATCCATATAAATTTATAAAATCATAAATTTATTACAAAGCCACATCTCAATCTCAAGAAATCCGCATAAAAATGCTTGATCCCTAGACACTTTTGATGTGTGTATGTACGTTAAGTGTATCATTCTGGTTTAAATAAACTAATGATTAGCGATTATTTAACCATACATTTTTGACCTTTTAACGTCACTTAACTTAAATCGTCCTTTATGAATAAACGCCACAGTGTTTAAGGGGTTTATTCATAAGCGATTATTAAAGTTAAGTGACGTGCAAACATCTAAAATGTATGTTTAAAGAATCGCTAATCACTAGTTAACTTTAAGCAGAGTTTATGAATACCGGGGCTAATTAATAATTGTCATACAAAAGCAAATATTGATAAAGTTTGAGCACCCCTTGCGGATACGGACAAGTCATTCCATAGGCGGACTGCTTGTCGACTGTCACTCTAATATCAGGTTTTCCGATGACCTCAGATATCTGTTATGTGTCATGATTGTCATGAAGGAACTTGAAACCTTCTTTAAGATAAGAGGGGGTTTTAGGAATAAACAAAATGCTATAGAGCTGAAATAGGATATGGGAATTCCGGCGAAGACGCATGGGAAGCCACTTAAGCTTTATACGAAATTCAGATATGTGATCGTATTTATCTTTTTCTCGTTAGCATCAGGTATATTTTAATTACTGAGGTTGTAATATGAGCAGTGTTGATTAATTGATTATAGCACAATAGAAAAAGTTTGCAATTAAAATACATACTATTTTACATATTAATATTATAAATGCGAAAGTATCTCTGTCTGTCGGCCCGACTTTCACGCCAAAACTGCTGAACCGCTGAACCAATTGTAATGAAATTTGATACACAGATAGTCTAGAGCCTGAGAAAGGACATAGGCTATATAACATACCAATAGCCGATATGACCAATAGGAGCAGAGCAGTAACAAAAACCGTTGCGAAAACGGGAGTTAACGCGGACGTACATATTGCTCTGATTATTTTTACAGGCGCTTATTTTATATCAACTGAGCTCTTTTTATTTTACGGAAACCTCCGCGCGCTGTAAGCTGAAGTCCACGCGGACGGAGTCGCTGGCGGCCGCTAGTTGTAAAATAAATTGAAAATTGTCAAATAGAATTTGATTGCTATTTCACAGTTCATAAAACTAACCACAACTTCACAAAAAATCACTAAATCTACCAGAAACACCACACTCACAACTTCCGAGACTCTAGAAGGCTGCTCACGTAGGCCATATAATGTTGCCTCACAGCTACGCCACAGCGCTGAATTGCGCCGTGTGCAGCCGGTTTAATAACGCGATGCACGAAATATGGCCGCTGAGCACAACTTTGCTACTCCGGAGAACTGTGAGGTTATTTACACAGTTTCTGTAAAAGGGATTGGTTTTTGAAATAGTTGAATAATATACTTCATTGGCTTATGTAGATAACTAAAGGTAAACAAAAATCTAAGCTACAACTTCTCGTCGTCCAAGATACCACAGTATCACCAGTGTACCAGTGTGTGTTGCCAGTGATGACTTACGGAACTGAAACGTGCTCGCTCACAATGGGAATCATACGAAGGCTCAGAGTCACACAAAGGGCGATGGAAAGAGCTATTTTCGGAGTTTCTCTGCGTGATCGAATCAGATATGAGAGGATCCGCAGAAGAACCAAAGTCACCGACATAGCTCTTCAAGTCGCTAAACTTAAGTGGCAGTGGGCAGAGCACATTGCTCGTAGAACCGATGGCCGATGGGGCAGTAAGGTGCAGGAGTGGCGGCCACGTACTGGAAGACGCAGCGTAGGTAGTCCCCCGACAAGGTGGACCGACGACCGTTAGCTTACAATTTCAATAACCGATACAAGAGGCGAATGGTAAAAAAGTGAAAATTGAAATCATTAAAAAACACAGTATACACATAAAGTAAAAACAAAAAAAAAATCACGTCGTGGGATCGGTCACGCTTACGCGAATTCGTTGCTTTTCCCCCATCCAACACAAGTCCTCAACGTCGCATAAAGTTTTCACTTCAAAAATAATAATAAAGAGCGATTAGACAAGAAACAGTGTATAATGCTTCCTATCTCACTTTCTCCCGCGTAAAATCTTATGAACGTATGTGTCTTTCTCTTTTTACTGTCGCTTTATCGTTTCATCGACTTTAATTATTTTTTTTATACTTTTCGACACACTAAAAAAATCTCCAATATCTGTATATATCATAAAACGAATTACAACGATATCCCTTATGCGATGAAGGCCAGCCCGCGCCGCAGCTGAGCAAGTAAATATAAATTCCCGACTATGACCTCTGAGTTTGTTTCGGCGTTTCGTATCAGAGCTAGTACTAGAAAACGCCACGATCATCAAACCGAACTAATAATAAAAAATTCGATCCAGCAAGGTACGCTTGCTGCTCTCTCCAGCGGCGCCCTAATCCAAAGTTCGTACCCCACAGGGGGTGCCCTTAGTGTGTTTTTGCTTAGTTTTTAGTTGCCCTGGCTGGAGGCTTTAAATTCATTTAACGCAGCCACAGGATAGTCCGGTCGAGTAGTCACGACCAATTTGTTTTCGTTGTGATAGGAAATCATCAAATGACTTCTCCTGCTCTGGTGCTGTACTCAAACAGGGCAGACCTCCACCGTGTCCTCAGAATGATCAACACAAAGGTGACACCCTGGTGTTTCATCCCGCCTTATACGCAACAGGAACCTCCCGAAACAACTGTGTCCAGTGAAGATCTGCGTCAGGCGGAAATTGAGGGCGCCGTGGCGCCTCTCTAGCCACTCCTCAAAGACGGGACTTACAACCGCTATTGTGGCGTGCCCAGCACTGGGTTGCGACAATCGCACTCTCCATGTCGCCATGAGATCCCATCGGAGCAAGTAGTCACGACCTCTCAAGGTCAACTACGAGATGCCATAGTAAAAAAATAAAAATACAAATAAAAATGTGTTTATTTCTAAGAACTTACTGCTGAACTCAAAACCGTGTACGAAGAAACAAGAAAGTGCTCCTAAAATCTGTTTTCCCAAGACTTCCTTCACCTTGACGTGCCGCTATAAATGAGCTAACACATGGTTCCACAGTCGGCTACTTGTAAAACTCTCGTGCAAACGTGTCCGAGACGGATATCGCAGCATTTTGCTACTTTACACTAGATAGGCGAGAACCTGATGTATAAAATACGTTAAGATGTAGGTAGCAGACCGGTTATTTGTCTTAACATTTCTTTTTTTTTTAGACAAATCACACAGATTGAGCTAGCCCCAAAGTTAGTTCGAGACTTGTGTTACGGGATACTAACTCAACGATACTATATTTATAATAGATAAACATCCAAGCCCCAGGCAATTCCGGAAAAGATCGTTTTCCATCATGACCTGTCCGGGGATCGAACCCGGAGCCTCCACGTCGCAGGCAGGCGTGTTGACCGCTGCGCCACGGATTTGATGTAGTGGGTATGCATAGTCAAGTTTGTCATTAGCGAATTTAATCGTTGTCTAGACCTTCATTATGAGAGGAATGTATCCTTAGTACTTAGGTAGGATTTAGAGGTTTTTGAGGGGCTAGTGGCTAAGTAATAAGCCGCACGGGTGGAGGTTAGCTTACACTGACCGATCCTTTTTTTTTTACGGTGTCTCTTCTATCACGAGCGCGCGTGGGGCCGCGGGAGTCTAAATTCTTCCGCAGCCCCACACTCCCGTGCTGGCCCGGTCTGTCCGGGCCTCGTCTCCGGCACGGGGTAGTGGGGTGTTAAGCTACCGCGTGCATTGCCTCCGCCTCGGGGTCCATCGAATAGGGGGCGGGGACTTCCCCATGTCCCTCGCCCCTGGACCCATTCATGGGGGGCGGAAGATGGCGTTATCCGCCCTTCTTCGGCGCCCGGTGCGTCTTCTGCGGCCCGGGAAGGGAGTTGAGATCTCCCTCTCCCGTTCCACAGCTTCCTTCTGCGACATCACATCCTCGCAGACGGACACCACCACGTCCCACGACTCTGCGCTGCCGGCCATCCTCCGCACTACTGCCGGCAGCGTCAGGTCGCCTCATACTTCATTTGTGAGGACACGGCGCTGCTCCTCCCAAGCTACACACTCGGAGAGCGTGTGCTGCGCCGTGTCCTCCCCGCATTGGACGCAGTGGTGGCACCGAGCGTCCGGCTCCCTGCCTAGGCGACACAGGTACTTGCCGAAGCAGCCGTGCCCCGACAGCACCTGCGTCACCCTGAACGACAGGGAGCCGTGCCTTCTCCCGAGCCAGTCGTCGAGTACTGGCCGGATCGCCTAGACGGTAGCGAGGCCGGCGGTAGGGCGCATAAGCCTCTGCCGCCAGTCCGCCACCAGGACTTGACGGAGCTCCTCTCGGCGCAGCTCGATCTGCCGCTGCGCCGGATTGGAACCCCGTGTCCGCCCTTCCTCGCGCCATCGGTACAATGACGCGAGTACTTTCGCCTCTAGGTCCCAGGGCGGGTTCCGGCCAGGACGCAAGCCGCCTCGTAGGAAATCATGCGATACCCGCGGACGACCCTGACGGCCATCGCCCTCTGCGGCTTGCGCAGAATGGCGAGTGTTCCGGCCGTCAGGTCCATCGCCCACACAGGGGCCCCGTACAGGGCCATGGACCGCACGATTCCCACGTATAACCGCCTACAGGCAGCGCTCGGGCCCCCCATGTTGGGAAGCAACGTTGACAGCGCGCCTGCTGCACCCATCAGCTTGGGCGCCAGCCGCCGGAAGTGGGGTCCGAATTCCCATCGGCTGTCGAGCACCAATCCCAGATACTTCATGGTGGACTCGACAGCTATCCGGGCACCACTGACCACGATATGTGATCCCGGCGCCGGCGCACGCCGGGGGCCATGGAATACCATGGCCTCCGACTTGTCAAGGGCCACCTCCAGGCCCAGGCGCCGGATGCGGGTCACCACCTGTGACACCGCAGCCGTGGCTATCAACGCCGCTTCCCTGTGCGAATCTGACCGATCCTACAGCAAGCTACAAGTTTCGTAATTAAAAAAAAAAGTCGTAGTCGTAAGTAAAGTCGTAAATTCTTCTTCTTCAGTCTAAAGAGGTCCACTGCTGGGCAAAGGCCTCCTTCAAGGTCTTCGACTTTTTTGATATTAAACACATTCATAGTCTGATCACGGTCTCAATTTGTCCAATATAGGTAGGTACATCTAAATTGTTAATTTTGAAAAGTTTTTGGACATTTGTTTGTTGCCAAGATGAGAGTCCAACTAGATTTTAAAAGTTTTGTAACACGACTACTTACGCCATCTACCTGATTGTGTGCACAACACTATGCCATCTGAGTAAAACACAACAGACTACTAGCGACAATTATCATGCAACGTGTGAAGATGATACTCACAACCACATACAAGCATTAGATGATGAAGACACACACTACTGTCGTCAAACCGACTATATAATCGGTCACTCATGGAGGACCGAGCGCACTCGCTACTTAGGAGGCGCAGTGGTCGATAGCCCCGCAGTCACCACTGTTGTCATAAGTCAAGCTTGCCCTGAGCGGAGGCCCCGTCGCCCTCAGGAATTGCCTAGCTAGGAGGTAAAGGGATAGGATAGCCCCGCAGTCCATCCCTAGAACCACAAATAGGTTTCGCCTCAGTGTAACTTTGTTTGCTAAAATCTGTCAAGTGTTTGAAGTAAAGTAAATAAACCCCTATCTGTCATCATCGTTGGTTTTATTCCACCGCCACCATCACAGTTTTTAATTACAGGAAATAAATAGCCTTCAGATTGCGAATGTTCTTAAAAATACGCAAGGAAACTGCTCCTCTGATCCCTTGAATGTCGAATTCTCTCTAAGAAATTCTAAAGTTTACCTACGAAAGTTTATTTTAACTACGAAATTCTGATCATTCTCAGTTCGAGTACACTTTAAACGTTATATCTATAAAGACGCGTCTAGCCCTCGGCTAGATTCTATTTTCGAAAAGTCTAAATAGCTTTAGCAAGTTTCCATTGTTTGTTGTTGTACGATATAAACTCTTACCCGAAAAAAAAAAAACCAAGTAAGTCGCTCTGTGTAAAATACTTTTATAGAGCTGGATTCAGTCAGATTGGAAGTCAACCTCCGACATAGTTGAAAAAAGGCCAGGCAGATATCGTAAGATACTTGCCATTTGTCTTACCAATTTAATAAATGAAAAATTGATATTATGTCATATTTAGTTTTGAATCTCTGGCCATCTCTTAGCTGCCACGGCGTGTTTTAATTTCTGAATTGTTGTTGTTTTTTAGGGTTCCGTACCTCAAAAGGAAAAAACGGAACCCTTATATATAACCTATAACCTTATATGTAACCTTATATATAACCCTTATATATAACCTTATATTATAACCTTTGTTGTCCGTCTGTCTGTCTGTCTGTCTGTCTGTCTGTCTGTCAAGACCCTTTATCTCAAGAACGCTTAGACGTATCAAGCTGAAATTCACATGAACTACTCAGGTCTATTGTCCCTTTAAGCTGTGAAAATATCAAACTTCTAAGCCAAGTCAATCAAAAGATACAGTCGATTATGTCGATATTTTCAACAAATTTTCGACACTCGCAAAGTAATCAAAACCTACAGGATACTTCCCGTAAACTCAGAATCTTGAAATTTGGCATGAAGCATTGTCATATAATGCAAATATAGGAAAAATTGCGAAAATCACATTTTTTTAGTTAAATAATATAATAAAAAATATTTTAATAAAATGAAACTTACTACCTTATTTCTCACGAACGGATAAAGGTATCAAATTGAAATTTATACCAAATACCTAGATCTAATTGTCTCTTTAAGCAGTGAAAAAATCAAATTTCTAAGTTAACGCGATCAAAAGATACAGCAGTTTATACCGACACCTTAGACGAATTTCCGTCACACGCTAAGGAATCAAAACCTACAAGGTACTTCCCGTGAACTCAGAATCTTGAAATTCGGCACGAAACAACGTTATAACAGACAGATAACGGAAAAATTGCAAAAATGATAAATTTGAAGTAACATATAATATTAAAATATTATTTTTGCTTACATGACATAAAATATTTTTTTAATGATTATAAACTTACTACCCTTTTTCACATGAACGCGTAGAGATATTAAAGTTGAAATTCATATCATACACTTCTTAAATCTAATTACCTCGAAAATGTGAAAAATTCTAAATCAACGCAAAAATTCAAAATGCTGAGGTGACCTATTATAATCATACCGCATATTTTGAAATTCGCCACTACTTGCAACGGAATCAAAACATAGACTACTTCCCGCTGACATTGAATATTGAATTTTGGTATGAAACAATAGCTTAAGGTAACCTAACAGAAAAACCCGAAACCTTTTAAAATTTTTAGGCACAGTAACTAGTTAAACCAAAACAAAGACCAACACAATCGTCATTCAATCTAAATATTTTGGTGAATGTAGTTCTGTATATAACCTAAATGCGTCCTAACTGCTGCGTTATACTTAGTACTTATAAATATATTCAAAGACATTAATTGTAATTTCCTATCGTTGTCAATGATTATCAGAAAGCTTGCTTCCTACTGGCGAAGCGGGACGGGGGGGAGTAAGTAGTAACGAACGAACGCGCAAGAACTAGCCGCCCGCTCGCGCGAAGGCAGGCGGTTGGTCAAGGGAAGGGGTATCGCGGCACAGCGAGTGGCACTGCGGCAGCCGTGCGCCATACCGACGCACGAGCGGTTAGATGCTGTTCGCACGTGTACCGAAATTAGTAAAATTGGCGACAATTTCTCGTTGATTTTGTTTACTTCTACTTTGTTTATCAATAAACCGCTTTATCCATACTAATATTATAAATGCGAAAGTAACTCTGTCTGTCTGTCTGTCTATTACGCTTTCCCGCTTAAACCTCTCAACCGATTTTGATGAGTTTTGGCACAGACAATCTTTAGACCCTGAGAAAGAATATAGGCTACCTTTAATCCCGGAAAAATTTGATGTTCCCGAGGGAAATCTAAAAAGCGCGATATAACCGACCTCCACGCGGGCGAAGCCGCGGGCGGAAAGCTAGTTTTTTATAAGTTATAAACTAGCGCTTGGCCGCAATCCCGTCTGATGGTAAGCAGTGATGCGATCGTTGATGGTAAAGCGCGCTAGTTTATTAAGAACCTATTCACTCTAGCCTTGAAGACACTCAAATTTTAATGTGACGGAAACACCATCGCTGGAAAATTGTTCCAGTCCCTCGATGTAGGCGGTATAAAAGGGGAAGCGAAACGCTTCGTCCGGATCGCAGTGGTGTCAACAACGTAAGGGTGGAAATTCGCCGTACGACGGGTCGTCCGATGGTGGAACGGAGATGGGGAATTAAATCATGCAATTCCCTTGCACACTCACCAGAATGCATCCTTTAGAAGACCGAAAGGCTGGCTACTCCACGCCTGTGCTCCAGGCTTTGGAGACCGCTACGTTTGTACGGCGGAACCCTCAGTGTGCGAGTCCGACTCGCACTTGGCCGGTTTTTTTTTTGTGTTTTCCATAATGGACGCTCACAGCGTACAATATATTTCTGCATCGTTCTCACACGGTTGATTTCAAAATGAATGATGTAATCAAATATTTGTATCAATAGCTTGAAAATTTAAAAGAGTGTCCATGGAGTTTCTTGCCCGTTCTTCTCCATAGGTACCTACTCCTTGGAATGGGTGACTAGCTTCATCTTACTGACTGACCGACCTTCTGACAATTCAAAAGTGCCTGTAACTGGTTTATTTCAAATAAATGCTTTGATTTTGATGGTGGAACGGAGAAGGGACATAACGTTAATGTTCAAGCCTTCACTTCTGCCGACATTCCCGGTGTATAACCTATTGCTTTTTTGCTTGATATGAGTACGCGAAGTTTTGAGAAGTAATTTAAATTGATTTGGTGTTCAAAACTCAAGACTCATAATGTTTCAAAGCAAAATTTTTTCTACAAAAATACCAAACTACTGTAACAAAGTGAAGTATCGGGATTTTTAAAACAACTCCCTGTTGGAGCTTCATTGGTTATTAATTAAGGGCAGCCGCGCGAGAGCTCTGTTCATTAATTCAAAGCATCGTCTGCGGCTAGTCTTAACAATGATTTTCGGCGACACTCTCATTGGGCAAAGTTGAAGTTATGTTTTAGGTAACAACATAAAACTATAAGGTTGTTTTCCTTTAAACTTTGCCCCACACTAGAAATTTCTCCTGTATCGTGGGTGCGTTCACAAACACACAAAAAAGGGTGGTCTCACAAGACCACCCTTACGTTGTTGACACCGCTATGATCCGGACGACGCCTTTCGCCTCGTCTTTTATACCGCTTGTATCGAGGGACTGGAACAGTTCGCCAGCGGCGGTGTTTTCGCCGGATTACAATTGTGTCTTCAAGTCCAGAGTGAATAGGCTCTTAATAAACTAGCGCGCTTTACCATCAACGATCGCATCACTGCTTACTAGGCGGGATTGCGGTCAAGCGCTACTTTATCCATACTATCCATACTAATATTATAAATGCGAAAATAACTCTGTCTGTCTGTCTGTCGGTCTGTCTGTCTGTCTGTCTGTCTGTCTGTCTGTTACGCTTTCCCGCTTAAACCTCTCAACCGATTTTGATGAAATTTGGCACAGATAATCTTTAGACCCTGAGAAAGGACATAGGCTACCTTTTATCCCGGAATAAATTGATGTTCCCGAGGGAAATCTAAAAAGCGCGATATAACCGAACTCCACGTGGGCGAAGCCGTGGGCGGAAAGCTAGCAACTTATAAAAAAAAAGCCTACGTTAGTAAGTTTGTTGAAATTACTTTATTTGTTGACCGTACTAAAACAGTTTGTGTAGGTTATAATATGGTGAACCCATTCATGAATGGAGGAAGATAACATTTTCTTTTCTCGTGATTTGTAAAAAAAAAGAAATGTATGAAAAGTGTGTAAAAAATATATTTTTATTGTTTGTTAAATTGTATAGGTGTCCAGTTTGTTTGCAATTTTTTGGTCATCCGATTTGTGGCGAGGTAACATTATAGGCGTCAGTAGCAAATTTGATTTTGACCGTTTAGCAATTCAGCGAACAAAAGAAGCAATGGATCTGTAATAGCCTTCAACATTTTTCAGATTGAGAATTTGAGATAATGAGGGCAATTAGGGTGCAGGCAAACAAAAGATATAAATAAAAAGTAAAAACCTATATTTTTCACAAACAGTGTTCGTTTCTATTACATATTTTACTAAAATTACCTGATAAAAGGTAAAACCTACATAAAGGCCACTAAACTTTAAACCGACTCCAACTTCCCACAATTCCTAAACTTAAGCTCCAACAAACTGGTGTGAACTGGTGGAATTCAGTAAAAACCGGTTAAATCCGATGTCCGCTGCCCCTATAAGATAAAACGGAGCTTTCACTTAATCTTAAGATTTCATGAGTTGTTCGTTCAGGCTTCTTCTGAGACTTGTACAAAAGCAAGCATTAAAACGGAGTTTAAACCAAGGATTACAGAAATACCTTAGGACTTAGAGTTGGAAAACTATGGAGATTTGTTTATGGAAATGAAGACAGGTTCATAATGCCAACATTAAAGCAGTAGACATTAGGTATTGTTACTTTTCTGTTTACGTTTTATATCAATTCATTACTGCTCTTTTTGCTGTTTTTTTTGGACTTTTATTTTGTAAATTTCTTAATGCTAATTCTATTAATAAAAGGATTGTATAGAATCAAGTTCTCACTGTACGGACAGTATCTCTGTCTGTCTGTCCGGCTTTCACGCCAAAACTACTAGACCGATTGTAATGAAATTTGGTACACAGATAGTCTAGAGCCTGAGAAAGGACATATGCTATATAACATCCCGCTATGACCTATAAAAGCAGAGCAGTAACAAAAAATGTTGCGAAAACTGAAGCAAACGCGAACGAACATATTGCTGTCATTATTTTAACAGGCGCTTATTTTGTATCAACTGAGCTTTTTTAATTTTTTTTTCGGAATGGACTTTGGACATTCCCACGGAAACGGGAACCACAACGCGCTGTAAACTGAAGTCCACGCGGACGGGGTCGCGGGTAACAGCTAGTATGACATAAATAAAAATTTAATTTAATTTTATACTCCATTCGGAATAAGATTACATATTATTTAAATAAACTTTTTTTTACAGTCAGTTCAATCGATTTTGACTTCTATTGCGTAAGTGGCATGGCAATTGGCTGCAATAAATAGCTGTTATTGTAACCACTTGTTTTGCTTTTAATGGCATCGTTATGCCTACGACGAAAGCTCCAAAGTTAGTAGAGTACTCTTTCGCGCAAAAACTCTAAACAGATTGGGATGAAATTTAGCACACACATAAGTTATAACCAGGATTAACGCATGGTTTGAAAATCAGGATAAGTTTTAGCCTGAATTCCAAACCATGGGGCGCAACTAGTCAATAAATATTTTTCAAACTCCACACAAGGAAAACACGGCTAGCGCAAACTGGGAGTCGATCCATGACATACTAACCTTGCGTATGATATTGAAGTCACTCTTGACTACGTTATCTTAATAGCATATTTGATTTACTTCCTCAATCTGAGGTAAATACCTATTAAATTGTCAAAGAAAAGCCGCTTTAAAAGGGAGTGTGAATAATCCCTATTAGAAACGGCTGAGGTGCTGTTTTTATGGGTAATTGTCGCTTTTTATTGCAGATTATGGTATTTCCTATGGTGATGATATGAAGGGGAATGTATATGGAGTACATAAAATATGACGAATTCACAATTTCAGCAATAATTTTATGTTGAAAAGAGTGAGCGTTTTATTTGGTTCAGTAGCTGCAAGTGCTGAGCTCATGCTCCTGTAGGTACATGGTTTAATTTTTCATATAATATAACCACTACATATCCTAATCTGGACTTGTACCTTCTTCTTCAGCCTATAGAAATCCACTGCTGGACAAATGCCTCCCCAAAGGCTTTCTACAATGACCAGTCTTGTGCTGCCCGCATCCATCAGCTTCCCGCGACCTCCACCAGGTCATCGGCCCACTTTGTTGGGTGCCTGCGTCTTCCGGTACGTGACCGCCACTCAAAAACCTTACTGCCCCACCGGCCATCGGTTCTACGAGCAATGTGCCACGACCACTGCCACTTAATTTTATCTATGCTAGCGATATCGGTGACTTTGGTCCTTTTGGGGATCTCTTAATTTCTGTTTCGATCGAACCCCGAGCACCGCTCTTTCCATTGCCCTTTTTGTGACCTTGAGCCTTCGTATGAGGCCCTCTTGTACATTAATTGATGACAATAAACTTGCCCGTATACATGGGAAACATGTATGTGCTATAGATAACTACATATCTGTCTAACCTCATGGAGTATACAGGAGTTATGATAAATAAAGAAAGTAGTAATCCCTCAATAGAATGTATCCTGAAAAGGTCGAAGGATTTTTAAATCATTTGTCCCTGGTAGCTCAAAATGTGAAGTAATATCAGGAAAAGTAGTCTCTGAGGATAGAACTATTAATATCAGTCCTTTTATATTCCATAGAGAAATCGGTGAACGTTATTCCCAAAGAATTATTCGGACAAACTCTGTCCGAAAAGGGAATACTTACCTCAAAAGTCACAGTTCGTGAATTTCGAGTTCTTTTTGTGGATTAAATAAGAGATGAGTTTTGTTACGTCGACAGTACAGTACCTACCTACATGGTGAAACAGGTGCAGCCATATTTTACCAGTAGGTATACAAAGGTTACAAAAATAAACTCATCCACTAACTAGTCAAATCATGAACTTTAAAAAACGGAACAAGATAATGTTAAACTCCAAAGTCACAAAAAAAAAGTAAAATTTTTAAACGGGCAACAACTAACTTTAATTTTTCTTACCGATCAAAAATTATGTGGCTGTGTTCTGTTGCCCGACTGATAGTAATTATACATAATATGTCGGCGTATCATATATGTATGCGCGTGATTGGCCGAGACACAGGCCAGTGTGAGTCGGGGTATTGAGCCCGGTTCTCGGCGTCCTCTAATCCACTAAGCTCACAGACGTTCTGTCACGACTCACGGGCTTTTTATTTGATTGTTTGAATTATGATTTATGGTATTGCACGAATTTTATTACAGTCAACTTTTTTATAAAGTCCTGATTGAGCCCATATAGTAGTCCTTCGAGCCGGATAAAACACCATTTGACGTACCAGTCGAAGATTGAAGTTTTTCTCTTCATGTAAAATTTACTTATATATGTACTTTTTGATGGAGAGAGCTATGCTTGGGGTTTCACTGCGTGATAAAATCAGAAATGAGGAGATCCGTAGAAGAACGAGAGTAACCGATATAGCCCGAAGAATTGCTACAATTTAGTGGCTGTGGGTCGGGCACATTGCCCGTAGGACTGATGCGCGATGGGGCCGACGGGTTCTCGAGTGGCAACCGCGCGCCGGAAGACGCAGGGTGGGTAGATCCTCGACAAGGTGGACCGACGACCTGGTGAAGGCCGCGGGAAACCGCTGGATGAGGGAGATGCAGGACGGTTAGTCATGGAGATCCTTGGGGGAGTTCTATGTCCAGCAGTGGACGTCACACCAGGGAAGCGGGTAGCAGGGCTTCTCCTGTGGAATATCAAATTCTGCGATCCACAACCCGCCTGCTAGGCGTGGGGATTATGTCAAATTCCAATGCACAGGACATTAATGTTATTACATAATATATTTAAAAGCGTATTACGTTAAGCCAGGCGGCGTACAAATGTTGAGGACGGGTCTAAGCAGTTGTTGGGAGTTTGGACGTGGAGAGTCTCCAGATTAATCTCGCTCTGGCGCAGCATCGTTGTCGTGTTGTTGGGTCATTGCATCACCTCGCTCAACTGCCGTCTTCCTTCCTATTCACTAAGTTTTTTAAGTGCATAGGCTTAATAAACTATCGCGTTTTACCATCAACGATTGCATCACTGCTTACCATCAGGCGGGATTGCAGTCAAGCACTAGTATATAGTTGTTAAAAAAAAATTAAGCCAGCTAAGTCTTGAAAGTGAAACAAATTTGAAAAAATGTACAAGATACAGCCATTTATGTCGTAAATTTTCGACACTCCAAAGGGGATCAAAACCTATAGGGTACTTTCCATGAGATCAGAATCTTGGCACAACCCAACGCATATATAAAAGATAAATTGCGAAAACCATAAATTTGACAAAGAAAACAGACTAACAGACGGACAGTGAACCCTTAGTACTAGGGTCCCATTTTTACTTTTTGGGTACGGAACCCTAACTGAACCACTTTCAAAGCACCAATGCTTTCTACACTAAAAACACAATAATACCACTATCCAACATCCACAAACATATCCAAACTACCCTCATATTAACAATTAGACTAGAAAATGATTTAGCTCTAAATACAGGCCTGTAGAATATGATTTTTGCTAAAAGCCAGCTGCTAAAAGCTAGCGCACCATATTAGCTTGCGGTAACGCGTTGCCCTGGTACTAGGGAGGTAGAAAACAGAAGTTCTATTGAAAATCCCATAGGAGACATTTCGTAATGTCCCTAGCATTACAACAATTCTTGGTGAAACAAGTTTTCCGGGAAGAAAGAAAGAAAAAGTACATATTTACTGTGACTTGCACACAAAGACCACGAGACTAAACTAAATTAAACACAATTAAAAATAAAAACAAATTTTATAAAAAATGTAACAAAAATCCAGACAGTTTTCTATACTGGACTAGAAGGCTAGACTATCTCAGCGTTGGTATCAAAAGAGTATAATAATGCTGGTTTTTTGATAGGACCTGCTATGATGTCATGGGCAGTTTCAGCGCCCTTAGTGTCGCGACACATCTGCGGAACGTACGGCGCCGAAAGTTCGGCTAAATAGGCTCGCCGTGTATTTCAAATACTCTATGACACATCAGCCTTCGGGCGGAGCGATGCGTTGCGCGACCGAAAGTGCGGTGGGCGTAGCTGAACGTTCGGCGTGTGTTTTGCATCGCACGTGTGACGGTAATGAAGAGCGGCAACGTCTTCAAAGCCATAATAGTTAATATTCTAATTAAATTCATTTTTCCGAGCAATTCAGGTACGTCACAAAAACCGCACACTATAAAGAGTCGACACAGACAGACTGACGATTACGCCACGTAACTTTCCGTCGTGTAGCGCGCTGAACAAGACGCCGCGTTTTGACCGTTTGGTTTGTCATAACAATTGACTAATGCGACTGACACTTCCGCCGCTGAGCTTTGGCGCCGTACATTCCGCAGATATATCACTTCACTTATGCCTCTAGCCGCCGTAGGAGACGCCCTGGTCGGGAGACAACATCGAACTCCCGGCCACCGTTAGGTGCGAGTTTGAGGGCGGAGAGAAGTGGGCAGCTCTTTGATTTTCTGAATTTTTGTTTTCCTTCCGCTAAATGACATTGCTTCTTGCTAACATAATTCTAGGTAGGCAACGTATAAGGTGTTGATTCCCTTGAGAGTGTCCAAATAAGCGACATAAACGGAACAACGCTCGAATCTTCTGATTGCGTTAACTAAGAAGTTTAAATTTTTCCTACAAGGGATTGTATTCCTGAAATGCTCAGGAATACAATCCCTTGTAGGAAAAATTTAAACTTGTTGATTCTTGTTGATTCCCTTGAGAGTGTCCAAATAAGCGACATAAACGGAACAACGCTCGAATCTTCTGATTGCGTTAACTAAGAAGTTTAAAATTTTCCTACAAGGGATTGCATTGCTGAGCATTTCATATTAATTGAATGTTTCACTCGCCTTAGTTCTAATCCCGTGGGATATGGGGATAAAAATTATCCTGTGTTATTCATCATCATCATCAAACTTTTTTTTTATCGCCCACTACTGGGCACAGGACTTCTCTCATACAGAGAAGGATTTACATCTTTCTAAGTATATTTTAGACACCAATGACTGATTACAAGGTGAAGGAAAACATCTTGAGGAAATCTGGACTTTAAGTATATTTATTTTTTAAGTATATTTATTCTATGTACTTTTTTACTTTAAGTATACAGTATGTTAAATAACAGAGGGCGCTCCCTTAAACTCGTTAATATATATCATTAATAGATTAAAATAAAAATATCAGCATAGAAAAATAAGCATAAAAAAATCCGAATAAAAAAAAATTCTAATCCATACTAATATTATAAATGCGAAAGTAACTCTGTCTGTCTGTCTGTCTGTTACGCTTTCCCGCTTAAACCTCTCAACCGATTTTGATGAAATTTGGCACAGACAATCTTTAGACCCCGAGAAAGAACATAGGCTACTTTTATCCCGGAAAAAATTGATATTCCCGAGGGAAATCTAAAAAGCGCGATATAACCGAACTCCACGCGGGCGAAGCCGCGGGCGGAAAGCTAGTTGGAAATAAATTTGAAACCTCCTGTTTTAAATCAAAATAGTAGTCGTCATGTATAAATAAATTGCGACGTTGCCGTATTTCATGTTCGCGTGTACAGTGTGTTTCTTTTACATGTCAATTTAAAATTTTTATTGAATATTTTCTTATTGGAAAAAAATTTAAAACATTTTGTTTTCGAATGGAAATATTTTTTTTAGCATGTATGTATGCTATACTATTTCGGGTTAACGGGAACGCCCTCTGTTAGTTAACATACTGTATTTATTCTATGTACTTTTTTCTTTTTTATTAATCCATACTAATATTATAAATGCGATAGTAACTCTGTCTGTCTGTCTGTCGGTCTGTCTGTCTGTCGGTCTGTCTGTCTGTCTGTCTGTCTGTCTGTCTGTCTGTCTGTCTGTCTGTCTGTTACGCTTTCCCGCTTAAACCTCTCAACCGATTCTGATGAAATTTGGCACAGACAATCTTTAGACCCTGAGAAAGAACATAGGCTACCTTTTATCCAGAAAAAATATGATGTTCCCGAGGGAAATCTAAAAAGCGCGATATAACCGAACTCCACGCGGGCGAAGCCGCGGCCGGAAAGCTAGTATTGTATATTTTATGGTATCTAGTTGTAACGTGCGTTTTGTTTGTGCGGAATAAAAATATTTCTTTCTTTCTTTCTAAGTCTGAAATCGCCAACCCGCATTGAGCAAGCGTGGTGATTACGCTCAATCCTTCTCTGTATGAGAGGAAACCTGTGCCTGTGTTATTCCTGGTCATAAACTATCTGTGTGTCAGTGTTCAGTTTTTGAGTGAAGGAGTAACAAACATCCATACATACTTCTTCACAAACCTTCGCATTTATGATATTAGTAAGATTTCAACATGATAATTCCACGAGTTCCTGGGAAAAAGGGTATTTGACACATGGACAACTTTGATTAAGTCTCACTCTGGAGTTATCGGATATCACAAAAACACCTTGTTTCTGAAACAACTGGCCCGTCCCAAGAATGGGAACGTTATAGACTGATTATGATTTTGGATGAGTGGCTAGAAGTAGACCTTCTGAATTGCCTTCATTTGCAGTGTCAGTGCACTTACGTTGAGCTTAAAATGAGCCATCATTTTTTAATTTGGGATTTCTCGTGTATTTTTTATTTGGACCGCGAAATTGAAGTTTATTCATATTATGTCTGCAATATTTGTAAAATCGAGGCTTTCCACATTTCCTTGCTTCTTCTTCGTTACGCGTGAACGGTGAACAGGATATTTGGGAGAATATTTTTTTAACAGTTTTTTGCTTTTGCGGACAGTCCATACTAATATTATAAATGCGAAAGTAACTCTGTCTGTCTGTCTGTCTGTCTGTTACGCTTTCCCGCCTAAACCTCTCAACCGATTTTGATGAAATTTGGCACAGACAATCTTTGGACCCTGAGAAAAAACATAGGCTACCTGTTATCGCGGAAAAATTTGATATTCCCGAGGGAAATCTAAAAAGCGCGATATAACCGAACACCACGCGGGCGGAAAGCACACAATCTTTAGACCCTGAGAAAGGACATAGGCTACCTTTTATCCCGGAAAAATTTGATGTTCCCGAGGGAAATCTAAAAAGCGCGATATAACCGAAATTTACGCGGGCGAAGCCGCGGGCGGAAAGCTAGTTCCTTAAAAATTGTTCTTTAGACTTATCTTTTGATCATAATAAACTAGTGCTTGACCGCAATCCCACATGATGGCTTACCTGGCGCTGGCTGGCTTGGATGGCGCTAGTTTATTAAGAGCCTATTCACTCAAAAAAGAATCTGCGTGAATAGGATACTTCCTATTCCCTCAGTTTTTCGTCTACCTAGACGAAACTTACGTCTTACGATTTAGACCTGTCAATCTATCTATCAGCGCCTTGCATAAATTTACTTACTCACCATGTCTTTAATCATGTCTAAACTGTCTATTCACCGTCTGTTCTTCTATCCTTCTTCATCCTAAGCCCGTACCGCCGTAATCATAGCTAAAGGTACATATTCTTTCCGAAACCACAGAATAAATAGCCGAAACAGTGATAGATCACTAAGTCTTCAACCAATCTCACGAAACAGTAATAGCAGGCCGCCATTAAAACGTATCAAGGTAAATCCGTGGCCTAGAAACTGACAGAACTGCACAAAAAAGCGCTTGAGTCGCTTTCAAAGCGTAATGCAATGTGCATAATTGTAGTGTTGTGGAGACACACGTCCGTTGTCACCGTAACCCATTTGCACCGTTCCATAAATCATAGCATAGCACCACGGATGTTGGGGATTTAGGGAAATATGTGGGAATGGAGACTTCATTTCAGATTGATATTATTTTGATGTGAGCTTATGATGGAGCTGTGCTGTAGACCACAGCCATCTTTTAACACAAGATTATTGTATTCAGCAAAGTTAAAGGCAAAGGAAAGCCAACTCGTAGGTACGGTCAATTCTAAATCAAAAATTTAAAAAATAAAGAAGGCAAATTATTAGTATTAGATTAGTCTCGTAATTGAAAGTGAAATAAGAATGTACTGTCCCGTGTGGTACTGGACATAGAATAGTACCAACCCATATCCTCCCGTGGGTGTCGTAAGAGGCGACTAAGGGAACTCTCACCAGGAAAGCAGGCAGCAGAGCTTCTCCTGTGCAATAACAAATTACTGCGATCCCCAACCCGCCTGCCAGGCGCGGGGTTTGTGCCAATGCCCCCCAATGGAATGAAAGCATACGGGAAGGCCTTTGTCCAGCAGTGGACCTCTATAGGCTAAGAAGAATGTAATCTTACAGTATTATGAAGCATTAAATTACCTTATATATAAGTATCCTGGCTGGTCTCTCTCTCTCTCGTCGTCTCTGCTCGCGACGTTACAAGCGAGCTAGGCCAAAGAAGTGCTGGCTTGACGTTGTAAGAGATGACATGCGTGCCAACAATCTCACACCACGGGATGCGAAAGATCGTTCGAAATGGAGGAGTAATTGTAGGAAAACGAACCCTGGGCTCCAACGCGAAAGCCGCGGATGCAGCCGGGATTATACGCTGAGATGATGATGTTGATGATAATAAAACTTACATAATATTCGTAACTTATTAAGAAGATAAAACAAAAATATACTAAACACTGGCCCCTGATACCTAATTGTCTCTACAGATAATCAAAGAGTTAATAAACAATGTAAACAGTTTTAGAAAAGTTCCAACTCTTCGCATACGCCCTGACTGGTGACAGATTTTAAAATGGATGACAATCATGGTTTCGCTTTGTTCCCCAGTGAGTGACTATGCAATTTGGCTGCATCTCTCTTAGCTGTCATTCATTTGTGGATCTGTGCCCAAACTTATGTATGTGTAGGTGCATATGTAAGCGATAGTGGAGGTTTTTTTGGTAAAAGGTTGGATCTTTGACGAGTCTGAATAGTGATGTTACTTGATGTTTTTTACGTATACGTAACGTACATATAGTGATGTTACATTCTTTTGTATATTGTGATGACTTTTTGGTGGCATGTATTTAGTTTGGACGGGTTTATTTATGATGGTTATTTGTTTATACAATATGTAAAGAAAACCCTGTCCGATCCGTGAAGGTATTGTTAGGTATCGATAACTGATTCTACTAATGCCCACAAAGACAGGCTGAACTTAAAAAAAATCCCCCTAAAAAAATAAATATTATTTCGCAGAAAAAGGTAACTTAATACATGTGCGATAAGCAACCCCTTCCGCGGGCGGGGGCGGGGCACGCGGCACCTGTGACGTGGCCGCGTCGCTATTCGCTTATAATAATACCGGTGTTGTCACCTTTGTAAAAATTACCAAATTTCGGGGAAATTGGAATTAATTTCCGGGAAAAAAGGATTATTTCAAAATTCATTAGTATTGTTACTATGATGATTATGTAAAATTTTATATTATATTTGGTCAAGTGTTTACCTAACCTTTATTATCCTTACGGGTCGGTCAGGGTTTTCTTTACATATTGTATAACCTACAACGTTAACGACTACCTTGGGAAGGCTGCAGGAACCAGTTGAATGTGACAGGCACACCGGTTGAAGTGGAAATTATGAAGAATAAGTATATGAAAGAAAGAAAATACATTTATTCAGGACAGACTAAAAGACACACGATACTGTTGGAGATGTAAACTTCGCCAATATCAAACCAAAGAGGATTGTAATTAGATATTTTTATAATTCTGTATATTGTCTGGGTGTGTCACTTACTTCTCGTTGTCATGTGAACGATGGTGTCGTCTAATAAATAAATTCATTAAAACATCTCCTGGGTAATTACTTTTTTCCATCATAACCCAACAGGTTATGGGCCCAGGACGTTAGTCTCGCGTCGAAATTATTATTTTCGCGTGTTTTGGTGGAAATAAGTATTATTTCAAAATTTCACGTCAGTTACGTTTTTCAACAAAATGGCTTCAGGGGTTTCAGGATCTTCAGTGGGCATTCCAATAGACAAATTAAAAGGGATGGAGGATTATAATAATTGGAAATTTATTATGAAGATGATCCTAATACACGAAGACCTGTACGAAACCATTGAATCGGAAGATTGCAAAGATGAACGTAAGAAACAAAAGGCACTCGCGAAAATTTGTCTGTCTGTTGGACCGTCTGCTTTGCAGCATGTGCGCAACGCTAAAACTGCTTATGAAGCTTGGACATGTTTGCAAAAAGCTTATGAAGATAGGGGCCTATGCAGAAGACTAGGGTTGCTGAGATCGCTTTTTGGGGTGAAATTGAAGGAGATGGAAGGCATGCAAGCGTACATAACGAGAGTCACAGAGTTAGCACAACAATTGGCTGATATTGGTTCACCTTTAGATGATGAGTTTGTTGCTGTCATTTTATTAAGTGGGCTAACAAGCGATTTTGACCCACTAATAATGGCTCTAGAAAATTCTGACAGTAAGTTGACCAGTGAAGTCGTGAAGTCTAAACTGATGCTGGAACAGTTGCGTAGAGATGACAAAGAGGTACCAGATGTGAGCGCATTGGCTACAAAGAAAGTGTACAAGTGCTTCAGATGCAAGAAGGCAGGCCATATGAAAAAGGATTGTCCCATGAAGGGTTCATATTCTGTTGGAAAAGATAAGCCGAAGAAGGATAGCAGTACTCTTTTGACAGCATTGTCAGTGTATCCAAAACGTCAAATTTGGTATGTTGATTCCGGTTGTACAAACCATATGTGTAACAGCAAGGATCAGATGATGGACTTTGAGCGATCCAGGTCTACAGAGGTGAATGTGGCTAACGGAGAGAGCATATTTATGGAAGGAAAAGGCAGAGGTTTGTGTAAATTTAAAGAAATTAGGTTACAAAACAATAAGTAATGTGTATTATGTTCCTGCATTATCTACCAATTTGCTATCTGTAAGTGAATTGTCTAGAAAGGGATATAGCGTAATATTTACTTCTACATAATGTAGGATTTTGGATGGAGGTAGGGTTGTAGCTACTGCTACATGTAACAACGGCCTATACGAATTGGATTGTTACAAAGCAGGCAAGCGACAGTCAGAGAGGGCCATGACTTCTTTCTGTGTGGATGGGGAACCGGATGCTGGCTTACAAGGTGGTCTTGAGGCGGCATGGGGCATCGGACATAAAGTAAGTCAGGAGATTTGGCATCGGAGACTGGCACATCTCAACTCCAGAAGTATGAACCTAATGAAGAATGGATTAGTCACAGGTATGGATTATGATGTTTCTACTTTTAATCCTTGTGTTCCATGTATTGAGGGCAAACAACCTAAGCTGCCGTTCTCTAAGAAAAGTTATAGTAGGTCAAAGGAGCTATTAGGGCTTGTACATACGGATGTATGTGGACCTATGCAGGTACCATCGCTAGGTGGGATGCGTTATTTTGTAACTTTTATAGATGATTTTTCTAGAAAAACATTTATTTATTTTCTAAAAAGGAAAGTTCAGGTTTTTGAAAAATTTAAATTATTTAAGGCTTTAGCCGAGAATCAGACGGGAAAGAAACTAAAGGTCCTTAGGAGTGACAATGGGGGTGAATATGTCAATCATGTTTTTCAAGAGTATCTAGAAAACTGTGGGGTAAAACATGAAACTACAATACCCAAATGCAGTTCACAGAACGGAGTTGCTGAGCGAGGCCACAGATGTATCATGGATAAGGTTAGGTGCATGCTGCAGGACTCAGGGCTTGAAAAACATTTTTGGGCTGAGGCGGCAAACACAGCCGTGTACCTCAAGAATCGCTCACCCACCAAAGCCGTCATGGGACTAACTCCAGAGGAAGCGTGGACTTCAAAGAAGACAAACGTAGCACACTTACGTGTCTTTGGTTGTCTGGCATACGCTGTGTCTGATAAGTGTAGGAAACTAGATCCGAGAAGTAAGAAGTATGTATTTGTAGGATACTGTGATACTAGTAAGGGCTACAGGTTAGTAGATCCTTCTTGTCCTAAGACTTGCATAAAGGCTAGGCACGTCGTATTTCTCGAGAATAGTTTCATAAACAAAAATGTGTCAAATGGTGATAAAGTGGTATCTGACAGTATTGGTATAATACCAATGGAAAATAGTACTATACCGTTGAATACTTCAGTGACTCCTGGTGAGTCAGGAGAGCAGTCGCTGGACACATCTGTCCCGTTGAGTGATGAAATGTCGGGTGACAGAAATCTTCGCAGGCAAACTGTATTTAGTCTGAATGAAACCGATGATTTTCAGGTCACAGACCACTCATCCGATCCTACATATATTCCAGGTTCCTCCAGCATTGATTCTGATGAGTCAGCAATGACATTTGAAGATGCTGATCAATCCGTCGAGTTTGCGGGGCTCGTGGGGACTACGGGGGACGATGACTTTCCAGTCACGGCAGAGCAGGCATTGAGTAGTGGTGAAGCTGCACACTGGCGTAAGGCAATGATAGATGAGTATGATTCGTTTATACAAAATAAGTGTTGGTCATTAGTAGATCTTCCTAAAGGGCATAAAGCTGTAAAGTGTAAATGGATCTTTACTAAAAAGAGGGGTTTAAATAATGAATTATTACGTTATAAAGCTCGCCTCGTAGCAAAAGGGTTTACGCAAAGGTATGGGGTAGACTACTATGAGACATTTTCACCGGTTGTTAGATACTCAACTATTAGGATTTTATTGGCCTTAGCTGCTCAGTATGATATGGTGATAGAACATCTTGATGTCAAAACGGCATTTTTAAACGGTGACTTAACAGAAATTGTTTATATGGAGCAACCTGAAGGCTTTATTGATAGGAAAAACAGGGAAAAAGTTTATTGGTTACATAAAGCAATTTATGGTCTAAAACAGGCAGCAAAAGCTTGGTATGAAAAGATAAACAATGTTTTAGTCAATAAATTAGGTTTTCGAAGGTTGTCTTCTGAACAATGTGTTTATGTCTATAATCAAGATGGAGAAATAGTTTTCATTGCTTTATATGTAGATGACATATTGTTGTTCTCGATTAAGAATTCTCGAAAACGAGACATTTTTAAGAAACAGCTTAAGGATGAATTTAAGATGAATGACTTGTGTCAAAGTAATCACATTTTAGGTATGAAAATTACCAGAAATTTAGATGGAAAGTTTACTTTGGATCAGTCGTCTTATATTAAGAAAATTTTAGATAAATTTAATATGTCAGATTGTAAACCATGTCAGACTCCAATGGAGGTTGGTTTGAAATTAGAAAAGTCAGAAGATAATGACTATAATAACAACTATAGAAGTATTATAGGTTATTTAATGTATTTGGCAGTCTGTTCCAGGCCTGATATTGCTCATAGTGTATGCTACCTCAGTCAATTTAACAATTGTAATTCAGAAAGCCACTGGAAAGCAGCAAAAAGGGTACTGCGGTATTTAAAAGGGACTTCTGGGTATCATTTGTCTTTTGAAAAGGGTAATCTAGAGTTAGTGGGATATACAGATGCCGACTGGGGTGGAGATCAGTCAGATCGCAGGTCATACACGGGTTACTGTTTTTCTCTTAATAAATCTATTATATCTTGGGAGTGTCGTAAACAGCGAACGGTAGCCTTGTCTAGTGCAGAGGCTGAGTACATGGCAATCTCTGACTCTTGCAAGGAGGGTTTGTTTTTACAAACGTTTATTCGGGAGTGTACTGGTGTTGAATGTAGCATAAGTTTATTCAATGACAGTCAGCTCAAAAGATTTGTTGTAACACTCTATCCCATTCTAGAACAAAACACATAGATATAAGACATCATTTTGTCAAAGATTTAATTAACAAAAATGTTGTAAGTGTTAGTTATGTAAGTACTGAAGAAATGGTGGCAGATGTACTAACGAAGTCGTTATGTAAAGATAAACATATGAAGTGTATATCCAAGATGCTAAACATAAGCTAGGATATAGGTTGCGCTTTGATTATGTGTACATAACAGTATAGGTTCTTTGTTACGTGTTTTATTTATCTGCTGTAAACTATTTTTATTGTACTGTTTATATAATATTTATGTCAGAGGCACTATGTATAACAGAGTTGTTTTAATTAGACTTGTGGAAGTGGAGCCTACATGTAACTTAGGTTTCATGATTGTTTAATTTTCAATATAGTGTGTTCTTTGGATTAAGGCCTAGAACTTAGAAGGTTAGGTAACTGATATTGTCTTAGTTTAAGGCCTAGTGTTGGAGATGTAAACTTCGCCAATATCAAACCAAAGAGGATTGTAATTAGATATTTTTATAATTCTCTATATTGTCTGGGTGTGTCACTTACTTCTCGTTGTCATGTGAACGATGGTGTCGTCTAATAAATAAATTCATTAAAACATCTCCTGGGTAATTACTTTTTTCCATCATAACCCAACAGATACATCTATAAAAGATAGCAGTAAAGTGTGCCTCCAGGCCGCACCAAAAAGGTTCAGTAAAATTGACAGGCATCAAGTATCTGACGCTGATTTTCAACTGAACCTGATGTGAGATCATCATTATCAGCTTGTTATGTTACCACTGTTGAGACACAGGCCTCCTCTCGATGAGAAGGAGTGGGCGGTACGATGTGAGGTGACGGTGGTAGGCCATAACATCGGCTGCCGGCAGAAGTTACCACCCACCAGACAAGGTGTCTGGTGAAGCCGTACGGAGGACTGGTCTGAGCAATTGTGTTGCGATGTGAGCCGGGTACGATGCGCTAAATGTTGTTGTGTCGGGGGTTTGGTCGTGGAGAGTCGCCAGATCAATCTCCCTCTGGCGGAGCATCGTTGGTCGTATTGGTCTTGGGTTTAATATTGTATCACCTCGCTCAACTGCCGTCATCGTTCCTATTCCTAAGTTTTGTAAGTAAATAGGCTTAATAAACTAGTGCGCTTTACCATCAACGATTGCATCACTGCTTACCATCAGGCCGAATTTCAGTCAAGCACTCGTTTATAACTATTAAAAAAAGCAGTTTACAGTAAAATTAGTTTGTAGTATAGTGAAAATTTACTCGTTGATTGTTTAATATTTGTCATTAATTTGTCTTTATTTCCTATCAGTACTAATGGAAATCAGTTCTATAAGTGAGTCGAGGTTTTCTTTAAGGAAACTTTACCTCGTTCGCTAAGCACCTAGTGTAGCGGTGATGGTGAGTGGTTATAATAATTTTTAGTACATGAATACCAGCTTCCCCGACCCATCCGATCACCTCGCTTTACCTGACGTTAATATTTAGTTACGTAATAATTTTTTTCTGACTTTTTAATCAACTTTAAAAATAAGAAAAGTTCTAAATTCGGCAGTATTTTCTTGTAAGGGAAAACTTTTTTTAGTTTCGTTGTGATTTAAAGTCGATCGAAAAGCCTCAGTAAAAAGAGATAGACATAATGAGCACATAAGATTTAACGTGGGAAAAAATAAGATAGCAAGCATTATACATTCGTCTTATTATCTTGAGCCAAAATTTTTAAGGTTTTTTATTTCCACCACGTGTGCAGTGTATGTATATATGCTTATTTTTCTTTTAGGTCGTCTTCTAAGCCCTTAATTATCCTTCCTCAACAATTAGCTTTTTAAATGCAAAATAATTTTTGAAAAATCTTAATGATAGTTCCACAGATTACCCCCTATATGCAAACGAACAGACAATTTATGACGTTTCTATTATAGATGTTTTTATTTTAGCTCAACACTTTTTCGTAGATTTGGTATTACAACTACCGAGGACGGATCTGAGCAGTTGTGTTGCGATGTGTGCCGGGTACGATGTGCCTAATATTGTTGTGTCGGGAGTGTGGTCGTGTAGGGTCTCCAGATCATCCTCTGGCGCAGCATCGTTGGTCGTGTTGTTGGGTTAAACATTGCATCACCTCGCTCAACTGCCGTCTTCCTTCCTATTCACTCAGTTTTTTTGAGTGAATAGGCTTAATAAGCTAGTGCGTTTACCATCAACGATTGCATCACTGCTTACCATCAGGCGGGATTGCAGTCAAGCACTAGTTTATCAATACATAGTATAAAACAAAGTCGCTTTCGCTGTATGTCCGTATGTATGCTTAGATCTTTAAAACTACGCAACGGATTTTGACGCGGTTTTTTTTAATAGATAGAGTGATTCTTAAGGAAGGTTTGTATGTATAATAAATGCATAATATAGTAGAGAAACACTGAGAAATCTAAAAAGCGCGATAAAACCGAACTCCACGCGGGCGAAGCCGCGGGCGGAAAGCTAGTAAATAATAAAAAAAAAAACCTATAAAATTCTTGATTTTGTTCATGTTTAAAACAAGGGATTTTGTTACATATTTTGAAGCTCAATTTAGCATATTTTAGCCACATAATTTTTCCAACAATTCCCATTTTTTTTTATGACATTGGCGCCGATTTAGAAACTAAATCAATTAATAAGTTAAGTGCATCTTTTGCTTTCCATATCATTAAGGAAAGGACAGAAGATAAAATTTTAGTTAAATAACTTAAACATTAACTGTCAAATTAGTCTGCTCTTGACATAAACTGAAGTATTTTTGGCCGCCATGTTTGTAATCGCGTCTAAACTGTCTATACTCTATGGAGTATCTTAGAGTATATAGAATCTTGGACAGCCTCCGTGGCGTAGCGGTAGCGGACGCGGTCGCTGCGCAAGGTGGCGCGGGTTCCATCCCCGCACAGTGCAAGTATTTGTATGCATGAATATGAATATTTGCACTGGTCTGGTCGTGCCTCGGAAAGCACGTTCAGCTGTTGGTCCCGGTTGCCATACGAACATCTAGTGGCAGTCGTTACGGGTCGTTGGAGTCCTCAAAAGTCCAACAATTGGTCTAAATGCAATGCTTCGATATCGCCTTCGGGTTGTGGAGGTCAGACGGCAGTCGCTTCACGGAAAATGTCGAAGTTTAGCCATATCAGCAGTTGGTCTGGTAAAGCGGACCCCAGACTCCAAAGCTGAAAAGGCTTCGGATGCGACTGGGATTAACGCTGGGATGATGATGACTCTATGGAGTATCTTAATTTGACAGATTAACCTAAAATATTATCTTCTATCCTTTTCTTAATGAAATAGAGAGAAAGAGATGTACTTAACTTAAAAATAATTTAGTTTATGGACATAAAAATCGGCGGCAAAATGCCTTTTGTTAATAAAGATAAAAAAAATCTTAAAACTCGTACAGTTTTCCAATTATGTTTCCAGTATTTCCATATCATTCAAAATGCATTATACAAGACCAGCACCCTCTATAAATTGATACCCAGCCTAGACAAAGGGGTGTTAAGCGATATACCATGCATGGCCTGTCAGGCGGCATGGCGCTCTATATCTATTTATACACGAGGGTGTGAATTGACTTGTGCATCATATAACAGCTCTGGGCACCGCAGTCTGACTGCGGTGGGGACGCGCAACCTTTTCTGCATTATTTTAGTGAATTAATTAATTCGTATTTTTCTACTAGTATTATAAATGCGAATGTTTGGGGGGTTTGCTGAATACAGCAAAAATCACGAAACAGATTTGGATGAACACATGGCTGAACGGCTGCCCCAGATCGGTTAAATGAATAGGAATTTTACACTAACACGTAATATATAATAAACTAGCGGTCGCCAGCGACTTCATTCGCGTGGTTTAGTTATGCTCCGCTCCTATAAGTCACAGCATGATATTATATAGTCTAAAGCCTTCCTGAATTAAGGGGCTATCCAACGCAAAAAGAATTTTTCAAATCGGACCAGTAGTTTCCGAGATTAGCGCGAACAAACAAACAAACAATTTCTTCAGCCTTATATAGTATAGATAAAAAATAATAAAAAAGTCTATATTTCTCGCAAAACAGTTAAGTGTTACATAGTTGGTTAGTAGTTTAATATTTAAAGTTTTGTTAGTATGTCTTTATTATTTACAGTATTTATCTAATAAATATATAAGAATCTCTCATTATTTGTCTGCAAGAACCCTTTTGCAGGTCAAAGCCTCCTCCAAATTGTGCCAAACTTCTCTAGAGTGAGCAGTTAGCATCCATTTTGGTCCTGCTACCTGTTTAACCCCGTCATCACATCTTTTACGAGGTCTTCCTTTTTTTCTCTTGCCTGCCAGACCTCTCCACGCTGCGCTGTGACACATTTTGTCCATCTCTGGTCTTGAAGACGCCCTAGGTGTCCGGCCCACTTCCATTTCAGTGTTGGAGCTAGAGCCAGTAACACGTAATATAATAAACATAAAAAAGTTTCTCACTTGTGTTTAAGCATTATGTTGGTTTGACATGATCCAAGAAGTATCCTAAATCCGTTGTATCAAGTTCTTATGGTGCAATTACTTCTTTGTATATATTTGCTTAAAGCACGCTATGGTTCCGTTACCACGATTTGGTAAGGGTCTCTCTCTTCTTCTTCTTCAGCCTACAGAGGTCCACTGCTGGACAAAGACCACCCCCAAGGCTTTCCACAATGACCGGTCTTGTGCTGCCCGCATCCATCGGCTTCCCGCGACCTTCACCAGGTCATCGGTCCACCTTGTTGGGGGCCTCCCTACGCTGCATCTTCCGGTACGTGGTCGCCACTTCAGAACCTTACTGCCCCATCGGCCATCGGTTCTACAAGCAATATCTGCCCACTGCCACTTAAGTTTCGCGACTTGAAGAGCTATGTCGGTGACTTTGGTTCTTCTGCGGATCTCCTCATTTCTGATGCGATCACGCAGAGAAACTCTGAGCATCATTTCTCGGCACAGTAGTAATTTATATAAAAAAACTAAAATTTATCGACGGGCAAGAAGTGGTGAAGTCTATTAAAAAAACAGGATTTGTCGGTTTTCTAGTTTGCATCGAAAGTTTTAAACAGATTCATATTAAAATTATGGAAAATGAAAAAACGTTAAAGTATTTGCCTGCTTATAAATTTTCACAAGACCACTTAGAGCTCACTTTTGGCCACATAAGAGCTCATGGTGGTTGTAATAATAAACCCACAGCTCGTCAGTTTATGTCTATATATTATGAACATATTGCGCACATTGAGCTTAAAGATTTTGACAGTGGCAACTGCATGGCGTTAGAAAACGTGTCAACTTTGAGCTGTACGTCAGCTGTTGAGAAAATTAATCTGACAACATTGGTGCCATTTTCTTACCATGAGGATGATGAAGATGTTGTCGACGATGAGAATGGACATTGGAAGATCAGTGATTTGTCTGATTTTGCATCAGAAGTCATCACTTATATTGCAGGATCAGTGATCCATTATTTAACAAATAAAATTAAATGTGAAACTTGTATAATTTCTGTATTGATAGAGCCTGAGAGTTCCAATGAAATACAAGATTTATTAAACTAAAAGACAACGGAGGTCATCTTTTTCCCAGCAAAGAAGTGATATTGATATGCAAAAACATAGAAGTTCTACTCAAAAGTATTATCTTTGATAACAAGGTCATAGCAAATAAAAAGTTTAAAAGTGAATTTGTCACGAGAGCTATGCATGACGCATAGCTTTCGTGATTATTCGTGTTATTGGACTAAATTTATTTGAAGAAATTTATTTTCACCAACATGACCAGTCTCCAATTGACAATCATGTCACTTAGTTAATTAAATGTGTTTTAGAAAAATATATGGATATTCGCCTAAAACATTTTGCCAAAAATTCAGTACAATTAATCCCAAAAAGACAACTATTGAATATTTTTTTTGCATTTTTCGGGGCAGTGAACTCTAGCGAGTTGTTTAATCAACATAAAAAATCTTATATGCTTTCATTTTTACAAATAGTTTGGTAAATACTGTTCAAAGTGACCCTTTCAGATTTATCCATCCATACTAATATTATAAATGCGAAAGTAACTCTGTCTGTCTGTCTCTCTGTCTGTCTGTTACGCTTTCCCACTTAAACCTCTCAACCGATTTTGATGAAATTTGACACATACAATCTTTAGACCCTGAGAAACAACAGGCTACCTTTTATCCCGGAAAAATTTGATGTTCCCGAGGGAAATCTAAAAAGCGCGATATAACCGAACTCCACGCGGGCGAAGCCGCGGGCGGAAAGCTAGTATTACTATAAATCTTTTATATTCCCATAAATATACAAAAAAAAAATATACAGTGATATCCATAATAGTGTTGTACCTACAACAAAGCTAAAAAAATATGTGACTGTGTTCTTTTCTTTTTTTTTTTTGACTGTATACGTTTTTACAATAAACTTCCTTACCTGGTTCAAATTCTACACCTTTATAAATTCAAATCTTTCATTAAACGTAAGTTGTGCCAGAAAGCCTTTTATGATGTTAAAATATTATATTGAGGACAAAATGACTTGGGCTTGAGCTGCGTCCGATTCTGCAGACTGATTGTCTTCATATTCATGTTGTTTATTTTATATTATGTACATAATATAATCAGAGTATTCTATTCGATTGTTCTTTGGAATGGGCGACTACCTTCAACTTACTGACTGACCAACCCTTTGACAATTCAACCGCCTGTAATTGCTTTATTTGTAATAAATGCTGGGATTTTGATTAATTTTTAATAAAAAAATATAATTTATACCTACTTAATTTATAATTGCATTCTCTTATTCATAAATATGTAAATCGCCCTAAAGTACGTTGAGGAATAAAAACACTTTATTAACGCTCATTGGAAAATTATCGATATGGACATAAACATTACGACCTATGCACCGCACTTTTTCTCAGTGAAAGTGAGCGCCCGATATGTTTCTCTGCTTTTCACGTATGTTTGTTATTGGTTAACAGAGCCGCGCCTTCTGATATTGTCTGTTGTTAGAAAATATTACGTTATGCTATTGCTCAAAGGTTTAATTTTGTATCAATAATGCAAAATGCATATGTAAATGTTCCAGTGTATCTATTGATTGTTTATGTAGTTGTAGCTGCGGACCGGCGACACGCGTTCTGGTGTTAAAAGTCAGTAGATAGCACTTCTATTGACTTGTTAATAATTATTAAAAAAAAGATACTGGAACTTAATTTACAAAAGTCGCCATATTTCAAACTCACACAAATATCTTTGAGCAGATTATAATCCCAGCACAATTTTCCATCTTACCTCCATCCAGTTAAAGACGAAAACTCTATATAAATAAGCGTACAGTCACGGTTTTATATTGAGATGTCCCAGCTCGCATGATATTACCGCCTGAAGGCTTGGAGTGACATGATTGTCGACTGTGCCGCACAAGCCACGAATATTGAGTAAAGTTATTAAAATAGGTCTGGTTTTTGAGGAAAACTGCTTATAATTCTAGATTTTATCATATTTTATTTACTTCTATAGCGGTACCTTTACTGTAGCATATTAAAATATGTTTCTAGGTAAAGGTGTTATCTCAAATGGGTAAACATATTCATGTTTAAAAAAATAAAATATAAATAATTTAATTCAGACGTAAAAGTCTATAGGAAAGGCTGTTAGTAGCAGGAATTTTGCTTATAACTAATGTTAGTAATTAAAAGTAAAACACCAGTCGCTCAAGTATGAGTGTTCGGGTTCGATTTCAGGTCAGGCAAGTACCTACCAATGTAACTTTTCTAAAGTTATATGTACTTTTAAAGTATATCTTTGGACTCCAGTGACTGCTGAAAAGGTGAAGGAAAACCTCTCGAGGAAACCTGGACTTTAAGTCTGAAATCGCCAACCCGCATTGAGCAAGCGTAGTGATTACGCTCAATCCTTCTCTGTATGAGAGGAGACCTGTGCCCACGGTGTGACGATAAAAAGGTTGATGGTGAGTGGATAAGAAACACTGTACAATGCTTACTATCTCTTTTTCTCCCACGATAAATCTTATGTTTTATGTCTCTGTCTATTTTTACTGTTGCATTTTATCGACTTTCAAATTACAATAATGCCACAAAAGCTAAAGAAGTTTTCATAAAAAAAAAACGCTCCACGTTGTCGCTTCATTCAGTTCATGGACTATTTAACAAAATCTCCAAACGGCTATTTGGAGATCCATACTAATATTATAAATGCGAAAGTAACTCTGTCTGTCTGTCGGTCGGTCTGTCTGTCTGTCTGTCTGTCTATCTGTTACGCTTTCCCGCTTCAACCTCTCAGCCGATTTTGATGAAATTTGGCACAGACAATCTTTAGACCCTGAGAAAGAATATAGGCTACCTTTTATCCCGAAAAAAAAAATGATGATTCCCGAGGGAAATCTAAAAAGCGCGATATAACCGAACTCCACGCGGGCGAAGCCGCGGGCGGAAAGCTAGTAGTATTAATAAATTCTCGTGAAATATGCTTAACATGATTATACAACATTATTTTTTGTTTATTTGAAACCTGAAACATGATTGTGTCCAGTATTTTTAAGTAAAGAATCTATGTACAAACTTTCAAAAAGATATCATTAAAAACCACCAAGTTATGAGCTTGCTATTCTACTCAGTTGTCCCAACAAAAATATGGTCAAAGTTCCGTACGAGCGGGTGAGCGCGGGCGTTGACCTCAGGCGTCAGCTGTGATCTATCGTAACCGCTCGGTAACCACTCTGTGGTCTCACTCTAAATGTATTTGGGAAAATTATAACATGGTGTAAAACTGATTGGAATCGATTCAGTTGCTTATTAAAACTATATTCATGTTTCGCATATACGTTGTATAAACATAATAGTTTTGGAAATGCTATGTTCATAACAATGTACAATTTCATTTAAAAATAAGGAGTAAACCGCTTTTAAATAAAACCGAGTGTAGAGCTCCTTTTGCTAGTGATTGTCCCTACTTTTTTTTATTTTTTAAACTGGTGCTTGACTGCGTTTCCGCCTGATAGTAAGCAGTTATGCAATCGCCGATGGTAAAAAACAAATACAATATGTAAAGAAAACCCTGTCCGATCCGTGAAGGTATTGTTAGGCACCGATAACTGATTCTACTAATGCCGACAAAGCCGGACTAAAGTTTAAAAAAAATTCCCCTAAAAAAATAAATATTATTTTGCAAAAAGAGGTAACTTAATAAATGTGCGGTAGGACACCCTTCCGCGGGCGACGGGGGGCAGGGCACGCGACGCGTGGTCGAATCGCGTAAGCGTACCGTCAAAATAGTGTAGTCACTTTTTTTAAAATTACCAAATTTCGGGGAAGTTGGAATTAATTCGCAGGAAAAAAAGATTATTTTAAAATTCATTAGTAGTGTTACTATGATGATTACGTAATAATGGTTACGTGATATTTGGTCATGTGTTTACCTAACCTTTATGATCCTTATGGGTCGGACAGGGTTTTCTTTACATATTGTATAGAGATAAAACTTTGTTTAACCTGTTCCATTATTCCACAAACAAAACTCAATAATCAAAATGTTATGCACCCCTGTCCCTTGTCGGGGCTCACTTGACCATTCAAATTTATGGGTTGTCGCCACCACCGGCTTACAGGCCGGCTGTGTTTAAACTATACCATTATTGATTAACATATTATTTGTCGATGAATATGTATGTTTGTGGTCGTGTTAGCTTTCTGATCGACAAAGAGGGTTGGTGAGTAAAGAAAACAGCGTGATTTTTTGTATAAGCAAAAACCCGAAACACCATGAAAAGCCACAAAGTTATGAGTTTTGTGTCATTATCTTACCTGATTGTCCCAACAAAAATATGGTCAATGTATCGCTCGCCTGGCTGCGCCTGTTGGGGCGCGGCGTCTTCTTCTTCTTCTTCAGCTTATAGATGTCCACTGCTGGACAAAGGCCTCCCCCAAGGCTTTCCACGCTGACCGGTCTTGTGCTGCCCGCATCTATCGGCTTCCCACGACCTTCACCAAGTCATCGGTCCACCTTGTTGGGGGCCTCCCTACGCTGCGTCTTCCAGTACGTGGACGCCACTCCAGAAACTTATTACCCCATCGGCCATCGGTTCTACGAGCAATGTGCCCTGTCACTGCCCCTTAAGTTTAGCGACTCGCAGAGCTATATGAGTGACTTTGGTTCTTCTGCGGATCTCCTCATTTCTTGTTCGATCACGCAGACAAACTACGAGCATAGCTCTTTCCATTGCCCTTTGTGTGACGGCGCGGCGTCATCTTGCGTTTATTGATAATAATTTCTGTTTTTATTGTAATTAACTAGTAATAACATTTTCCATCAGACTTGCAGGCTTTAGATTGTCATAACGGTCAAGTGTAGGTAGATATTATTATGTACTTTAACCGTAAATGCAGCCGTAAGTGATAAAATAAAATGTAGTATAATCAAAATACATAAACCATGTTAATATTTCTAAGAACGTATTGTATTGTATTGTACCTCTGCACAACGAGATAGGGCCCGGTCACGCTGCGCGTATGCACCTAATACAACTATGTGTGATGATTATTTTAGTTATTTTCATAGTCTTATGACTTATGGGATTCTTCTCTGGGGAATTTGTGCGGACATCAATACCATCTTTGTTTTACAGAAGAGGGCTGTTCGAGCCATTTACAATCTTGGTCCTAGAGAATCTCTTAGAGAAAAGTTCAAAGAGGTGAACATTCTGACTGTAGCTTCACAATATATATTTGAAAATCTTATGTATGTTCATAAAAATATCTCGAATTTTAAGAAAATAAGCGATATTCATAATATAAATACCAGGAACAAACACAATCTTGCTGTACATCACACTCGTCTCCACAGAGTAGGCAACTCGTTCATGGGTCAATGTATACACTTTTACAACAAGCTTCCCATGGACGTTCGAAACTTACCCATTAAACGATTTAAGAACCATATATAGGCCAAACTTTGCAAAAAGGGGTATTATAAAATCACAGATTATTTAGAAGACAAAAAAGCTTGGGACTGAGCTGCTCGCTCTGTTAAGCATTGTTAATTGTTATTAAGCAATATGCGTAATTATAAGGTAAATTATTGTAAACATTTTCATTTTTAATGTCTGGACTTGAAAAAAGACGATGATCCCTGAGTTTGTTTCGGCTATTTCTTCTCAGAGGTAGTCAGTTAGGAAATGCCGGCTTCATGTAGTTAAAAAAATAAAATAAACATGACGTGTAAAAGTGATCAGTGATCCTACTTGCTTAATAAACGATTTCATTTCATTTCATTTATGATCTGCCATGAACTGTGTTGTACGCTTGGTTACCATACTGCAACAATTTATAAATATGACGGCGCGCTGATTATTAACACTAATAAGAAAGACCATAACTCAATTTATGTAATCAATATTGTTTTAGTCGACTCGATTCGAGTAAAGACTAGAGTAGTAGGCGTGATTTGAAGGGGTGACGACTGTCATATCATTGACAGCTGCCGACGGAAAAGGACGCGCTCTAACCTATTGCCTCTTATCTGTTTTAATCTGAGATTATCATTATAATCCTTTAATATTAAAGTGATCTAAGTGTCTGTACAGTTAAAATAATAAGAATCGAACATCACACTATAGTTATTGTTCAACGTTTTCTGGAAATACCGCCAACGATGGATGCTCATGCGGATGAGAAGACAACTCAATTATCCGGAACCCTTTGGCCACGCCTTTCTGATGGGTTTCCCCTACATATATATTTTCCTCGGTGGTAGGCCATACCATCGGCTGCCGGCAGAAGTTACTACCCACCAGACAAAGTCTTGCCGCCAAGCGATTCATCGTATTCCGGCATGATGTCGGGTGAAGCCGTACGAAGGACGGGTCTGAGCAGTTGTGTTGCGATGTGTACCGGGTACGATGTGCCAAATGTTGTTGTGTCGGGAGTTTGGTCGTGGAGGGTCTCCAGATCAATCTCCCTCTGGGTTAAACATTACATCACGTCGCTCAACTGCCGTCTTCCTCTCTATTCACTCAGTTTTTTAAGCGAATGGGCTTACTAAACTAGCACGCTTTACCATCAACGATTGCATCACTGCTTATCATCAGGCGGGATTGCGATCAAGCATTAGTTTATAAAAATGAATGGAATCGCTTTAGTTGCTTATTCTGAAGGTATGAGTTAATTTTTCAGTACATTGACAACTGACACGTTTCTAATAAAAATACGACTTGCTCTTCTAGGTTATATTAAAAATAACTATCCTACTATGACGTTATACGCAAATAAAGTGCTAAAATGTAAGCCAACTTGTTAGGGTTGCTCCGGTCCCGAGGCATCGAACTTTTAATTAGCTGTACTTTCAACTTTATATTATTCAGGGTTGGCGCTAACAAAAAAATGGGAAAAGTTAGAATATTTTAATATCAATATAATTAAAGCGCTGCTAAGTTTTATAAAAAGTTTTGATTTTTTTTTACGTTTTTTTTTAGTTTGTTGAAAAAGCAATTGTGTAAGTTTGGGCTTTGTGACTTTAGCGTAAAGTTCCGCTAATTATTATTCACATATAGACCTAAAATACAATAAGGAAAATAAATATTGAAAATATTGAGCTTAACTTTTGCTACGCGACCCTATAAAAGTCGACTTAACTGCCTACGCTGCTACGTAGCCACTACGAAATCTATATCTACGCCCCGCCTCCGGCATCACGCTACGAGAAACTAAACAGACGAAACAGTCCTACTTAGGGGTATCTAGATCATGTTACCCAGTTACTGAATGGTAAAGGTCAAATATACAATCTGTGGGGGCATGAGGAACAGTGAGTAAAGTTCACTCATCCTCCATAGAAAAAGGAAGATCCTCCGACCGGGGGTTGACTCTGGCGAGCACTTGCCCAAAGGTTAATGTTGGGAAGTTGATATGTATGTATGCTAATTTACCATCAACGATTGCATCACTGCTTACCATCAGGCGGAATTACGGTCAAGGACTAGTTTATAATTATTAAAAAATAAAATAAGGCACTTCTATTTTTTCCTGTTGAGAATTAATTGAAACTTTTAATTTAGGCTTTTAATTCACGTGTCTAGAAACGTTTACGTTTGTAACCAGTATTTCTACTTATAATTGAATCATCAGTCAATGAGTCAGTGGAGACTGGTCATCTCTTAGCTGTCAGTGGGCTTAATTCATTTTCTATATTTTAATTAATTTTTATAATTATACATTGTGCTCACATGATAGAAGCAACATAAATATGTAACGAAGAAATGTAACCCATATAATATATTAATGATTTTAAAAGAGTATCCATGGAGTTTCTTGCACGTTCTTCTCCATAGAGATCTACGCTTTGAAACGTGCAATTTAGCTTCTCTTTTCTTGGACTGACCGACATTGACTATTCAAAAGTACCAAGTGATGGTTAATTTGAAGTAAACAATTTTGATTTGATTGTATTCTGTTTTTTGAGAAATAAATGTCTTAAATCATAATTCCTACCAAAGCGTTAATTGGAAAATGATTAACGAAACAAAAAGCTCAAAAAAGTGTACCTGGTGAAAACAAAGCCATGAAAAAAAAAAAGCTAGCAACAATAGCTAAATCCGGGAGAGCTAATGCATCCATTAAAAGTATGCAGATGTGGTAAGCTCCCAAAAAATATATTAAAATTCCCTCTACATACAAAGTTTATTGTGAAATATTTCTGTTAAAGTAAATGATATAGTGATGATAATGGATTAAATGCATATTCTGCAAAATATTGAATACAATAACCTTAATGTTTCGGCTGCATGTGAGGCAGTATGATTATGTAACCATGATACCATGAGAACTGAAGTAAAATCAGCGTGGAGTGAACTGTCATTTCAACTTCTTCTTCTTGAGCCTATAGAAGTCCACAGCTGGATAAAAGCCTCCCCCAAAGTTTTCATTACGTTTGGGTTGCCGTAATCCCCACGATTGGATTTCGGCTTCATTTCGCAGGTGAAGTTTTGAATTAAAGCACGAAGTGTAAATATACTCTCCAATCTTGACAATAACAATTTAGATAGGCAAACCGACAGTTTCGCCCTGAAGAAGGCGCCTCAAAGCGAAGTGAAAATCGCTACTTTCCAAAACGACTCAATCCCGTGCCGCCATTACAAAATAACGTCACAGCGTTTGCTCCACTACTACATAAATCAAATTAGCAACTCTTATCAAAACGATCCCGCTATCCACGACATATATGTGTATGTAAAACAAAAAACTTCCTTTACATTTTCATTATAATTACTCACCTAAGTTAGGCGAGTATAGCTCTGTACTTTTACAAATACCCTACTTTTTATAACAACCTTTTTACATAATAAAATTTACGTGTGTGTATTCTAAACTTACACGGTATAAAAGCCTCTTTGCTGGGTCTACGTTGCCGAAACATTTTATGGCAAAGTTGCACTTAACTATATTAAAAATGTAAAGTTAAAAGCAACACATATGATAAACAGTTGTTTTATTCTTCAGTGTTTTCAGTCAAAAGGGATTTTCAGGAGGTTCTTCTTTTTGTTTTGGGTTTTCAAAAAGTATTATTGTAAGCATTTGATCTATGTGATAGGACCACTATTAATCATGTTAGATTCGTATACTAAAAATCGTGAAAAAAAAAAATCGATTCGTGCACTTAAAAAACGGTTTTTGTATTCATATATTTCAGCCACATTTGGGTTGGTGCTGCCAAGTGTCACCTGGCCACTTTGGATTCAGTGGAGAGACGTGCAAAGAGGCTGATTGGTGACCCTGATCTAACTCGAGTTGGTCTCCAAAGCCTAGAGCACAGGCGTAGAGTAGCCAGCCTTTCGGTGTTCTATAGGATGCATTTCGGGGAGTGTGCGAGGGAATTGCATGATTTAATTCCCCCATCTCCGTTCCACCAGCGGACGACCCGTCGTACGGCTGGTGTCCACCCGTTGTTAACACCACTACGATCCGGACGAAGCGTTTCACCTCCTCCTTTATACCGCGTACATCGAGGGACTGGAACAATTTGCCAGCGGTGGTGTTTCCGTCGGACTAAAATTTGGGTGTCTTCAAGGCTAGAGTGAATAGGCTCTTAATAAACTAGTGCGCTTTATCATCAACGATTGCGTCACTGCTTACCATCAGGCAGGATTGCGGTCAAGCGCTGGTTTATAATATGTAAAAAAAAAACAAGATTATCATTTAAAAAGGGTTTTTTCACTTGCTTTTTATTAGCTTCTCTTGTATGTTTGCTTGCTTGCTGTTTGCTTGTTAGTTTGTTTGTCCGTCTCTAACTCTTTGGAATATGAGCGAGCGACTGCTCATTACTGTAAAATGTCCCACCGTTTTCAAAACGTTCGTACGTTCGTTTTTTTTTAAGAATATCGAACTAAAAAGTTGAAAATAAATATAGTTTAAAAAACTAAAAAACATGTTTTTAAAAACTATCAAACTGAAAAGTTAAAAATAATTTTTAAAATAGCGTGAGGCGCTTAATATACGAAAATTATGGCACAAAGCGCCTCACGCTTTTTTAAAAATTATTTTTAAGTTTTTGGTATGATATTTTTTAAAAGCATGTTTTTAGGTTTTTAAACTATATTTTTAAAATATGAAATTGTGATTGATGAAACAGTGAAACGTCCCGTGTGGTACCAGGCATAGAATAGTACCAACCCATATCCTCCTGTGGGTATCCTAAGAGGCGACTTAGGGAACTCTCACCAGGGAAGCTTCTCCTGTGTATTAACAAATTACTGCGATCCCCAACCCGCCTGCCAAGCGTGGGGATTATAGCAATGCTCCCCAATGGAATAAAAGCTTTGGGGGAGGCATCTGTCCAGCAGTGGACCTCTATAGGAAGAGAAACAGTGAAACTGTGGCGTAAGTGACACTTGCAACAGAATTGTGTTACTTTGGCTGTCTCCACAGCTCTTCGTTACGGCATAATCTTTTGGGACAACTCTACCAACAGAGAAATGGCATTTAAAGCCCAAAAACAATGTCTTCGAGCCATATGCATGTTAAAAACCACCGACAGCTGCAAACCATATTTTGTTAGTTTAAAAATACTTACGCTTCCATCCCTCTATATTTATGAAACTCTAATTTTTGTTAAGGAGAATGTGTCTAAGTTTGAAACACTTAATACTAGACATCACCAAAGCACACTAAAGATAAAAAACACAGCACTGCACTTTTTTCAAAGAGTTGTCTCGGCATGGGTCCAAAAATTTTTAATAAACTACAAAAAAATTTAAAAAGTATGACTAACATAAATCGTTTTAAATCACAACTAAAGAAATTCTTGCTTGACAAAGCTTACTATTCCATCAATGAGTTTTTAGATGTTAAAAGTATAATATAAAGAACTGTTAAATTGTTAATTTAAATGACCAATATTGCTCTTAAATAATTTGTACGCCTTGCAAGGTAAAACATAATAATACACAAAAAAATTTTATACCATGTACCATATTACCTATGTTTCACAAATACAATACTTTGACTTTGAGGTTCAATAGGCTGTCGCCCCATGTAAAGTAATAGATTCAGGTCTTGAAACTACATTATTCTAGTTGACTTCCATACCAACCTTGCCGCAATAAATGCATCTCCTCGTACCTTGAACCTTTCACTATTAAGTCGACAGCATTACTACGTGTAGGTAATGTTAACAGCGCCGCACCTCGCTCAGGTGCCAATCAAGCGTTGATGTTATTAGCAATTACGACCCGGAGTTCGCGAGGCGGAGGGAAATTAGTCGCGGTATGTGTACCACGGTATGTCTGAGAGAAGAAAGTTAGTATTTCTGAGTGGAGACGGTTTGAAATTAGAATTATCTTAGAATGTTAGTAGTGGAATTTTAACAAGCTTCTCTTGACAATGATTGTTTGGCTTACTTGATTCATGTCTAGGAAGCTATTTTAGGAAGCTTTTAGTGCTTGACCGCAATCCCGCCTGATGGGAAGCAGTGATGCAATCGTTGATGGTAAAGCACGACAGTTTATTAAGAGCCTTTCCACTCTAGCCTTGAAGATACTTAAATTTTAGTCAGACGGAAACACCACCGCTGGAAAATTGTTTCAATCTTTCGATTTACGTCAGATGTTATTTGTAATGGCGGTACGTAGATAGAGTCATTTTGGAGAGTGGGAATTGTCGAACGGTGACTTCGCTTGGAGGTGCGGACGAGGGCACTTCTCTGGGGCGAAACTGTCGGTGTGCCTATTTAAATTGTTGTTGTCAGGTGTTATTCCCAATTTAAAGTTACCTCTATAAAATGGAAGGCATATTCACACCTCGTGCTTACAGACGGAAACACCACCTCAGGCAAATTGTTTCAGTCCCTCGATGTACGTGGTATAAAAGACGAGACGAAACGCTTAGTCCTGATCGTAGTGATATTAACAACGTATGGGTAACTCGCCGTACGACGGATCGTCTGATGATGGAACGGGGAATTAAGTCATGCAAGTGGGGAATTAAGTCGTGCCATCTTTCTTTAGAGTTCCGTGCGGGTTAAAAAGACCAGGCTCGGTCTCATGAACTATAGTGATAGACACTTGAAATTATAACAGATGACGTATTATAATAACAAATAATAAAAACAGTTTTCAGTAGCTGATTCTGAATTATCTACCATAAAAAAATACTTCGTTTCGTTTACTATAGGCAAAATGTGTAGCGGTAACAGCTCTGTTAAAATTTTCAGTTCACGACGCAAGTTTAGTTCAGTCGTAAATCATAGTAAGTGACACTGTGGTTGTACCCCAAAGTGTTAGGGAGACTGTTGTTTTGGGGGTGGACAGTTTGCGTGGATTTCCACGTAAATAAGGTAAGGGTTAGATGGGTGTGGTGGAAAGCCGCAGTGGTTGTTGCCACGGTCAAATTTTGTTGATATTTGGTGAATTTTCATCTTATGTAATGTCTTCATCATCATCATCATCAACCTTTTTTATCTTCCCACTGCTGGGCACAGGTCTCCTCTCATACAGAGAAGGATTGAGCGTAATCACCACGCTTGCTCAATGCGGGTTGGCATTTCAGACTTAAAGTCCAGGTTTCCTCAAGATGATTGAGGGTGTCCAATATACAGTATGTTAACTAACAGAGGGCGTTCCCGTTAACCCGAAATAGTATAGCATACATACATGCTAAAAAAAATAATTCCATTCGAAAACAAAATGTTTTAAAATTTTTTCCAATATGAAAATATTCAATAAAAATTTTAAATTGACATGTAAAAGAAACACACTGTACACGCGAACATGAAAGACGGCAACGTCGCAATTTATTTATACATGACGTTTACTATTTTGATTTAAAACAGGAGGTTTCAAATTTATTTCCAATTAGATTTTTTTTTTATTCGGATTTTTTTATGCTTATTTTTCTATGCTGATATTTTTATTTTAATCTATTAATGATATATATTAACGAGTTTAAGGGAACGCCCTCTGTTATTTAACATACTGTATACTTAGAAAGTACGTATAACTTTAGAAAAGCTAATGTCTTAGCAAGGATAAAACAAGGAAGCCAGTTTTTTCCTTTACCGTTTTCAGAAGGTCAGTGATGATTTTTTTTTTAATAATCATAAACTAGTGCTTGTCAGCAATCTCGCCGCGAATCGCTTGACGGCAAGACTTTGTCTGGTGGGTGGTAACTTCTGCCGGCAGCCGGTGTTGTGTCTTGCCGCCAAGCGATTCATCGTGTTCCGGCATGATGTTGTGTTGGGATGTGTGCCGGGTACGATGCGCCAAATATTGTTGTGTCGGGAATTTCGACGTATTGTTGGATTTAACATTAGATCACCTCGCTCAACTGCCGTATTCCTTCCTATTCACTCAGGTTTTTTGAGTGAATAGGCTCTTAATAAAATCAAATCAAATCAAATCGTTTATTGCAATCCATAATGTACAGTTACAGGTGGTAAATATAATATATATATTATATTAATTGTTAAGTATTCATTCATTAACAATTTCTTCAAATATATTGATATTATTTTAATTGGTACTCGATTAAAATTTGTTCATTATTATAAATGTATTATATATAATTAAGTATTTTAATATATTAAATGTTTTTTTTTTTTTTGTAAATATACCTTTCTTTAGAGTTATGTGTTTTTATTGAATTTATCTGTTAAATATTCTTGTGACGTATAGTAGCTTTTCCTGATTAGGTATTGCTTTAATTTAAATAAAAATATACTGGTTTTATTCTGTTCTTTAATGTCTTCTGGTAATTTATTGTATATTTTTATTGACATAGAATATGAACTACATGAGTGCAATTTCAGGTTGGATGGGGGAAAATTTAATTTATTTCTATGACGCAACGTATAAACTAGCGCGCTTTACCATCAACGATTGCATCACTGCTTACCATCAGGCGGGATTGCGGTCAAGCACTAATTTATATTTAAAAAAAAACAAAAACAAACTTGATTACCCGACCACCTCTATTTATACTAATTTCAAGAACGACTGTTTAGTTTTATAGTTCTTGTTTCACCTCTAAAGTTCTGGTGCATTAGTTTTACGTGTGCGGTAAACAGACCGCTAGTGCGTTTTAAATGTAAATGTGTTGTCCCTTTTATCACCTAATGGCTAGTATTAAGCTTAATATTTGGTTTCCGTACCAAAAGGGTAACACGAGACGCTATTACTAACACTTCATGGTCCGTCTGTGTGTTATCAAGCTGTATCTTACGAACAGGGATAGCGAGTAAGTTGGTGGACAAGGATGGTTTTGTCACGGTGCAAAAGAAAAAAAGGAAGCCAGCCCTAAACAAATGCGGCACTGCACCGACCGAAGAGAACCATTTGCTGCGTCCCGCTGTACCTGTGACGCGGGTGATGCCGCTGTACCTATGCAGGCTGAATTACTCTACAAAATCCGAGGACGTTGTGGAGTACATACTGATCAAGACGAGAAGGACTTTGTGGGTTGCGAGGTTTGAGTCTCGTCACACCGTGAATTTTAATTCCTTTGTGGTGGGAGTGCCAACTGAGGATCTCGGGAAATTCATGTCTCCAGAATTTTGGCCGAAAGGCGTTATTTTCCGGCGATTCCGTGGCCGGATACCTGACACAGCGCAAAACACGACGCTGATGCTGCAAAATAATCGTGTATGAGTTTACTTTTATATAGAGTTTATAATGTTAAATATGTATAGTATTTTATATTTGTTTTTATTGTATGTTATAGTATAGTACTATCGTATTTTATTATGGGCCTTTGTTGCCTGAGCTAAATAAATAAATAATTAAATAAATAAATAAAACGGGCGCCAAAGCCTGGAGCACAAGCGAAGAGTAGCCAGTCTATCGGTGTTCTATAGGACGTATTTTGGAGAGTGTGCGAGGCAATTGCATGATTTAATTCCCTCATCTCCGTTCCACCATCGGAGGACCCGTCGTACGGCGAATGCCTTATGTTGTTGACACCACTACGATCCGGACGAAGCGTTTCGCCTCATCTTTTATACCGCGTAGATCGTGGGATAGAACAGTTTGACAATGGCGGTGTTTCCATTTGACCACAATTTAAGTTACCATCCACTACTTACCATCAGGCAGGATTGCAGTCAAGCACTAGTATGTAATTATTAAAAAAATCACAGGAGGAGACAGGCATCAGGGAGTTTTCCGTTGCCGCCACAAAAACAAATAGCTAGTATTAAGAGGATATAATAAATATTCAAAGGCATTCCCATACAACAGACGTGACTTTTATAAATGGCTAGCGGCCTCCAGCGACTTCGTTCGCGTGGAGTTAGTTATGCTACGCTCCTATTGATCGCAGCGTGATGTTATATAGTCTAAAGCCTTCTTGGATTAATGGGCTATCCAACGCAAAAGAAGGATTTTTCAAATCGGACCAGTAGTTCCTGAGATTAGTGCGTTCAAAAAACAAACAAACTCTTCAGCTTTATATGTATACTAGCTGCGCCACGCGGTTTCATCCAGGTAGTTTTCGATATACTCCACTCCCATTGGTCGCAGCGTGATGTTATATAGCCTAAAGCCTTCCTGGACTGCTGGGCTATCCTAGCTCAGCAGCTTATTCTTATGCTTATTATTTTTGCGTTCAAAAAGTTTTTTTTCGAATATGACCAGTAGTTCCTGAGATTAGCGCGTTCAAACAAACAATTATTTGTTTGTTTGTTTGAACGCGCTAATCTCTTCAGCTTTATATATTAGTATAGATTAGTATAGATAGTACGTAGCTCTCCCTGCGCGATTCCGACTCACACATGACTTGTATATTCATACTAGGTATTATACAAAATGTAATGTAAAGGGTATATATATATATATCAAGGACATGGCTTTTTTGAACGTTATCAAACGATATTGGATTGATAAGGGTATTTTAATCTTACTATAACCATCTCAGCGTAAACATTTATGTTTAGTAAGCTTTGAGTGAGGTCTCAATATTATAAATCTCTAGTATTATGTAGTTGGCATCTCACTTTACGTTCATTTCACCTAAGTTTACAGAGTGAGATAGTTACAAAATCGTACTACTGAAATCACACTTTTCACATTAAACACATTGGCAAGTAATGACCATGTTGTTAGAATGTATTTCATTTTGAGAAGAGACTACATCCATACTAATATTATAAATGCGAAAGTAACTCTGTCTGTCTGTCTGTCGGTCTGTCTGTCTGTCTGTCTGTTTGTCTGTTACGCTTTCCCGCCTAAACCTCTCAACCGATTTTGATTAAATTTGGTACAGACAATCTTTAGACCCTGAGGAAAAACATAGGCTATCCTTTATCCCGGAAAAATTGGATATTCTCGAGGGAAATCTAAAAAGCGCGATATAACCGAACTCCACGCGGGCGAAGCCGCGGTCGGAAAGCTAGTATACAATATGTAAAGAAAACTCTCTCCGATCCGTGAAGGTATTGTTAGGTATCGATAACTGATTCTACTATTGCCCACAAACCAGGCTAAGCTTAAAAAAATCCCCCTAAAAATACATATTATTTCGCAAAAAGAGGTAACTTAATACATGTGCGCTATGCAATACATGCGCGGGCGAAGGGGGCAGGGCATGCGGCACGTGGTCGCATCGCTCATAAAAATGCAGTAAAATGGTGTTGTCACTTTTTAAAAAAATACCAAATTTTGGGGAAGTTGGAATTAATTCGCAAAAAAAAAGAATATTTCAAATTTCATTAGTATTATGATATATTTTCAATACTATGATGATTACATAAAATTTCTTATTTTATTTGGTCATGTGTTTACCTAACCTTTATTATACTTATGGGTCGGACGGAGTTTTCTTTACATATTGTTTATAGAGATTCTATACCAGCTGTTATATTTAGTGCCTCAGCTTTATAGATGAGGCACAAAAACCTTATGGTATCCTTATGGTAACCTTATGGTTTCTGTTACATATTATGTAGTAGTTGGAATAAATAGTATTCATAATGTATTTCTATTTACTTAGAGGTCCTAACACTGTTACAATTTATTTATTGCACTAACTATTCTGTTTTATTTACAGATACAGGGCTGATTCTATTTATGAACTATTTCTGTAACTTATAACTATTCTTATACATATTTCTTATTATAATCTTATTGCTAGTCGTCCCGCACAAATAGTAGGCAAAAAAGATTTTTTTTGTAATTCTTAAAAACCCGAAAGTGCGATGAATCATAGTGCAGTGCAGGGTTCTCTAACATAAGTAATGGAGTTTTTTGACGGGAAGCTAAAATGAGTGTCACGCGCATTTATCATTGGACTTTTAAAATTCTTTATAGTGTCGTTTACTAAATAAAAGCGCGTGATTTATGTAGTAAAAAGTGCATTCAGTAAATAATGCATAAAGAACATTGAAATATCGCAGCATAGTGGCCACATAATGGCTTTGTTTCAAATCTCCCCTAGGCGGCTAACGCGGCCGTTTTTTCAACTGTCATTGGCGATATCCGCCATTATTGTGAAATATTTTTTTAACAAATTTCTATAATTTGTTACACGTGTTATTGGCAAAATTGTGGTACCTAACCACAGAGGCCATTGAAGAGTTGAAGTGCCAAACTTAAACAAAATTTCAAACTTAAACTTAAATGCAGAAAATGTCAATGAATGCGCAGGAGTTCCACAACACGGATTTTTACACATGTCATACTACAATTGATATATGTATGTACTCCAAATTTCTCGTACTAAAATCCAGCAAGCATATTTTCAATTTGCCATGATTCATATAGTTCCGTAATGACAATAATTATATTCATTATGACAATGACAATAATTGAATTTCATTAGAAACTGTCAGTTCTTCTTCTCTTCATCCAGTGTCTCTTCAATCCTGAAGGTTGGCCGTCAGCTTCTTGTACTCCGTCTTGTCAACCGAGAGTCGGAATAGTTTTTCGACGGGAGTAATGCCGATCCACTCGCTGATATTTCGCAGCCACGATAGAAAATGTCAGCAAAATGAGAAATTAGATACAAGAAAATCCTTGTGTGTGTCAGTTGCTCCGGTGAATTAATTAGAACAAATGATTGCAATATTAATTAGTTCGACATTAACTGCGATATTAACAGCATTGCTTCAATATCGCCTTCGGGTTGTGGAGGTCAGACGGTAGTCGCTTCACGGAAAATATCGAAGGTTAGCCAAAATCAGCAGTTAGACTAGTAAAGCGGATCCCAGACTCCAAAGCTGAAAAGCTTTGGATGGAACTGGGATTAGCGTTGAGATGATGATGATGATGAAATGACGGCGATATGTATGGCTTACTGACACTTGATCCGGTGGAGAAATTGTGTAACACACTGTCAGTGGCAATGACTTTTGTTTTGACAGTTTAACAATATTCATTGCGGTATTTACGTTGTTGAGCAGGCCCATTTTTTGAACACACGGAGCAATGTATTGGCAATATGCCTCAAAATGATTCCAATTAATACTAATAGTGCGTTACTTAATTAGGGTGTTGGTCTAGTGTTGAATATTACTCTGTAAGGTTTGCTTTTCCGTGCGTTTCTCGCGATTTGCGTTATACATACACCGAAACACATGCACAGAGGGAGGGTCAACATAATATATGTACTTATTTCTATAATAAATATAATAAAATAATTATAAAGAAGTGGAAAAATAGTGTTCTTTTAATGTTGTAATCTTTTGAACTGCACAATAGTTTGGTAGTCCCTGATGCCATGCAGAAGAGACAAAACCGCATTGCGTACACTGTGAAGGAATAGGAGTAGAAAAGTTGAAAATCTAATAAAGAAATTTGACAGAATGTATCTAGTAGCTTGATATAGGTATCAAGCGTCTGGCGTCTATACAAACCTATTTAGGAAATAAATCATTCACGAAATAATCTTAGTGCAATATTAACAATCATGATATTATAAGTTTGGAATAAAGCAATATTGCTGATCAGACAACGCCATTTACCGTTGTACCAAGAGTTACCTCGATTATTATGTAAAGGAGCCAATTTGTCTCCTTATCTGACACACGGGCCGCAAAGTTATTTGAATGTTACAATTTATTGGTATGTTGTTGTTGTTTGTTGTATTTGTTATTAAACCTGTTGTTGTTATGACCGACAAGCACGTTTAAGCGCCTAATCGTTTCTATTAACAATTATGCAGATTGCGACAGTTGGACAGTGAGGTGTATTGCCCGCCACATCAGAGTGTAATGAGCGATAGATTGGTTAACATCACATTTATTATACTCGTATTCTTTTTGCATTTTCTTGAATATAAACCCACAGTTGAAGAATCTGGAGTCTCATTTTCTAAGTCCTCGATAGAAGACCTGCGCATTCATTGTTCAATATTATATTTTATCATAAAGAAGTAAACAGACACTGCATATTGATTTAGCCAAAATATCGTATGTTTCTTTTAGATCTTACTTATGTAAATACTCGTAGCATTACATTCATTGTAATGATAAAATAAAAGATGCATATGGCTTCAACAGGAATTGTAATACAGAAAGTAACTTTTAAGTCCAATAAGAAGCTTGCCACCATTAGTATCATATAGCGGAGTAACTGAATAACACTAGCAGTAGCATCGGCATTGTTGACGTTGTTGAGCGACAAATCATCATCATCAATCTTTTTATTATCCCACTGCTGGGCATAGGTTTCCTCTCATACAGAGAAGGGTTGAGCGTAATCACCACGCTTGCTCAATACGGGTTGGCGATTTCAGACTTAAAGTCCAGGTTTCCTCAAGATGTTTTCCTTCACCTTTTAATCAGTCATTGGTGTCCAATATATACTTAGAAAGTACATATAACTTAGAAAAGTAACATTGGTAAAAAGTAACTTGAGAGGCTGGTGTTTTAACCACTAATCCACCACGACTAGCAACAAATTTTTCGAACATAATCTAGTAATGTCCTTTCAAATGATTTATGATTCAAGTGTGTAAAATTAGGATACTCAAAACATAACACGAGTCTTTGATCTCATGGAGCCATTCAAAATAGACCCATGGGAGCACTCATCAAAATCACATTTTAAATGGGTCGTTTCGCCCACTGCCCAATTTCATCGGTCGCCATTATATTAATCATGTTCCACATGGGTAACTAATGTATAAATTATATAAATATCCTTATCAATAGTCGTCGTTTGGACATTGGATTATACAGGTTATGTCAGTATATAATACCATTTTCTTAATATGCTGTACACATAGCATAGGATAGCTAATGGCTGTGATCAACTCAAGACAATGTTTGTGTTCTTTCTCCAGAATTACTGACACGTTATATGAGTTCATTGTCTTTTTTTCACAATGCATAAATATATGAGCTGTCACGCTCAAGGTTGATTGGAAATATTTGAAAATTTCGGGTGGCTTGACCTGCTGTCGTCCGTACATGTTTTGTTAGGTTAGGCGTAGCCGAGTGTATATTTTATCGCTCTTTGCCCATACATCATCATCATCTCAGCGTTAATCAGTCGCATCCGAAGCTTTTTCAGTTTTGGTGTCTGGGGTCCGCTTTACTAGTCTAACTGCCATGCGGGACTCCCGGAGAACGAGCGTGCTGACGATTTGGCTAACGAGGCGGCTCTGGCATCGAGAAGGAAGCCTGATTAGGACCAGTGTCCCATATCCTACGTGAAGCGGCTTATACGTCAGCTATCGTTGGATGAATGGAACAGTCGGTATATAGCCGGGGACACTGCGTCGGTCACTAAGATATTCCTTCCCGATGTCAGAGTGGCACACCGCTTTGTACTCAAGGTCAAGCCCGAGGGGAAGCTCACCCAGGTGCTGACGGGACATGGTGGATTCTCCCAGTACTTAAGCCAGTTTAAGTTAAAGGAGAGTCCATCATGCATCTGTGAGCCAGACGCCGTAGAAGATGTCGTGCACATTCTCATCGACTGCCCCGTTCACGCAACGCGAAGGTACGATCTAGAACAAAAGTTAAAAGTAAAATTAGTTAGGCAAAACCTATGGGAACTACTTACTAGTGAAACGAGTCGTAATCAATTTGTGGAGTACTGCACGGATATCTGTAATATTGTAAACAATAGAAATATGTGATAGATAAATAAGATTGTTAAATTATATATTTTAGTGTAATATATAAACGTTAACAAAATGTTACTATTAGTTAAATAAATTCAAGAATAAATGTGTAGAAACAAGATACAGTCAAATAAATAGTATTAATCAAAAATAGATAAAGTAGAATAAAGTAAAATTATTGTCATAAGTAAAAGGTACAAATGTAACGCGTAAAAAATATGTTAGTATATAAGATGTGAATACGTATGATATAAATAAATAAAGATCGGGCTAGCGGAAATTTAAAAAAAAAAAATAGGGGATCCCTCTCATCCCTTCCCGTAGTACTATAATCCTGGAAGGAAATCCGGGTTCCCCATGCTCATAATGCCCTGTGATGGGGGTGCATCCAATCCCCCCATCCTTACTAAAAAAAAAAGTCTAACTGCTCATTTGGCTAAACTTCGATATTTTCTCATTTGGCTAAAAATCGATATTTTCTGTGAAACGACTGCCGTCTGATCTTCACAGCCCGAAGGCGAAATTGAAACATTGCAGTTAGACCAATTGTTGAACTTTTGAGGGCTCCAACAACCCGTAACGACTGCCATTAGATGTTCATATGGCAACCGGGACCAACGGCTTAACGTGCTTTCCAAGGCACGACCAGACCAGTGCAAATATTTATATTCATGCATACAAATATTTCCACTGCGCGGGGATCGAACCCGCGCCTCCTTGCGCAGCGACCGCGTTCGCTATCGCTACGCCATGGAGGTTGCCATTTGCCATGCTCTTTGCTCATGCATGTTCGCCAATTTGCTCGTCCAACTTCCTACCCGTTTGTATCACCTACCTGTCTTTAACCACCGGGATCCCTGAGTCCTGGGATCCCGTGCTTACGACGGCGTTCATTTGTTATCATTACAAGTGACGCCACGGATTTAAGGGTTTGTTGTTAGGCCCGCTATTTCTCTTATGTATTTATAAGCTTTGACAGTGGTGAACAATGTTTGCTTATTTAGGTGTGGTTTGTGATCCCTGGTGGGTTGAGGTCTCGTGTTGTTTAGGAGTTTTGTCTAGCAGTTGGTTGAGAGCTTTTAATTTAGTTTCGCTTGTTACCAAGTTCATTTATTTTTGTTAATCTTTTTGCATAGGAATCTGTAAAATCTCCTATTGGGAGAGGGCATTGGCTCTTGTAACACGGGTATACCTAGCACAGGAGTCAGGGACTTCACACTTTTTTTGTGCCAATTTTTGTGTAATAAAGATTAATATTGTTATCTCTTTTGTTATTATTTCGTTTATTCATTTAACATACATATAATTTATATTTTTAAATATTTATATAAACACATAAAAACATTTAAAAATATACAAAATAGTAGCCCACCGGTATCGGGAACAGGGTCCAAGCTACCGGCGGTCAGGGCTCCAGGGAGAGGAACTTCCTGACGATGCGAGCCGTGTCCAGCAATACCGCTTTCTGAATCAAGCCCTTGATCCAGCTGCCTAACGAGAGCCTCCTGAGGTGTTGGTCGAGGCTCTTGGCTATTAAGCCATTGGCAGTCACGACTATCGGTACAATGATTGCTGAATCCACTTCCCACATGTCGACAACCTCGTGAGCCAAGTCAAGATACTTGATTTGTTTATCTTTCTCAGCTTTCACGAGGTTCTCATCATGTGGGATGGTTATGTCAACAATCATTGCACGCCGCTCTGATCGATCCACCAGCACTATATCAGGCTTATTGGCAACAATAGTCCTGTCAGTGATGATGGATCGATCCCAGTACAATGTAATATGGCCATTTTCGAGAACTGGGTCGGGCATATACCTGTAGTACGGCACCTCCAATTCCACAAGGTTGTATTTAAGAGCAAGTTGCTGATGAATTATCCTGGCTACAAGGTTGTGTCTATGCAAGTACTCTCCGTTAGCTAGACGAGAACACCCGGAAATAATGTGTCTAATTGATTCTCCCGGCCGGTGACATGCCCGACAGATGTCAACTGTGCCGTCTTTCACAATGAATCTCCGGTAATTGTTCGTCATCATAACTTCGTCCATAATTGCAAAGACAAAACCTTCGGTTTCTCCAAAGAGGTCACCGAAACGTAGCCAGGCTACGGACGCTCGAAAATCTACATCGGGCCCGTGTAGGGCTCGGAAGAAGCGTCCGTGAAGCTCTTTGCTCTTCCATACCTCCAAGCGATCATTTGTGTCAAGCACTACTGGTTTACGCCAGTTCTCCTTAGCCAAGGAGAGCGGAGTGAGGCCCTTGTCAGCCGCAACCACATCTCGATGCATCCCCACGTCGGTTTCTAGAAAATATTCCCTGAGACTGCATACCTCGCGATTGTGGAGGGTCTTGGCGTTTAAAAAGCCACGACCTCCACATTTTCGCGGGATATACAGCCTCATAACCGATGACCGTGGGTGATGCAATCGATTTGCAGTCAGCAGTGTACGGACCCTCTGATCCAGGGCGTCAAGTTCGGTTTGAGTCCATTTGAGTATGCCGAAAGAGTACATCAATACCGGCATGACCCAACCGTTGAAAGCGCGCACCTTGTTTCCGCCTGATAGAAGACTATTAAGTACTTTTTTCAGGCGGCCAAAGAAGCGTTCCTTCAATGATTGCTTCATGTCAGTAACATTGATACCCAACGCTTCCGACATACCCAAATACTTATAGGTTTCGGATGCGGAGAGGGCTCTAAGGTTTATGGAACTCGTGAGTTGGGTTCCCACGGATTCCATAATCTCTCCTCGCTTTACATGCATGACCGCACATTTGTCCACACCAAATTCCATCCTGATGGAGCTACTGAAAGTTTCAGTAATTTTCAGTAGCTCCTTCAGTTGTGAATCGGTGTGAGCAAAAAGTTTCAGGTCATCCATGTAGAGGAGGTGCGATATAACCTGACCACCTCTCCTCAACCGATAGCCTAGACCTGAATCCTCCAATAGTGTGCTTAGAGGATTCAGTGCTAAGCAAAACCAAAGTGGACTCAAACTATCGCCCTGAAATATACCTCGCTCGATCCTTATCGGTTCGCTATTCCTCTGAATATTTCGACATCCTGGATAGCGAAGGACTGTCCTCCATGTCCTCATACACGTCATCAGGAAGGTGCGTAGAGTTGCATCCACTTTATACAACTCCAGCACCCGCATGAGCCATGTATGTGGCACTGAGTCATAGGCCTTCTTATAATCTATCCAACATGTCGACAGATCCTTTCGGGAACGACGAACCTGTTGGCTAATGGCCATATCAATGAGGAGTAGCTCCTTAGTACCGCGGGACCCGCTCCTACATCCATTTTGAGAGGCAGACATGATGGAGTTGCTGTCAATATGGGTGTTAATTTTAGATTTCAAAATGGATGTAAGAACTTTATAGACCGTCGGTAAACACGTGATCGGCCTATAATTTTTGGGTTCCGCGGTGCTACCTGATTTATGGAGCAGGTGGGTTACTCCAGTTGTTAGAAACTGGGGTAGCGAACCAGACTCTAAAGCAGTCTGGAATTGAGATGCCAAGCGAGCGTGCGACCTGGAAAACCATTTGATCCAAAAGTTGTGCAGCCCATCCGGCCCTGGAGACTTCCAATTAGGCAACGGACGGACTGCACGAGCTACATCTTGGGGGCAGATGGTAATAGCCCCCATTTCTGGTACTGGATCGCAGGCTCGCTCAACAACCCGAGTCCAACTACCTTCGGTGTGACTGACAGGCACCGACCAGATATTGCGCCAGAATGAACACATGGCATCATCATCCGGTAGGCACGTGTCAGTGACACCTTGGTCTGATCGCTCCCAAGCTCTATAGACCCGCCTTTCATCGCTTTGGAAATTGCGATTCTGAGAATACCGCTCAACCCTTCGCTTGTACCGACGAATACGGTTTGCCCATGCATAAATCTTCTGCTTAAAAAAGTCGATGCGCTCTGTGACGCGGAACAAATAGTCTCGAGTACTAAAGTATCAGTCCCCGAGAACGCCCGCCTCACAAAGCGCATCACTCTAGGGCGTGTATTGCCCTCCCTGAAGCTAGTTAGCTTGCCAATGAGTGCTCTAGTCTCTCCGATACGACGCTCAATCCTGCACTGCCAAGCTGGTACAGCTGATTTTGGTCGTGTGGCTCTGTCACTGTCTGGGAATTTGACATGAGCCACACGACATATCGCAACAGCTCCACAGTACAAGATTGAATGTGTATCAGTCAGATCTTTGCTGTCCTTTAAATAATAAGACAGCTGAGAGTCTAGAGCACACACCAGCGCCTTGTTTTTTTTATGCATGGGCAATCGAGGTAAACGAGGTCTAAGTTCAGGCGGAGTAGAGCGGTACTCACAGAAAGCATCCTCCAAAGCGCTCCTCAATTTTTCAATGCACTGGGGACTCACGGATATAGCCCTATCATCATCCTCTTCATCAACGCGGTTGGGTCGCGGTGAAACACTGTTAAGTTGTACCGCGACCAATGACGAAGCAGGCGTAACATGACTATTCCGTGACTCGAGGCGTAGGCGATCAAGTACCACATCATCCAGCATATGGTTACGCTGGATGACCCGCACCTGATCCGACAGTCGTTGCGCCGACACGTTGACAGCTGGCTCAAGCACCTGAAACAGAGAGAGCATTCGAACACGGTACGCGGTCAGGTTGGTTCCTCCCTCTGTAGCCCCATAGTATGAGCGCATGACGTTTTCGTTGATGGATTGTGTCCATCTCATGCGCTGCACACTTCCGCCGGGAGCTGGGACCCTGTCAGAAGCCGATGGGCCTCGAGGTCCTAAGCAGTCCGGCGGCCGGCGTCCTCCCCGTCGGCGAACAGGTGGTGGCGTCGTCGGCGGAGAGAAATACTCGTCGCTCGAGCTCGACGCAACTGCCGCGGCCGGAGTCGTCACAGCACTTACAGTGGCGCTGGAGACCGGCGGCGGCGAGGCGGAGCTGAGCAACGAGTCCGGAGATGGTGGGCGTGCAAGTCGAGCGGCAGATCGTGTCAACATTTCATATTTATAGTTTCATAATTGTTTGTTCACTGTTTTGCATGGCTGTGTCCGAGGTGACATGACAGATGTCACCTCCAATGATTCGGTATTTTTATTATTGCAGATAAATGTATATACTCTTTATAGTCTTTATATATTTTCTAAACTGTTTCAACTTTGGGTTTCGGTTTTTTCGGTTGTTATTATTATTATTATAATCGTGGTGGCCTAGTGGTTAAATACCAGCCTCTCAAGTATGAGTGTGCGGGTTCGATTCCAGGTCAGGCAAGTACCAATGTAACTTGTTTAAGTTATATGTACTTTCTAAGTATATCTTGGACACCAATGGCTGATTATAAGGTGAAGGAAAACATCTTGAGGAAATCTGGTCTTTAAGTCTGAAATTGTCAACTGGCATTGAGCAAGCGTATTGATTAAGCTCAGTCCTTCTCTGTATGAGAGGAGACTTATGCCCAGCAGTGGGACGATAAAAGGTTGATCATGATGATTATTATAGTTGTACGAAGAGTAGTCATGACGTGTATGGCAGTTCTATTAGAATATTTCACGACTCATTTAAAAAAAAATCGATCAAGTTAGGGTCGGATTCGTGCACGCACCTTGAAGCGTCGAAAACTTTTTTACTCTATGTACAACCGATTTAAATTCATATTCCGTAGACATAAATAGGTATAATTAGCCTATATCGTTCCCACTGTTGGGACACAAGCCTCCTCTCGACTCAGGGCGGGTTGGTAGATGTCACATGTCTTCGAAGTTTTTGACTCTAGGACATGTTGGTTTCCTCACGATGGTTTTCCTTCAACATTTTGAAAAAAGTGGTAATGTAATTAGTTACACAAAGTAATACGCCGGATAGGGTTAAAACCTATGAACTTGTAAGTCGCGGTCACTGGACTACCACTGCTTCATAGTAGAAATAAAGGTTAGCTAACTAGCTTAAGGCTTTGGATGCGATTGGGATTAACGCTGAGATGATGATGGAGAAAATATTCATACATTAGACATTAGTAACAATTTTACTTAACTTCGGTGTTTTAGGTTACAGACATATAATTATTACTTAGCGTGAAGCTGCATTCACCTCTGCAACATAGGGGAATCCCACAGATCTGCGAACACATGAGAATAAGTACTGTTGTTACTGCGGCGAACACGCGTCTTCAGGTATGCGCATCTACTCCTAATAATGGTAGTAAAACCATTCATATTATTATCCGCAAACATCTTTGTAACGCGTAACTTTAACTGGCTTCGTACATCGCGCAAACCTGCGGGCCAACATGTTGCAACGGACAGCCAGCGACCTACGTTCCCTGTCAATGTCACAATTGTCTTTTAGATCTTCAGTGACCCAGTGGCCCAGATAAAAAAAAAGGTATACATAGTGGTGCTGATAATACGACAATAAATGAAAACATGGACAATGCTGGTTCATAGGAATAATCCTTAACTTTAGAAAAAAACCTAGCATCAAAACAAAAAAAAAGTAAAATTTCAAACAAACTAAATCGCATAGAATTGGAAACGGAATAGAACATCCTTTAAAATATTGGTTCACCGACTTCCGGTCGGCGACAGCGCGGTCCTGTATCGACATGCTTTTTTCGCGCCATTATTATTAAAGTTTAGTACCGCTGGATGCGGCGGTCATCAACCTGTAAGAGCTTATTTATCAACATGTACATCATCTGGAAAATGTGAAAAATGAAAAATAATTTCCTGTAACTATTGTCATACTAGCTTTCCGCCCGCAGCTTTGCTCGCGTGGAGATCGGTTATATCGCGATTTTTAGATTTCCCTCGGGAATATCATTTTTTTTTTTCAGGATAAAAAGTACCCCATTATTTAATCCGGACTTTTAAATTTACGTTTGAAAAATTTCAAAGCAATCGGTTCAGTAGTTACGGCGTGAAAGCGGAACAAACAAACAAGCTCACTTTCCGATTTATAACATTTTTTTTTTTATATATATAAATTATAAACCAGCGCTTGACCACAATCCCGCCTGATGGTAAGCAGCGATGCGATCGTTGCTGGTAAAGCGCGATAGTTTATTAAAAGCCTATTCACTCTAGCCTTGAAGACACTCAAATTGTAGTCCGACGGAAACACCGCCGCCGGCGAGTTGTTCCAGTCCCTTGATGTACGCGGTATAAAGGAGGAGGCGAAACGCTTCGTCCGGATCGTAGTAGTGTTAACAACGTAAGGGTGGAAACTCGCCGTACGACGGGTCGTCCGATGGTGGAACGGAGATGGGGGAATTAAATCATGCAATTCCTTCGCACACTCCCCAAAATGCATCCTATAGAATACCGAAAAGCTGGCTACTCTACGCCTGTGCTCTAGGCTTTGGAGACCGTCTCGAGTTAAATCAGGGTCACCAATTAGCCTCTTCGCACGCCTCTCCACTGAATCCAAAGTAGCCAGGTGACATTTCGCAGCACCAGCCCAAATGTGGCTGCAGTACTCCACACACGAACGGACCTGTGCTTTGTACAACATTAGAAGCTGCCCCGGTGTGAAGTACCGCCGGACCTTCGCGATGACGCCAAGTTTTCTGGCAGCCACCTTGGACTTGGACTCAATGAACCGCCCAAAGTTTAGGTTCGAGGAAATCTCAACTCCCAAAAGCTGAAGGCGGTCGGTACACTCCAAGGACTCGTTTCGAAAAGTAGAATCCAAGGTGAACGGGCTCCTTTTGGCGGTGAAAAGACACGCCTGTGTTTTGGCGGCATTGAATGCTACAAGATTGGCTTTGCCCCATTCGGAGACTGCCTGTAGTGCAGCACTCGTACGCTCTACCATAGCATCTCTTTCGGACCGGATTGATTCCTTACTAGCCCGAGCTTCCGGCAGGTATCTCTCCACAACTGTGCTGTCATCTGCATACCCATAGATACCGGGCATCAGCAGATCCTAAGAATTATCGCCACCACTTTGTATTTGGCTTAGTATTGTGAAGGTCTAGACAAGTCCTAGTCCTTCAGAGTAATATATATACTTACAGACGGCAGCACATCATGTTACTGCAATCTGTCAAATTAAGATTCAAGGTTGATTGTGGATTTGACAGTGTCGGTTAGGTTGTCTTGCTGTCGTCTGTACATCTCTGTCTCCAACCTCAACTATCGACGTGCCTGCGGTTGACCTCAACTAAACTCGTTCAAAATAAAGTAACGTAAAAAGGGATCGATTAATCACGTTGCTGGAATTTTTAATGTTTTTTTTTTCTTTTAATGCCATCTTTATGCCTATGGAATAGAAGTTAAAATCGGTTGAATGGAAGGTAAAAAAAGTTTCTTTAAATGTGTAATCTAATGTGAATAGAGTAGAGTGTCGGTGGTTGTAGCTGTCTCTCCCGTTGGGAATGTGTCGCTCGTGTACCTATATGAGCGTCCGAAACGGCCTGATAGTTTTTTAAGAAATTTCATATGCATATTGCATATTCACTAGGTCACACTAGGGTGCTTTGGGGTCCCACCTCCATCTTTGGGACCCAAGTCAACCCCACCTGCCAGACGGTGCACCTGCTGACTCACGAACGGGGCTCTGACGCCGGCTTTCCCTTCGGGGTTGAGTGGTCAGACGGCAGTCGCACTCGTAAAAGCCAAACAAGCCATTCAATAATGGAGAGATCAAAATAGAAAAGCTCATGTTACAGCTAGGGCGCCGCCGCAAAACGGCGCGCAGGAGCCTCGCCTGACTCCTGTGACCTGTGGGCTAGGGCTACCGTGTCAGAGGCGAACATGGCTGAAAAAGCGATCCCAAACCATGAAAATTCGTTTCGCGTCGTGGAACGTTGGCACGCTAACTGGACGCGCGAGAGAGCTGGCCGTAACTCTCCACAGGCGGAGGGTGGCCGTGGCTTTCCTGCAGGAGACTCGGTGGAAAGGCAGCAGATCCCGGCTTATTGGGAATGGCTACAAGCTGATCTACACGGGTGCACCTAGTGGGAGAAATGGGGTGGCCGTGGTGTTGTCCGACGAGCTCCAGGATGACGTCTTGGAGGTGAATCGCATCAGTGATCGGCTGATGTTGGTGGGGGTGCTTGTCAATGGGGTTATAACCTACTTGATAAGTGCCTACGCTCCGCAGGTCGGGTGCGGTGAAGCTGAAAGGACGCTGTTCTGGACCCAGCTCGAAGGATTGCTTCGCGGGATTCCGTTATCCCAGGGAATCGTTCTGGGTGGTGATTTGAACGGTCATGTGGGTGAGAGGTGTGGCGAGTTTGAGCGTGTTCACGGTGGCTTTGGGTACGGTAGCCGCAACGCGGAAGGGGACAGCATTCTCCGAATGTGTGCGGCGGCGGACCTTGCAATCGTGAACACCTAATTCAAAAAGAAGCCGGAGCACCTTGTCATCTACCGGAGCGGGCAAAGCGCTACCCAGATCGATTTTCTACTAACTAGGGGGCACCACATCGGCAAAGTAGCCAACTGCAAAGTCATACCCGGTGAGAGTCTCACTGCACAACACCGTCTCCTTGTCATGGACCTGTGTAAAGGCCCAACGTAGACGTGTAGAGGACTACCGGCGCCAGATCCGGTGGTGGGTGCTTGATGAAAACAGGTCCCAGGATTTTGTGTCGGTTATTGGCGACAAGTGCGTCGGTACCGACGGAGAACCTGTACAAGACCACTGGGACAGGATCCAGGCAGCTATTAGGGGGGCGGCGCGGGTGGTACTCGGCGTCTCTAAGGGCGGCCGCAAACGTGACAAGGAAACCTGGTGGTGGGACGACACAGTCCAGAGGGAGACTAAGGTGAAGAAAGCCCTCTTCAAAACGTGGCAAGCGACCGGATCTCCTGAAGATCGCGATGCATACAAGGTTGCCAAACGTGCCACTAAAAGAGCTGTAGCCAGAGCCAGACGAGACCACTTGTAACCTCTCTACGAGAAGTTGGAATCGTCTGAGGGGCAAAAGCTCATTTACAAGTTGGCACGTTCCAGGGTCAAAGCGGCACAGGATATATCCAAGTGCCGTTGTGTAAAAGACCCTAATGGCAACCTGCTATGCGAGGACTTCGCGGTGAAGGAGAGATGGCGCTCGTACTTTCATGAGCTGCTGAACAAGCAGCATCAAGAGGTGCAGACACCGGAACTCCCTCCGAACCTTGGACTAGTGCCTCTGATAACGCCTGAGGAAGTCCAAACGGATCTTCGTCGTATGGGGAGTCGGAAAGCTGTCGGAGCTGACGGAGTCCCCATTGAGGCCTGGAAGGCGATGGGTCCTCGCGGTGTGGGCATGTTAACTAACTTTCTCAACCGCGTACTCCTGACCGGCAAAATCCCGAGCCAATGGAGGCTGAGTATTATTACTCCAGTCTTTAAAGGCAAGGGCTCGGTTCAGGAATGTGGCAACTATCGCGGTATCAAGGTCATGTCCCACACCATGAAGATCTTTGAGAGGATTATAGACTCCCGAATCCGGCAGGAGTGTGCTGTCTCGGAGTGTCAGTATGGGTTTCGGCCAGGGTCCAACCATGTATGGGTTCAAACATGGGGTTCAACCATGGACCCTATCTTCGCACTAAGGATCACCATGGAGAGATACAGATCGAAGAGCACGCCTCTGCATATGCTCTTTCTAGATATGCAGAAGGCCTTCGACTGTGTCCCTCGCAGGGTGATCTGGTGGGCACTGAGGTCCAAAGGGGTACCTGAAGCCTATGTTGACATAATTCGAGACATGTACCTCAATTCCGAATCCGTTGTCAGGCCCGCTGTTGACGACACTAAACCCTTCCCCATCACCGTCGGAGTCCACCAGGGATCCGTCCGTAGTCCGTTTCCGTTCAGCATGATATTAGACGTCTTGTCTGACAGCATCAAGGACTCACATGAGCAGCCTCCCTGGCTACTCAGGTATGCTGACGATATCGCGCTGGCGGACGCGGACAGGGAACGGTTGGTGCGGCGTGTGAATTCGTGGACCTCGGTGGAACTCGCTTGAGAACGGAGGTCTGAAACTCAACGTGGCGAAGACCGTGTACTTGGCCAGCAAAACGACAGACTCCATGTTTGTGCGCATAGGCGGAGACATAGTCGAGTGCACGGACCAGTTTTAATACTTGGGGTCTGTGCTCCACGCGTCCGGCGACATTGATTGCGACGTTAGGGCTCGTTTTTCCGCAGCTTGGGCGAAATGGCGTGAGGTGACAGGTGTCATTTGTGATCCCAAAATGCCGGTTAAGCTTAAGGGGCAGGTCTATAAACCCATCATTAGACCTGTTCTCCTGTAGGGCAGTGAGGCGTGGCCTGTGCTTGAGCGACACAAGCAGGAGCTGCGTGTCACGGAGATGAATATGCTGCGGTGGATGTGTGGAGTTACGCGGAAAGACCGCATCAGGAACTCCCGCAACCGGGGCAGCCTTCGTGTCCGTGACATTACAGACAAACTGCAGGAGGGTCGCCTACGCTGGTACGGCCACGTCTTACGCAAACCGACATGTTACGTGGGGAACAAATGTCTTGCCATGGCGCCGCCGCCGGGCCGGAACAAGCGCGGTAGACCAAAGAAGTGCTGGCTTGACGTTGTAAGAGATCACATGCGTGCCAACAAGCTCTTACCACAGGATGCTAAAGATCGTGCGAAATGGAGAAGAATGTGCAGGAAAGCGGACCCCGGGCTCCAACGCGAAAGCCGCGGATGCAACCGGGATAAACGCTGAGATGATAATGATGATGATATTCAGTAGGTATGAGAAACGGCTACTATCTACTTTTCTTACGCCTAAATGATAGTGGTTGTCCACTCCATACATTTCATTTGTTGGACTATATTATAATTTTGTTATTATTTATTATATCAAAGAAAAATACATTCAAGTTAAAGTTTTCGTCGTTTTGCCATCTACCCCTATTTTTAATGGCGATTTTAATATTTTGTTCCTAAAAAATAATCTATACTTATACATATATACTTAAAGCTGAAGAGTATGTTTGTTTATTTGAATGCGCTAATCTCAGGAACTACTGGTCTGATTTAAAAAATATTTTTGCGTCAGATAGCTCATTAATCCAGGAAGGCTTTAGGCTATATAACATCACGCTGCGACCAATAGGAGCGGAGCATAACTAAACCACGCGAATGAAGTCGCTAGCGGCCGCTAGTGTATAATATGGCCAAAACAACGCTTGCTGAATTCGGTAGTGTAAATAGTTATATACATATACATACATAGGTATGTGTTTTGTATGTCACTACTGAGTATTCCATTTTATCTAAACCTGTCGGCTCTGTATTTACATTCAGCCGTTTGTTTACGCATTCCGTCAGTGAATAGTTTAATGGTTTGTTTATTCGTATGATGGATAAAATTATAGTGTGTGGTTATATAAATAATATTGGAGATTCAAGGTTTCACTTAGTTTATGAATACATTATAATTGAAGATTGCTTTTTTTTTTGTTGAACGTAATAAGTTAGACTGAGACGACTGAGATGACTTTAAGACGTCATATCTCCAAAAGCCCTCACATTTGACCATAGTTGTATTAATAAGTAATCTTCCGCTTGTACCTTGTTACTACATATACTAAATAAATAAAATAAAATATTCCTACATATTCCTCGGTGGTAGGCCATAATATCGGCTGCCGGCAGAAGTAGGTAGAAAGGCCACCCACCAGACAAAGTCTTGCCGCCAAACATTTCGTAGTGCTCCGGCGTGTCTGGTCAAGCCTTACGGAGGACGGGTCTGAGCAGTTGTGTTGCGATGTGGGCCAAATGTTGTTGTGTCGGGAGATTGGTCGTGACGGTCTCCAGATCAAACTCCCTCTAGCGCAGCAACGTTGGTCGTGTTGTTGGATTTAATATTGCATCACATCGCTCAACTGGCGTCTTCCTTCCTATTCACTAAGATTTTTAAGTGAATAAGGCTTAATAAACTAGCGCACATCGAGGGACTGGAACAATTTATCAGCGGTGGTGTTTCCGTCGGACTACAATTTGAGTGTCTTCAAGGCTAGAGTCGCCGATTGCGTCACTGCTTAACACCAAGCGGAATTGCAGTCAAGCGCTGGTTTATAATTAATAAAAAAAAAAATATATCTAGTGAGTCCAGACTCCATACATTTATTTCCATTGTCCTTTAGTTTAGTACATATGTGAACAATAGAGTCGGCGCCAATATCTGTTGTTTTATGTAGATATATCAAACACAACTCTCCAATCTCATCCATAAACATCCATAACTCATCCATACTACTGCAATCACACATAGGCACGAATCGCAGACGATTGTGTGCTCCCAGTAGCTTGTTTGCACGGAGTTCGTTAATCTATCCAGTTTGCACAGGCAGCCGTCTGATCATCTTCTAAATGTATGCGAATGCCTAATTCGACATTATGCGAACTACAAACTCAACGCTAATATTAGACTGTGTCTACGTTAAATTGAACTGCAGTGTAAAGTCAGTGCTCTGCAGTGCAATTCTGTAGATAACTATAACATCGTGAAAACTTGGTTGGTCCCGGTTGCCATACGAACATCTGCTGTCGTTATGGGTTCTTGGAGCCCTCAAAAAGTCCAAAAATTGGTCTAACTGCAATGCTTCTATATCGCTTTCGGGTTGTGGAGGTCAGACAGTAGTCGCTTCACGGAAAATGTCGAAGTTTAGCCAAAAATCAGCAGTTAGACCGATAAAACCGACCAGCCTCCAAAGATGAAATGCTTCGGGTGCGACTGGGATTAATGCTGAGATGATGATGATGATCTTTAAACAGTCATCACCAGCGATCGGAATAGATAGATTGAATTCGGGTCGTTGATCGGAAACGTACGTATATATGAATATGGACATTCCTCATTGACATTTCTCATTTGATTGTTTCTATTTTTCAACAAGTAAATAATAAATTAGTTTAGTTTTGTTACCTTCCTTTGAATGAATCGATTTGTAATAATGTCACTACCAACATTAACAATATTTAATCGAAACCAAAAATTGAAAAGAAGAATTGGAACCGGAATTACATTCCGGAAAATGGCTTATTAACATTCTTTCTGTGAACATTTATGATACAAGTACCAAAAAACAATCTACCTATTCCGATCCCTGGTCATCACGTTTACGGATTTTTACTAGCTAATTTGAAAATGTTACCTTTTATAGGTGTTGGCGTTCAAAATACGGACAGTTTAAACAAAGATAAAATCACTCGTAAATAAAAAAAGTATAACCCCCGGCACAGTAAAATATTGAAGTTTATAAATGGTTTTGTATATTTTTATATCGAAACAAATATGTGCATTTTCGTCTGTTTGGATAACCGGGATATGTTGCTACATTATTCAATATCCGGTCAATATGGATGTCAAGTTTTGTAAGCGTTATGGTTGCTAGTGTGGCTTCCGTGTGTGAATCCGGGTTCGATTCTAGAGCAAGAACTAAGGTCCGTATTCCGTTTAAACATTACTTTAAATTAGTTTGTTTTTATTTTAAATAATTATAAACTAGTGCTTGACTGCAATCCCGCCTGATGGTAAGCAGTGATGCAATCGTTGATGGTAAAGCGCACCAGTTTATTAAGCCTATTCACTTAAAAAACTTAGGAATAGGAAGGATGACGGCAGTTGAGCGAGGTGATGCAATGTTAAACCCAAGACCAACGCGACCAAACGATGCTGCGCTAGAGGGAGATTGATCTGGAGACTTTCCACGACCAAACTCCCGACACAACAACATTTGGTGCATCGTACCCGGCACACATCGCAACACAATTGCTCAGACCCGTCCTCTGTACGGCTTTACCAGACCTCATGCCGGAACACGACGAATCGCTTGGCGGCAAGACTTTGTCTGGTGGGTGGTAACCTCTGCCGGCAGCCGATGTCATGGCCTACCACCGAGTAATGCTTGAGTTTTGACTAAGCTTCTGGAATACGGGCCTAAGCATTCTGTTCGATGAATTATTACGCCTATAATAATTGTATGGATGGACACACATACTGTAATCACACGATTATTAGCCGCCCCAATGTTGGAGATGGTGGTGTGATACCCTCGTGTCTCTGGAATCAGGTGTAGCTGTTGGTCTTAGGCCTGATCGCTTTCGGATCGTGTTGGATGACCATACCATCAGATTATGGAAATGAAAGTAGAGAGAGAGCTTCTCTGTCTGTCGCGTACACTCGTGCACTATGTAAATATTTCCGACGCTGATTTTAAATCTAGTGTATAAGTGATCGATGTATCTACATTATCAAAATCAAAGCATTTAGGTATGCGTATATTTAGTCACTAAGTAAGTAATATTCAGACGTGCAAAGAGACTGATTGGTGACCCTTTTTTTTTTTTTTTTCGGGGTGGAAATCCTCATAGGATGTCCGCCGCCCTAGGGTGGGCGACGGGTCTGTCAGACTTTTACTGACTAAAACCACCCCGGTGTCTCTTCTATCACGAGCGCGCGTAGGGCCGCGGGAGTCTAAATTCTTCCGCAGCCCCACACTCTCGTGCTGGCCCAGTCTGCCCGGGCCTCGTCTCCGGCACGGGGTAGTGGGGTGTTAAGCTACCCTGTGCATCGCCTCAGAGGCACGCGCTGACACTCGCGCGCGCCTCCGCCTCGGGGTCCATCGAATAGGGGGCGGGGACTTCCCTATGTCCCTCACCCCTGGACCCATTCATGGGGGACGGAAAAGGGCGTTATCCACCCTTCTTCGGCGCCCGGTGCGTCTTCTGCGGCCCGGGAAGGGAGTTGAGATCTCCCTCTCCCATTCTGCAGCTTCCTTCTGCGACATCACGTCCTCGCAGAAGGACACCACCGCGTCCCACGACTCTGCGCTGCCGGTAATTGGTGACCCTGATCTAACTCGAGTCGGTCTCCAAAGCCTAGAGCACAGGCGTAGAGTAGCCAGCCTTTCGGTGTTCTATAGGATGCATTTCGGGCAGTGTGCGATGGAATTGCATGATTTAATTCCCCCATCTCCGTTCCACCAGCGGACGACCCGTCGTACGGCTGGTTTCCACCCCTACGTTGTTAACACCACTACGATCCGGACGAAGCGTTTCGCCTCCTCCTTTATACCGCGTACATCGAGGGACTGGAATAGTTTGCCAGCGGCGGTGTTTCCGTCGGACTACAATTTGAGTGTCTTCAAGGCTAGAGTGAATAGGCTCTAAATAAACTAGTGCGCTTTACCATCAACGATTGCGTCACTGCTTACCATCAGGCAGGATTGCGGTCAAGCGCTAGTTTATAATATAGATAAAAAAATAATAATAATAATAAATAGTAGGTATATTTAGTCATGTAAGTTAATAGTGAGCGAGTGATTTAAAATCATCTATTAACTTATTTAATGGTCGCTTTGATGCTAAAATACATTTAGGAATAATTTTGTGAAATTTTGTTAGTCGAGAGTTTAAAAAGCTTTTCGATGTTCAAACATATTTTTATGAACAAGACCGCTAATCAGCGTAAAGACGTTTCACTTATTACTAGTTCCACCTAATCGCTGACTTAAAAAAAAAAAGTTAAAAAAACGTGTGCAATACAGACAATAGAAGTGAAACCTTAAAAAAAATTGGTTTCAAGATAATGAAATGAATACGTACTGACGACAGCAGATCAGCCTACCCAAAATTGTCAAGTATTCCCAATCAACCTTGAGCCTTCGAGATAAAGTTGAAAATCTAAAAAAGAAATCTGACAAATTGTTTTCTACTTCATTTCCTACCACGTTAAATCTTATAAAACGTATCTGTTTTTTTACTGTCGCTTTTTCATTTCATTGATTTTCAAATCCCAACGTTACTAAAAGGAGTTTTAACTTCAAAACAATAATAATATAATGTTCCCACTCCTGGGACCCAGGCACAATAGACCTGTCTACTGTGACCCAGGCCTCCACTCAGTGAGAGAGAGTGGACTGTAATCTACCACGCGGGCCCAGTGCGGGTTTGTAGATGTCACATGGCTTCGAAGTTTTGCTTCTAAGACATGCCGGTTTCCTCGCGTTGTTTCCCTTCACCGTTTTGAGAGCAGTGCTGACTAAATTACACAAAGTAATGCGCCTGACAGGGTTTGAACCTACGATCTACAACTTATTAGTCACTCCCACTAGAGCATCAGATTAGACAGCCTTCGTGGCGTAGCGGTAGCGGACGCGGCCGCTGCGCAAGGGGGCGCGGGCTCGATCCCCGCACAGTGCAAATATTTGTATACATGAATATGAATATTTGCACTGGTCTGGTCGTGCCTCGGAAAGCACGTTAAGCCGTTGGTCCCGGTTGCCATACGAACATCTAGTAGCAGTCGTTACGGGTTGTTCGAGCACTCAAAAGTCCAACAATTGGTCTAGCTGGAAGGCTTCGATGTCGCCTTCGGGTTGTGGAGGTCAGACGCCAGTCGCTCCATGGAAAATGTCGAAGTTTAGCCATATCAGCAGTTAGACTGGTAAAGCCGACTAAAAAACGGGTAAAAAAGCTTCGGATGCGACTGGGATTAACGCTGTGATGATGATGATTACTAGAGCACCAGATCGATTTATTTGAGATTAAAATGGGCAGACATCTGCACCGTAATTGCGTAACACACTATTATTATAAATTGGAATCATTTTGACGCCAATTGCTAATCCATTGCTCCATATGTTCGGAAAGTAAGTCTGCTCAACAACTTAAATAACGCAATGAATGTTGTTGTGTGTCAAAATGAAACCCATTGCTACTGATAGTATGTTATGTGATTACCCTGCTGCTAGACACATTGTAGTTAGAATTGTTTTATTCCCTTATAAAAGTGCTATAACAAAGTGAGTTCGATCTGCATTAAAAATACTATCAAAATCACAGTAAAAAGTACACCTACCCGAACTAGTCGTAAATGGGGGCCCTAAAAATTTCAAAGACTTCCTAGACGCTATATTCATAAAATGTCGATTTCTAGACCAAACCACGTTATTTTAAGCATACAAACACTCGCTTATTAGCACGCATTAAGGATGACTTTTCTTTAAATGAACGAATGCACTGAATTTAACTTTACTCGTAGATCTAACTTTAGCAATTGAAAGTGCCAAATTTACGAGTTAGCAGTGTAATCTACCGATAACGTGACGAGTGTACCAATGTTTCTGCACTAAGTGTAAATTTGATGGGTGTTTTAAAATTCCTGGAAGTATAATAAAAAATAAAAATGTTGTATTGATTGTATACGGGATGTTGCTTACAAAAGTCAAGGGTAGTCAAGTGAATCATACCATGTCAATAAAATGTATGTCTGTCAACTTCACTGCCAAGTGGTGGCAAATGTCAAAGTGAAAGTTATTCCTTGAGTTCTTTTTACAATATTATTTCTCTTCTGTAAAAATGTTAAAACTTGCTCGTTGTTCTAGGACTATTATATTTACGTTTCCAATTCCGAGGAGATCTTGCAAGAATAGAACAAGTATCAAAAGGGGTTATCCCGGTCTGCCAGCTTTAACCTTTTTTCACACTTGGCATAGAACCCACTCAATGCCCATAGAATTCCTTGAACCTACTTATTGACGGTAGGGAAAGAAAATTCTTTACATATTTAGCCTTAAATGTTTCCACTTTTCAGACACAGGCTTCCTTTCAGTAAGAGAGAGTGGGCCGTAATCTACCACGCGGGCCCAGTGTGGGTTGGTAGATGTCACATGTCTTCGATATTTTGCCTCTAGGACATGCCGGTTTCCTCGCGATAATTTTGTTCACCTTTTTGAGAGCAGTCTAATACTCTTTAGCAATAGGTTAAGTAATA